>BCNH02000010.1:12793127-12804606 GCA_001662345.2 Metrosideros polymorpha var. glaberrima | reverse complement strand
TTTTTTTTTATTTCAAGTGGGATAAATGTGTCACACAAGTATAAGTTTGGGATTTTTTGTGTTATAGAAAAAAATTTGAGATAAATGTGTCACAGAGGCAAAGTTTGGAGTTTTTGGTATCACTAAAAAAAATTGAAATAAATGTGTTACATAAAGTAAAGTTTGAGGTTTTTTGTGGCTTTTTTTTTTTCTTTTTTAATAAATTCGGATTAGAACTGACTGAACCTCAAATCAGATTTTTAGGCACTCAACTTGGAACTGCCATATGACTCGAAATGTCAACTCAATCCAGCATTGTACTTTTACTTTTTAAGTAAATAGAGAGCAGTCCTATTAAAAACGGTATAGATAAAGCGGATTAAAAAAGGATTTTAGATTTAAATAAGGAGGATCTTCTTTTGATTTTGTCAGCTCTAATCTATTTTTTGAGTCAAGCTAGAAACCCAAAGGACGGGATGCTTTCTTAATCTTTCATTGTTGGATTGTAATATAATAGATCTCGACCGTTTAACAAATTTCAGCCTAGACGGTCATGACTTTTGCTTTTCGATATACTGATAAAAATCTGTAGAGGTATAGGGTGCATTTGGTAATGATTCCGATCTAAAAAATAAATTCTATTCATAATTGATTTTTTTCTAATTTTATTTTTTAGACAAGTTTCAGAGAATCAGACATGTTTGGTAACTGCACAAAATTTCTGTTCTCGAAACATAAATATGCTTGGTAACGGCACATAATTTTGTTGTAGGGAACAATATCTCTTTCTAATTTATTTCATTTAAATTAAATAATTACATCTTGTCATTATAAAGTCAACCTATATAGCATCACTAATAAAATGAGTACCACTTGGTCTCAGATCATGCATAATCCATAATTAGTCTATTTAATTAACCTATATAACATTACTAAAAGCACTTTCTCGAGAACAATTTCTCTTCCCAGGTCATCTCCCTATTACCAATTTTTTTCATTTAATTATAAAAATATCAATAGGGGCGACAACAGTGGTGGTGGTGGCTGACGGTGGTGGTGGCGGTCAACGGTGGGCAACGGTGGACACGTGGGCGGTGGCCGACAGTAAAAAGAGTGGTGAGAAAAAGTGTGAGTGAAAGGAAGAAGTTGATTTTTTTTTTAAGTGAGCTTGTTTCTCAAAAATGATTTTAGAACAAAAAATTAACTTTTTTTTTTATTCTTATTTCTTAGAGAATCAGAATCATTTATGTTACAAAATATGTTTCTTATCTTTTTCTGTTTCAGAAAACAGAATTAGAGAATCAGAGTCGTTGCTAAACAGGCCCATACTGTTCATGAGATACCATTAACACATCCTAATTTTTTTAGCTAAGTAGTTGACTTTAAAATTGTCGCTGACATCTATCTAGCCAGCCAAGTTGTTAGCTTGGCTCTGGCTTGTCCCTAGAATCTCTACAGCAAATTTTCTTTTCTTGGGGGGGTGGGGATTTTATTCATCTTCTTTGTTCCCTTGCTTCTCTATATTTCATCATTTGGTTCCATTTAAAATAGTCAGATGACCAGATAACGAGGAGCAAGGTGACATAATGTGTCCATGAACATTAATTGCAACTTGCAAGGACCATTCAATGTCGTCCTTAATATGCCCGAAGGGTATTTAGCTACTTATGGAGCAGCATAGGATCCTCTATTCTTAGGACAGATAATATTTACATACTTTGGAAAAAAATTATATTAAATTACACAAATTGTTAGAGATATATTTAGGATATATTTCTCTTGATTGATGCTGATTGATTGTTTTGTTACTTTGGACAGTCGTCATGTAAAGTCTATAAATAGGCTCGTATACTCTTCACTTGATAATGTACATAATATTATATTTTTCTATTACCACAATTCTCAACTTGGTATCAAAGCCATTACCTTCTGAAAAGTGCCCATTGAGTTTATTTAGTGACACCAGCCACATTGGCTGCCTTTCTTCGCGGTGGTTGCCATGACTCTAGTCTCGACTGCGTCAATTCTCCGTCGAAACTAGTTACTGTTCAGCACACTTCCGCTACTCATTTCAACAAACCGACCCCACTTTCAGACTCGTCCCTCTCAAATGAGCCAAAAACTAAAATTTCGTTGAAAACGGACGTCGAACGCTGCCACACGCCGCCGCATTTCGGACTAGGAGCTCGCTCCTATTTAGTGGTGATTTGGACACCTTCTGCTACATATCTTTGAAAAAAAAACGCTAACCACGACTCATCGCCCTCCACCAAGTCATCTCGTGAAATTTCGCCGCAAGAAGCTTCTGCACGTGAGATCCATGCGCCACCCCGACGTTGCACTCGTAAAATTGCACGTCTTGCAGCATCAATTGAAAAGGTAGATGGTTATTAGTTGATTCCTGAATTTAAAATATGTTTTAAACAGTGTTTTTTGGTCGAAAATAAACGGAGAGATAGAAGTAATAATACAGTGATTGTAATTGAGAGATAAATTTATTCTTATATTTTTAAATTTACTTTTTGTCCACAAATAAAGTATACCGTAACGTAAATAAGATATCAAGCATAGTTAAGGGAAAACAAGTGTGATATCCCTAATTTTCGATCGATGAACTAAGATTGAATTTAATGGATATTAACTACGAATTCTAATTCGATAAAGAGTATTTGACGTTACGAAATTGAAATATTAAAATTTATCGGTAAACCATAAATTTTCAGATAGGTGACAATAAGTCGAAAATTGAGAACCAAAGAGACGTTATGGACTTGGTATGAACCAACGGGCCTACTTCCTATGAAATTTGGTCACCAAGAGACCCTATAAGAAAAAATTATCATTTTGCCATAGAAAGCCCATTTTTAACTCAAATAAAGAGCTCATTGGATATCAAGCCCATTAAGCCTTTAAATTCAAGTCCAAGTTCCCGTGAATAGTGCCAAACCCATATGAATAGTGTCAAGGGTGAAAATTACCATTTTACCTCTTCTAGAAACTTGGACTTTAGGGGACACATTTAATTGTTTAAGACAAGCTTCATTAAAGCTTCTTCCTTTTCCCCCTCTATTGGCCGCCCATACCCTTCCCCCTTCCCCCCTCTCTCTCTTTCTTCCTTCTTTCCTCAATTATTTGGTTTTAAGTTATCTTGAAATTCAAGAGCAAAATTGGATAAAATTTGAAGTTGCATTAATGAGTTGTAATAATGCAATCTTGGAAGAGAAGACAAGCCTTGAAAGATAATAGACATTGCTATCTCACACTCTCTCTCTCTCTCTCTCTCTCTCTCTCTCTCTCTCGCCCTCTCCTCTCTCTCCCTCTTTCTCTCTTTTTCTTCTCATTTTCTCTCTTTCACCTTGCCATCGTTGTCCATCACTCTTGCCACACCCTTGTCGCTGTTAGGATCGCTGTCGCCGCCGTCCAAGCCGAGCTTGAGCCGTGTCCTTGCCTCCGTGTAGCCGCACTGTGCCTTCGCCACCGAGCCATCCATCACCGTCGTTCACCGCGTTGAGTCCAAGCCAAATCGTTCGTGCAGTCGCCACCATCGTACCGCACCCTTGCTGCGCCGTGTTGCCATTTGTCGCCGCCATCATTAAACTACTGAGTTAACTTCCTAATCCTTGGTTAGGTTGTTAATTGCGCTTATGGTTATATTAAGTGAAGTTTAGAGTTAACTATGATTGGATTATGTGATAAGTTATCATGAAATGATAAGTGGATGTGATAGGTTATCAAGGAAAAGTGATAAGCTATCATCAAAGGGATGATAAGCTATCGGTAAGTAAGTGATAAACTATCACCAAAGGGGTGATAAGCTATCGGCTTTTGAGTGATAAGCTATCACCAAAGGGATGATAAGCTGTCGATGAATTATCGATAAGCTATCACGATTAGTTGATAAGCTATCAAAGTCGGGTGATAAGTTGTTAATTAATGTGTCTTATGCTTGTGATATGCAGTAGTTCTATGCATGCTTTTGTGTCGTTTGAAGTATAGATTGTCCTGGAAAGGTGATTGCTTCTTGAACTAGTGTTTTCTAGTTGAAAGAAATGAATTTTTGACATATAAATGGTGATTTGTATAGTGTCGTGCTTAGATACCAAGTTTCACATGTTGGAATAATCTAGGAGGCTTAAAAAATGAAGCATGTGAAGTTTGACAGGAAAAGCATGTCTGTGTGATCACGTGTGATTTATTTATTGCATTTTTACCAGTGAAAATGGCAATAAGTTTGACGTATGAGCACGAATCATGACATAAGCACATATCATGGTTGCATTGGCTAAAAGAAAGAAGAAACGAGAATGGGATGCATGATTGATGTGCTTGTATGATCACAGAAAGAGTACGGACCCCCAAGAGGCTTGAGGATGATGCCCGATTTATCGGATTCCCGGCGAGGTCAGGATAATAATGATTTTATCGGATGCCTGGCGAGGTCGGATGACGGATCGCGGTAGAGGCCTGACTGATTTTCCTTTATGGAATGTCGTCCATTTCTAGGGAAGGTTGTGACGTTGGCGTGCTCGATGGGACAGGATGATACCCGGTCATGCCGAAAGACCGCCAATCGGGGGTTGTGCCATGCCCTAGAGCAAGCGCAATCATTAGGCATAAAATTGGAACACGCTTGATGCATTGCACATGAGAAATGGAGATATATGTTCTGATTGTGTGCCTTGTCTGATTGCGTTGTTTATAGAATGCTATAGCTGATATCATACAAGGTATGTGCCAAGACAAGGTAAGAATGCTTGCGGTTTGTCCGTTGATTGAGTTGAGTCACTCAAACCCATTATAGATAAAGTAGAGCGAGAATTGCTCGCTATTGATCTGTCATCGATAATAAGTCACATGTTTAGTGTATGCTCTAGGCGAATCAACACCCTACACGAGGCTTAGGTTGTTGACTTACTGAGATTTTATCTCATTCGTTGTTGCTAACCGCTTTTCAGGCCTGTAGAATGAATGCAAGAATCATACGATTCGGGGTTTCTACAAACCAGAGCCTCAAGATAACGCCGTACCCGGTCCCTGGTGCAGACTACCGTTATGAGCTTCATGTTACGACGGTCTAGGTTGATGAAGGGTTGAGGCATCTGATACCTTACCGTTTTAAGGCATGGTTCGTTTGCCACAATGATGCCCTCTTTGGTCCTTTGAGAGGTTTTGATGAACCAGGCGGAGGTGGAGCTCCGAGCAAAGGAGTTTGGGATCCTATGGACCTAGAGGTTCTTGACAGCGCTGTTGAAGATCCGGAGTTTGACCCGGATGTAGAGAGTGATCCCGAGTCTACTCCTAAGTACTACCTCTAGGTCGGGCTTGGAGGACCGACTTTTTGATGTAACTCTGTAGTAGTGGAAATAAGTTAACCCCGACCCCAGTATCTTTTTGTTGGTCTTATAGGAAATGGCCCAAAAGTGATGGCTTGTATGTATAACTTTCTAGGTTAACGAGTACATAAATAAAGTGTGAGTTTTGCTAATGATGTTAGTTCTGTTGTTTTTTCTGCTATCCCTGTTGTAATGATTGTTCGAGTGTTTATTAATCGTTTCCGTTTGCGTTAATCAAAAGATAAAAGAATGGGTCGACGACATGTCCTGGAACGTTGCATTTTTAATGACCTAAGAGAAATAACAGGGATCGTTGCGTGCTCGAGGGTCGGGGCATGACATCCTCGTCCTAAATTGGTATCAGAGCATGGTCATAATCTGAAGTGATAAGGTGTGTTGGGTTTTAAGATAGTTAGTTAGGAAAAACACCCCATGCTTGTGATTGCTTATTAACTTTCAGAAACGTTGTTTTTGAGTTCTAATTTTGTGTTGAAATTTGACATGTAGGAATTCGTAGATCTAAGGATCCCTAGAAGAAGGGTAGCCCAAGGCTAAGAAGGTGCTTGAGGAATGGCACAAGAAGATCCTAGAATAGATAGAATTTTATAAGCTTTGGAAGTCATGGGAAATCTTATAGGACAACAAGCTCAGAATCAAGCTGATGCTGCTGCTATGGTCGTTGTTCCCAATGAAGTCCCATTGGCTGGGAATGGGAATGGCGATCAACCAATGCATATGGTGGTTGAGCAGTTTTTGAAGCTTAAGCCGCCAAAGTTCACCGGAGCAGGTGATCCTGAGGGTGCAATTCTTTGAATCAAGGAGTTAGAAAAGGCTTTCGCATTGCCGAGATGCTCGGAGGAAGACAAAGTGACTTGGGCTATTTATCAACTGCAAGGTAACGCTAGTTCTTGGTGGGAAGCCACTCGAGGAAGAGTTTTTCCTGAAGGTACGGTCTCGGTGTGGGATGATTTCATTGGAGCTTTCAACGAAAAGTATTTCTTGGATTGTGCGAGAGAACAGAAGATGGCTGAATTTCAGTGACTTCATCAGAACTATCTGTCAGTAGACTAATATGAAGAGAAGTTCATTAAGCTATCTAGGTATATGCCGATGTTGATTGAGGACCTGATGGATAAAGCGAGTAAATTTCAAGATGGTTTGAAATTGGAGATTAAGGACCAGTTGGTGTCCCTGAACCTCAAGGACTACGATGAGCTATATGAAAGGGCCAAACTCATTGAAAGGAACATGACAGAACGTGCAGTCGCATCTGGATTGCAGTTTGCACCTAATCGAGACAACCATCGGTTTGGAAAGAGGCCAATGACTGGAGGAAAGTATTTTGTCCTTCCCAACTGAAAGAATGGCATTGGAAAATCGGCATACGACTCAGTTGGTGTGTGCTGACTTTGTAGTAGAAGACATGGAACAACCTCGTGTCCCCCTAAAATAGGAGTTTGTTTTGGATGTGTTCAGCACGGCCACCAAGTGCTGAACTATTTGTGTAGACCTTTTGGAGCACAAACACCACCGCTGCAAGGAGGACAACCATTAAAGAACGCCTCGCAGAACAATCTGAATCGACCTCCGATGCAAGGAAGGGTTTATGCTATTACTAGAAAAGAGGCGAAGGATTCGTCGACCGTTACAGGTACGGTCTCCTTGTATGATCATATTGCTTTTGTTTTGTTTGATTCGGGAGCTACACATTCGTTTGTTGCTAAATAGTTTGTGGAGTTAATGGGGTTAAGTTCGAAACTGTTGGAAACAGTCCTTAGTATCTCTACCCCGTTAAAGGATAAAGTATTGTCTGCAGTAGAATGTTCAGGTTGTAAGATAGTCATAGGCGGTCGGGAGGAAAGTATAGATTTGATTGTGCTGGCGATGTATGACTTTGATGTCATAATCGGTATGGATTGGCTCACCAAGCAACGAGCTACGATGGACTGTTATTGTAAAGCAATCAAGTTTAACTCGTTAGGAAGGGTTAGTTTCTAGTTCATTGGAAACCGAGGGTCCCCCTCGATTCCCTTGATTTCATCACTTGAAGGAACAACCTTGCTAGATAAGGGTTACCAAGGTTATTTGGCAACCATAGTTAATAGGTCGGTTGAGGAATCAAGGATGGAGGACATTGCTGTAGTATGAGATTTTTCCGATGACTTTCCTAAAGAATTGCCTGGATTACCCCTAAAAAGGGAAATAGAGTTTATGATTGAGTTAGCCACTGGAACGGAGTTGATTTCCAAAGCACCGTATCGCATGGTGTTGTCAAAATTAAAGGAATTAAAGGTGCAGATGCAAGAATTGTTGGATAAGGGATTCATTTGCCTTAGTGCATCATCTTGGGGAGCAACGGTTCTGTTTGTAAGAAAGAAGGATGGATCATTGCGTCTTTGCATCGATTATCGGCAACTCAATCAAGTTACGATCAAGAACAAGTACCCGTTACCAAGAATAGATGATTTGTTTGACAAACTTCAAGGAGCTTCGGTATTTTCCAAAATAGACCTAAGGACGGGCTATTACCAATTGAGGATCAAGAAGGAGGATATACCGAAGACGGCATTTCGTACATGCTATGGTCATTATAAGTTTACGGTAATTCTGTTTGGTTTGATAAATGCCCCTGCTGCTTTTATGGATCTAATGAACCTTGTGTTCAAGGAGTATTTAAATCGGTTCGTGATCGTGTTCATTGACGACATTCTGGTGTATTCAAGAAGCCCAAAGGAACATGAATGACACTTGAAGATAATTCTGCATACCCTTCGAGAGCATAAACTGTATGCTAAGTTCAGTAAGTGTGAGTTTTGGTTAGCTCGTGTAGCTTTTCTTGGACATGTAATCTCTGGCGAAGGAATTTCTGTAGATTCGACCAAGATTGAAACAATTATGGATTGGTCAAAGCTAACGACTATAACGGAGATTTGGAGTTTCTTGGGATTGGCAGGCTACTATAAACGATTCGTAGAAAGGTTTTCTGCGATAGCTATGCCTCTAACATGATTGCTAAAGAATGATGAGAAGTTTGAATGGACAGATAAGTGCCAATGTAATTTTCAAGAGCTTAAGTACAAGCTAACTACGGCTTCAGTTTTGACAATACCGTCTGGTTCAGGAGGTTATAAGATCTATAGTGATGCGTCGTTTAAGGGATTGGGCTGCGTTCTAATGCAACATGAAGAGCAGTTGCATATGCGTCCCGTCAGTTAAGGCCTTATGAGTTGAACTACTTGACGCATGATTTGAAATTAGTAGCAATCGTTTTTGCCCTCAAGATTTGGAGACATTATCTATGCTGAGAAAAGTTCCAAGTTTACACTAACCATCAAAGTCTCAAGTACCTGTTCTCTCAAAAGGAGTTGAACATGAGACAACGATGTTGGATGGAGCTTCTCAAGGATTACAATTGTGACATTCTGTACCATTCTGGTAAAGCCAACAAAGTGGCTGATGCGCTTAGTCGAAAGTCAACGATTGCGCAAATGATGGTCCAAGAATGGCTTCTTCTCGAAAAAGTGCGAGATTCAGACTTTAAGTTTGAAGAAAGCCATCTATTGAGTCTCATGGCTACTTTGAGAATTGAACAAGAAGTGCAGGCAATTATTAAAGCCTTGCAATCGACAGACCTTGTAATCCAAAAGATTATGCATGAAAATTCAGCAAAGAGAAAAGCTGATTTTCAAGTAACTAAGAACGGAATATTGAGATTCCACGGATGATTGTGCGTGCCCAATGATACAGGGCTTAAGGAAGAAATTTTATCAGAAGCCCATTGTAGGAGCTACAGCATTCATCTGAGCAGCACAAAAATGTATCAGAATTTGATGCAATATTATTGGTGGAGTGACATGAAGGCTGATATCGCTAAGCACGTGGCTAAGTGCTTAAGTGCCAACAAGTGAAGGCATAACATTGCAAGCATGGTGGATTGCTATAGCCTCTCGAGATCCTAGAATGGAAATGGGAACATATCACAATGGATTTTGTGATGGGATTACTAAGAAGTTAACAAGGTAACGATTCCATTTGGGTCGTGGTTGATAGACTAATGAAGTTCACACATTTTATCGCCCTACGAAAGGATTTCGTATTAGATAGATATGTTGACTTGTACATGCGACAAATTGTTCGTCTTCATGGAGTGCTAGTGACGATCACTTCAAATCGAGATCCCAAGTTCATTGCAACTTTCTGGAAAAGCTAGCAGATTACCTTAGGAACGAAGCTGCAATATAGCACAACCTATCATTTACATATGGATGGCCAATCAGAGAGAATAATTCAAATGCTCGAGGATATGTTGCGAGCATGTATTTTGAATTTTAAAGAAAGTTGGGAAGAACAACTTCATATTGTTGAGTTTGCCTACAACAACAGTTATCAGCATAACATCAAAATGGCACCATTTGAAATGTTGTATGGTAAGACCTATAGGACTCTAGTTTGCTAGGACAAAGTTGGTGAACGAAAGATCATAGGTCCTGAGTTGGTGCAACAGTCATTAGATACCGTTAAGGTTATTAGAGAAAGACTTAAGACAGCCCAAAATCGCTAGAAAAGTTATGCAGATAAGCGGCGTAGTCTATTGGAGTTTCAAGCAGGTGACTATGTATTCCTCAAAGTGTCACCAATGCGAGGTACATCGCGATTCGGCAAGAAAGGAAAGCTGAGTTCAAGATATGTTGGACCTTTTGAAATTTTGGAACGGATTAGGATTTTGGCCTATTGTCTCGCGTTGCCACCAAGACTTGCTCAAGTACATGATGTCTTTCACATAGCTATGTTGAGGAAGTATGAGCCTAACCTGGCTCACATGCTTAATTTTGAGGAAATAGAAGTGGATGATCGAGTGTTGTACGTGGAATGACCAACGAGGATAGAGGACAGAAAAGAGCAAGTGCTGCGGAACAAGACAATTTCCTTGGTTAAGGCGATTTGGCAACATCATGGAATAGAGGGAGCAACGTGGGAAAGTGAAGAGATAATGAAGCGCCAATATCCCTATTTTTTTGAGGATGTCATGTAATGGTTTAAATTTTGAGGACGAAATTTATGTAAAGAGGAAAAAGTTGTGATATCCCTAATTTTTGACCGATGAACTAAGATTGAATTCGATGGATTTTAATCACGAATTTTAATCCGATGAAAAGTATCGGATGTTACGAAATCGAGATATCAAAGTTTATCGGTAAATCTCAAATTTTCAGATAAGTGACGGTAAGCTAAAAATTGAGAACCAAAGAAATGTTACGGATTTGGCATGAACCAACGGGTCTACTTCCTATGAAATTCGGCCACCAAGAGACCCTATAAGAGGAAATTACCATTTTGCCCTCAAAAGCCCATTTTTAGCCCAAATAAAGAGCCAATTGGATATCATGCCCATTAAGCCCTTTAAATTTAAGCTCAAGCCCCCGTGAATAGTGTAAGCCTATATGAATAGTGCAAAGGGTGAAAATCACCATTTTACCCCTTCTAGAAACTTGGACTTTAGGGGACACATTTAATGGTGTAAGACAAATTTCATTAAAGCTTTGGCAAGTGATCTTCTTCCTTTCCCCCCCTTTTGGCCGCCCATACCCTTCCCCTCTCTCTCTCTCTCTCTCTCTCTCTCTCTCTCTCTTTCTTCATTCTTTCCTCAATTATTTGGTCTTAAGTTATCTTGAAATCCAAGAGCAAGATTGGATAAAATTTGAAGTTGTATTAATGAGTTGTAATAATGCAATCTTGAAAGAGAAGACAAGCCTTGAAAGATAATAGACATTACTCTCTCACTCTCTCTTTCCCCCCCCCTCTCTCTCTCTCTCTCTCTCTCTCTCTCTCTCTCTCTCTTCTCATTTTCTCTCTTTCACCTTGCCGTTCACCTTGCCGCCGCCGTCCATCGCTCTTGCCACACCCTTGTCGCTATTAGGATCACCATCGCCACTGTCCAAGCCAAGCTTGAGCCGTGTCTTTGCCTCCGTGTAGCTGCGTTGTGCCTTCGCCACTGAGCCGTCCATCACTGTCATTCACCGCGCTGCGCCGAGTCCAAGCCAAACTGTCCGTGTTACTGCCACCGTCGTACCGCACCCTTGCTGCGCCGTGTTGCCGTTCGTCGCCGCCACCATTAAACTAATGAGTTAACTTCCTAATTCTTGGTTAGGTTGTTAATTTTGCTTATG
>BCNH02000010.1:12771574-12786936 GCA_001662345.2 Metrosideros polymorpha var. glaberrima | reverse complement strand
AAAGACGGGTTTTGTGGCAATTTCGGACATGTTTCTTATCATTGGAGCACAAAGAACATATGCCAAAATTTAATTGACTGCAAAGTTTGATGACATTAAGATACAACGCCGGAATTTAATTAACGATGAAGACCTGTATGCTACAACTAAGATACATGCCATAAATTATTCTACGATGAAAATTATACTATGATACAGAAATTGAAAGATAATTGAAAGATAACAGGTTTTTATTGTTTGCTCAGGAGTGGGGAAAGGAGGGCTTACCATGAGTACGATGTGACTAATTAAAATCTACAATCAACGGTTACAAATGGATGTTACATATGGAGGTTACATATGGTTACTGAAAAAGAAATAACTTGCTAGTTGTTACGAGAAGTTACATTATTCATAAAAAGTTACTTCGCCGTCTCCTATTATCTTGCAACATTTATCTACAACAATCCTAAAATAGCAACAACAAAAATAACCAACCAGCAATTATCCTCGTGTTGATTGCTTGCTATAGATGTTGATGACTTTGTCAATCCACTTCATGGTTCTCGTCGATATCTTCACGTTGCATCTTGTTAATGACTTCATTGGCGAGTTGTCAATTCTCTTCAAGTTACCGATAATTTTGTTCATAAATGACCAAACTCTACTCTCATCTTAAAAGTCTATCACATGTCGATAATAACAAAAAATTGGTCATTATTGGGTGTAAACATATGCGCTTTTTAAAAAACTTCAATGATTCATTGACCATGATTTTTTTTAAAAAATTAGATAATCAAGAGTAATTTTATTCCCCTTGTCATTGGAAAATTTTATTTTTCCTTACCGAATTACCTCTTGAATTGTTTTTTTAACAATACAATTAATTGTGTTATAGCAACAAGAATGGTGCAGTTGCACTATTTTTTGTTTACTAAATCCTCCTTACTTGGAATTACTTGGCGTTCAATTAATTTTATTAGGCCACTTGCAAAAGTAAGTCGAAGATTCAGTCCGTTTTATCATTATCAAACGAGTAAGCTTGAGTGTCTTTAGCCTAGCCATTATTGCTTTTTTTAGTTTGGCAGGCTTTAACAATCGACAAAAATAAGACTTGTCGAGCATCACTTTTGCCACAACAATTGTAATACTCATTGTGGTCAGATTCATCCCTGTTCTTCTCGGATTGTTCACCCTCAATCAAGATCTTTCTAGCTTGTTCACCTTTGTAAAGATCCTTCCAGCATGTAGACATCTCGATGCTCAATACCTTGTTCACCTTAGATATCGGTAATGATCCTTCCATATCAGCAGAGCACTCTTGATAGCGGCAGAGCACTGCTCATATTGGGATCACACTTGATAGTATACCATCTACACAGTGGCTTGTGTATACTGAACCAATACACATGTTAATAGCCTTTGATTGTTTTTGTCATGTCAAAACAACACAGAGGATTTTCTCAACAAGTACGACATGACTATTTAAAGCTTAGAATCGATGTTACTAGGGGTGTGCATGGTCCGGGCCGGTCCGGTCCTCGTATGGAACTAAGGACCAGACCGGTAGTCTCGGTCCCCAAATTTTTGGGACCGAGGATCGGCAAACAAGCCAAAAAAGCCGTTGTAGCTCGCGATTTCATTTGTCGCGGATCTTGGAGAACTTGGCCTTGATCTTGCAGAGACGCGGTGGGTTCCGACAACGTTTTTGTAGACAATGGAAAGGAGGCGTAGCGGGTGCCGACAACGTTGTAAATAAGTGTCTACTAAAAGGAAGTTATTGTATTTTTCTAGAAAGTTTCAATACTAAATACGCAGTGTTGTTTAATCATAGTTTTTGTTCTCTCAGTTTGACTATCTTGGACGAAAAGAGTAAGGCTCATCAAAGCTGAATTCATGTGCTGCTTTTTGAATTTAATACTAGTTGATTTCCTTTGGTTGGAAACTAAGAAAAACTTTTACAAATTGTATCAATCCTATAATCTGTGTGTTTTTACCTTAATAATAATATCGATCATTGCCAATGTGAGAGTTTCTCTCAATTTAAATGAGTTCAAGGTAGAACATTTTCGGAGCATCAAAGAGAGAGAAAAAGGCCATAAATGTAGTTTTATGTAATCCGACTCTTCAATTGTTTCAAATGAGTTCATGAATTTTGATAAATAGCTCACATAATTAAATTACCATATTCAATTCCAAGAAACGTTTGTGTTAACACATAAATTTTGGTTCTAGATTAGTCATTCATCTCCTAAGAAAGTTCAAGGAGAATGTGTGTGTGTGTGTATTTTTAATCGGTCTGGTCCGGTCTCCCCTGAAATCGGGGATCGGATCGCCCAGCCACTGGTCCTGTTTATTGGGATCGAGGACCGGACTGGTACCCTCAAGGACTAGACTAACCCGGCCGGTTTGGTCTGGTCTTCGTCCGGTCTGGGTGTTCCTGGTCCAGTTTGCTCACCCCTAGATGTTACAAACGGAGTTAACAAAATTGAGGTCGGTTAAAACATTCAGTGACAATCCTAAAATAGCAATAATAGAAATAACCAACAAGTGGTATTCTTGTGTCGATTGCTCACTAACGATATCAATGACTCCATCGATCAACTTCAAAGTTCTCATCCATATCTTCATGTCATGTGTCGTTGATGACTTCACTAGCGAGTTGTCGATTATCTTTAAGTTATCGATAATTCTATTCATAATTGATCAAACTTTACTCTTATCGACTAAGTCTATCACATGTTGATAATAACCAAAAATTAGTTATTGTTTGGTTTAAATAAATCACCAATGAAAACTTACCAAGATTACTATCATCGTCGAGGCCATTTGATTGCAAAAAAGAAAAAAAAATAATTATTGTAAAAAAAAAATCAAATCCAAGTTAAATAGATAATTAAAATATTTAATATTGTAATCGCACATAAAGTAAAAATTTCATTAGTCAATTGAGTGAAGTATTTAATCAAACATTGAAATCATAAAATAATCAAAGTAATATGGAAATCAAAATAGTTTTTGTTAAAGAAAATAAACAAATTTAAAGCAAGTGAAAAACTATAAATAGCATATATCTTCGGAATTGGACTATAAATAATAGTTATGAGAAAACAATAATTGAAACTAAATACATATAGAAAAATCATTGGTATTTTAATCCTAGTGAAAGAAACAGTTATTTCTTCAGTTAAACTTAGCATTAGACAATGATATCGAAATAAAATAAATAAAAATAATAGGGAAAAAATCGTTCTAGTTTATGTCCAAGCAACAAACCCTATCTAAATAAAGTGACAAATTACATTTTGCATCTATCTTTGAATTTGTAGTTAAGTTTGCATGCTTAATTTGTATCCAACCTTATGAATGAAATCCAGTAAATGATATTAAACTCGACAGAGTAAATCTAGTTCCGTGCAATCACGGGGTATCACAACGAGTATATCCCATGGAACGTCTTGCTCTGAGACCAAGTGGAGTTCAACTCCATATTGACATGCTTTTTGACCGTTTTCTACGTGATGCTAATGTTCAACTTTATTCAATTATGAGTTAGTCCTCTCTTCACCCAAAATAAAAATTTGGCCTTTTTCCACTTCAAGAAAAGGCACAAACAAGTTCTCTCTTCCCCCCTCTCTCTCACTCTCTCATTCATGTTTCTTCTTCTCACTCTCATTCTGTGGAGAGCATATTTTGAATTGGCAAGTGTAATAAGCTCTTCTCACCCAAAATAAAAGTTTGGCCTTATCCCAAAAAAGAAAAAAGAAAGGCACAAGCAAGTTGAACCTCTCACGTCTCTTGTCCCCACTCTCATTCTGTGGAAAGCACATTTTGCATTGGCAAGAGCAAGTGACCAGATAAGGCAGAACAGATCTAGAAGCAGAGGAGTATAGAAGGAGAAACAGAAAGGGGACGCCGAGATTGGCAACAGATAGAAGAGAATCAGAAGAAATACCACAAGTGGACAAGGAAGTCGATATCAATTATATATTCAATCATGACAAAAAACTTAAAACCATCATCTTCTTATTGATTAGATCTTAAAGCAAAAATCTTACTAAAATAAGGGAACTAAATATATTAATAAGATTATAGCGAATATAAGAATGGAGTTCCTCCTAAATTTAAAAGCTAATCGGATAACAATTCTAATGGGATTTCCATCCCACATCACCATACCATCATGTTGCTCAACTCGGGAGCACATATTGTTTCTCAGTGCACTCCCCCAACATCATTCTCTTTCCCCTAAACTTAGTTAATATAAGCTTCAAAGTACAAAATTCGACCATTCAAGGTACAAAGACCTTCTTAAAAAAAATTACAAAGACCAAAAAAAAATAAAAATAGAAAGTACGAAGACCGTATTTGCATTGTCTTTTAAGACCAACTTTGTTTGGGAAAATGAGAGTAGAATGTACCAAAAAATTTTATTTCCCTACACTTCCTTCTCTCAAGGATTTAAAATTATTTCGTTTTGTCACCCCTTACCCTTCATTTTCCCTCACTTCCCAAACGCAGCAGAGCTATTTCTCTTCCCGACAGACTTTCACTGGAGGGCCATTTCTGAGGTTAATACATCAACACCATTATCAATGCGTGGCTTCTTTTTGAGAGAGAGAGAGAGAGAGAGAGAGAGAGAGAGAGAGAGAGAGAGAGAGAGAGTAACTTAAATATTATACATGGTTAATGATCGTCATGTGATGTCCACCCTGATGTGCATACACTTGCGTAATATATATAGATTGACGGGAAATTGATAATTAACCAATAATTTTATATTCATGGAGACAGGTGTCTTTAATTCAGTAAGGAATCTTTTTACTTAACCGGTTGTTTATTTACTTGTGTGTGTATACACTTCGAAATCTTCTCAATGTGACAGCTGAATGTGATACGCCTAAAAAGGTTTGAAGAAAATTTCTGAGTTGAAAAAAATAAGTTTCCAAATTGAGACATACCGGCGTTTTAAAAGAAGAAAAGATGGTTGAGTTGGAAAGGAAATTTCATCTATTAAAGAAGGAAAATGATTCATTCAAGGAAGAAATCTCAAAGATTTGCAAAAAATTCTCATTGGTACAAAAACGTTGGAGCATATTCTTTCCGTACAGATTCCTTATTACAACGAATCTGGTCTTAAATTTAAAAAGGAAAGTGTATCAAAAATGATTTTTCAAAGGTCAAAGAGAGATAAGGCGAAGACCTTCAATCAGTTTTATATCTGACCAAAGAAAAATCAGTTTTATAAAAATTATTTTGGAAAGTAATTTATTGAACCGATTGGTCAATAATATTATAATTGCTCGAACTGTGGTAATCCTAATCCCCATACGCAGGAAAGTCCACTTGATTAGAAAAATGAAAGAATATCAATTGGAGATTTGATGCTTCCTCTAATAGAAAAAGACCCAAACTTGTTTGGGCACCAAAAAATAAATTTTTTTTTCTCTATTGCAGAAAAAGGAAAATGAACAAATGGTATCTTGACGGTGGATGTTCGAGACACATGTGACTCAACTAAGTTCATTCATCTAACGAGATTCAACGAAGGAAAAGTTACCTTTGGAGGAAGTGGTAAAGGCAACTTGATCATAATATTCCAGATCCACTTTGAGGAAAACGAGAGCTTTGGTATAAGCAAAGACAAATCACAAGCTTTCACATGAAGAAGACACGGTGATATCTATCTTTTAGACATAAAGCTCGATTCTATCAAGTGCCTTGTCTCTATCAAAGAAGAAAGTGATTTATGGCATAGAAAGATTGGCCATATCAGCATAATCTCGAGGTTATCCTCTAAAGAGTTAGTTCGAGGCTTGCCTAAGTTGAAATGTAAAAAGTCTGAGTTATGCAAGAAGTTCATTTAAACATGTTTTGCAGCATAATTTATATGCTTTGTTTTTACTAATCAAGTTTTGCAGCTAGTTCACATGGATCAATTTGGACCTACTTGAAGTAAAAGTTTTGGTGATAAGAAATATTGTTCGATTATTATTAATCACTATTCTAGATTTACTTGGGGTTAGGTTCTTGCTCACTACCATGAAACTTTTCAAACCTTTGTTAAGTTTCCAAAAAAGGTTCTGCAGGAATTTTTTTTTCAGATTTTTGTGATGAAAATGATTTTTAACATAATTTTTTTTTCCTCACACTCTCAGCAAAATGGAGTAGTTAAAAGGAAAAACGGGTTTCTGCAAGACATGGCAAGAACCATGTTGATTAAAAGTGGTATCCCTTCATATTTATGGGCAGAAGCAATTGCAACCGTATGTTATTTTTATAAACTGAGTTTTTCTGAGACCATTATTACAGAAAGCCCCTAAAAGTTATTTAATAATGGAAAACAAAATATTTCGTATTTTCATGTGTTTGGTTGCAGCGCATTGTAACCTCTAATCTTATTGCAAATATTTTGAATATCTTGAGTGTATGGCTAGGTAATCTCTTGGGTAATATTGATGATCCAAGCGAGTCAATCTGGATTCAGTAGCGTGGGACTCTCTTTTTTCTTTTTTCCATATTCCTACTTCTTTCTAGACAATGATCCTTGCGGGAGTCGGGCCAAGCCGACTTGAAGTTCGGGCCTAATTTGTTCCCAAGCCCGCCGTAATCTGAAAAGAACATTTGGGTGTTCTGATTGGCCCGAGCTAGAGCCAAGAATGGGCGGACAATTAGCTGGGCGTGCTCTCTAGAGGTCCGGTCCGGGTTGATCCGATTCCAAGGTGGTCCAATCACTGAACTGGTCGTATTTTTTGGGGGGGTGATTTGTCGTTAATTTTTTCTTGTTAAAGACATATTCACTGGACCACCTTTCGTTAGTTGCATCGTGTTGTCGTTAAAATGTCACTAAGGAAATATAAATCAAAAGTTTAGGTTTAGGTTTTGGTTTGGGTTTAAATTTAAGAAAATTTAGAAAAAAAAAACACATATATATACTAGTCGGTCCGGTAAGGGCGGATCGGTTCACTTCTAGAACCGGGAACCAGACCGGTTGATCCCAATTCCAATTTTATGGAACCAAGAATCGGATTGGAGCCCTCGGGAACCAGATCAAGCTAGCCGGTTTGGTTCGGTCCGGGCGGTTCCCAGTCCGAGTGGCCCATTATGCTCAGCCCTAGTGCTCTCTGACCTAAATTGGTACCTTTATTCCATTCTATGTTGCAAACATGCGACGGGTTAATTCATAAACTCAATTTTAGTTTGTGTAACCAAGATGTGGTTGTTGTTCCGGCTTGAATAGGCACAAATTCGTGGAAACGAAAAATATGTCGTGAAGAATTGTTGGTGATATCTATGCAAATTTTATCACTTTGATCAGCTTTCTAACATTGCATTCTAGTGAAAAAAAATACCAAATTTGGTTAACAGAGGGACATTATCATGCAACGGAAAACATGCAAACCTTTACGAAAATCTTGCCCAGTCGATGCCCGGCAAAGTTGCTTTGGCCTAGGCAAGAGTCGGCCTCTCCAGATTTGGTGAGGGAGGCCTTGTTGGGGCTCGCCCTCACTCAAGCGTGACCTGGCAAGGCCTCGCTGGCCACTGACAAAAAGAAAAGGGAAAAAAGGAGAGAAAAAAAAATTATAAAAAAAGTCCATGTCATCGCTAGTCGCGCAATATAGGATGGCTTACGTCCACGTTAGTAATTTCCATCATAAATTGGACAAATGGACTGAATTTGTACTAATGTGAAATGGCTTAGGATTAAATTGGTCCAATTGAAAAGTTTATGACTGAATTGGTACAAATGCAATAGATTTAGGACTTTTTTGGTATTTTTCTCAATTTTAAATCACTCTACTTGACTTTTCTCAAATAGTTGCCCTTAAAGCTAACATTTCTCTCAGCATATCGTTTTGATTCTTCGAAAACAGACGCGTCGTGGGTATCATAAGCTGTCGACAGGATCAAATCCCAATTGAGATGGCAAGTGGCAGCCTGAAAATAATCTATTAGATTTGTTTCCTTAAAAAGATCAATTATTTTCAAGGATAGGATCGGCATGTTCCCTATGGTTCAACCATAGACTCTTTGAGAGTTTTAGACTAGTAAGTAAATCTGTTTTATGTCCTAAACTTCGCCAACGTGGTCGCTCGCATCACTTCACTTCCAAATTCGATCATGACAACCTTATCTCCCGACAGAAATCACCTATACTATGAGTGAGATCTCATCGGGATATTAATTTCCTAACACAACATAACATTCGCTAATTGCAAAAACATTTGAGTGGTCCCAAATTGGATTGCGTGGCATCTCATGTATCTTTCATGCGACGAGTAAGAGCAACTATTTTAATGACTTGTTCATCTGCAACAAACCAGACATCTAACCTTTTTCTGCAATATATATTTAAAGAATAACCAAGACACTGATTGCCACTTTACTATATCCTGTTATATATGGTAGTCATTTTGACTATATTAACTCATGCCTAATCGTACTTTGACCGGACAAAAAGTGCAACATCGTTTTCCTTTAGTGCGATGTGGAGAATTGCTCATATTTGGTATTTTCTAATCAAGTTTTGAAGATCCCAAATATAGAAATCTATTGTCCACTTATAAGTTGAGAGATTCAATTATCTACTTAATCTAACCAACACTAACATGCCAAGTATATAAGGAACGCTGTATCCGGTAGACTTTGCATTTTCGATTCTCTCGCGCGTGTGAATACTACACCAACTTTCCATCACATTCAAAGTGATAGCTGTAGAAAGGATATATAGAATAGTGTAACATTGCATATGCCTCATACCCACTTAGAACGTCTTAGAACAGTTCAAATTCCGTTATTTATTTAGGACGAGCATCTCTATTTTCGATAATTGCCCAATATAGCATCGAACTAAGTTATTGTGGGGTATAAATGCCGCTGAACTAAGTGCAAAGTACGAGAAAGAAGCGACAATTTTGGAATGATATATCCGAATTAACAGGGAAAAGTATTTCATTTGTTGGCTATGTACACGCATTTGATATCCTATTGCCACAATGTCATAACCTCGTATGGAATGTTTTGCCATGAGAAGATGTGCTCATACTCCAAGATCTGGGGAGACACTCACTTGCATGGCAAGTCATTGTCGTTGGTGTTATTTACATCGGCCAAGTCGTCATCGTCATTTGAGATTTCTTTCCATGCATGCAAAAATTGCATTCACTTGACCACTTATAAATATGAGTATAATTCATGATGGTTTTCCTCATCATACAGAAAAACCCACAACCAAAGAAGAGAAAAAAGAGAGGAAAAGAAATGGATAAAGCCACGGGAAAAACACCAGTGATCACAGTGGACTCTGGCCCTTCTTCTGATTTCTCAAGCAATGTCTCAGCAACTCCAGACCACGGTGACACTGCATGCAAACTACTTGTCCGTGGTCATGAAGCTGCCAAGAACAAAATGAAGATGAAAGAGAAAGTTGGTGAGATTCCCAGTGCTGCTGACGCCGGTCTCTTGCTCGATCTGACCCTTCCAACAGCTGGCTCGAGCCTCGACGATCCCTCGAGCTCCAACAAAGTGATGGTCATCAAGGAGTCCTCTTCAATGAACAACAGTGCCCGTAACGAGCTAACCCCTGCCAATAGGGTTTTCAACTGCGCCTATTGCAAGAAAAGCTTTTCATCTTGGCAGGCGCTCGGCGGCCACCAGAACGCACACAGGCTTGAGCGTTTGGTGGTGAAAAGGCAGCAAGAAATGGCTGCCATGCACGGGCCGCCTTCAACTATGAGATGTGCCTATGGTGGTTTCAGTGCGCCCTATTCGAATGTCCCTCGATTCCCTGCTTTCGGACCACTCAACCGACTGGCCCCGCCCGGTGTGGGGATCCAACCATCATGGAGCCAGCCCGGGTCCCGGGTCGTGCAAAACGGGCCGTGGCCCAGGTATCCGCCAATGATGGCCCCGCCCCCACCAAAGAAGGACGGCATGCCTTATGTTCCTGCTAATTGTAATAATAATTTCAACAATGGTGGATTTGTGGGTCAATTTAGGTTTCTTCCTCCTCCAGCACCTGATCATTTCCAACAGGGGGGTGGTGCAATGATGCACAGCTTTCGAGATCCTTCAAGCATTCCCAGCCCGAATGTGCCAATGAATACGGTTGCTAATGGCAGGGGCAGCAGCCGCGGGGGCTATCATCATGTCCTACCGGGGAAGAGGGATGACCGGCCAAAGACTGACCATGGAGAACTAGATTTGACCCTCAAGCTATAAGTTCATTAGCAAGTTGATTCACTTTTATTTGCAAGTATTAAAAACACATCTCTGATTTTTATTTTATGTTGTTGTAGGGGCCATTATTGTTACTCTTATGCACGGTGACAAAAATTGGGGGAGCGATTATTGTGAAATGCATCATCGTGCATAAGTTTAATGTGTTCATGAACCGAATAAACAATTTTCTTTATTATTTATTTGGGTCTAATCTTTTTGTGTCGAATAGTTAAGTTGATTGATTATTAGATTCCCTTATCTTCGATACTGTGATATTACGTTGCTTTTGTGATATATCGGATCTTCTTTCCAAATGAAACAATAACAACAATGGTCATTCTTTAGTTGTCAATTCCAATTCAATTTGCTCTTTTCCACAATTGCTAAAACCCATCTCTAGTTAAATTTACTAATGATTCGTTAATCGTTAGGGTTGCGGTTTTCCGTTATTGCATGATTCGAAGACGTCATCGTGATAGAAATCACCGCGAAAATTATGGGCGAATCACGCATATTAAATTAATTTGTCTAGATTCATTGCCTAATCAAACAAAAGAACTTACTTTACATGGAGGAACCAAATTGTGAAGTGATTATTGGGAGAGAGTCCAGCTAAGCCAACTTGAAGTATGGGCCTAATCTGTTCCCAAGCCTGCCATAATCTAAAATGTACAATTGAATGTTCTGATCGGCTCGGGCTCGAGCCAATAATGGGCGGGCAAGGCTTTTCGATGTGGAGCCCTTGCCAGGCCCTCCCCGTCTGTCCTTCGCCTTTTGTTCTTACCCTACTCTATACCGCAAGTATGCGGTGAGTTAATTCATAAACTAAATACTAGTTGTGAAACTCAGATGCTGTGGTTTATGTTCCGGCTTGAAAAGGCACAAGTTTCTCAAAACGAGAATAATGATAGATGCAAATTTTGATTTAATAATACTCCACGAAATAATGTGGTCGGTACTCTTTGATTTGTCTCAATTTGGTCAAGTAACTCCATAAATTTTGTGTGAAAGTGACATTCTATATATGCCATAGTATATAATATCTAAACATTGGCACAAGGGCCTTTGCTTGCTCAATGGATTTTGGAAAAGCTGAACCAAATGCACTAGTTGGAAAAGTTTAACTTGCTATGTTATGCAATGTTGTAATGGAACTTTGCTGACATTGCCTTCCTTACCTCAAAGGCTGAAAGCAAGAAACTTGAGAATAAATTGACCCAGAGATTGTTGGGGGTGTAGTTTATACTTTTCACCGACAGGAAGACATAGGGAGTCTTGCTCCTTGGTGAGTGGACAGGGATTTAGAGGGGTTGCCCCAACAGGGGTTGTAGGGGGCAATGCCCCCACGACGTCAAAAGGTTTTTATAATTTGAGCCTGTATTTTATTGATAGTTTGGGCGTGAAACCATGAATAGCTACACCTATATATAATCTTTTTCTCTTGTAATTAAGTAATATGACAAAAAGGTGGGGGTGCTAATTATAGTAGAATCATCTACTAGCTGTAGCCCTAGTTTTCAAGTAACTTATGATAAAACTTTATGTCTCAATTTCTCTTTCTCGTCTTTACTCTTTATTTCGTTGTGATTGTGCACCTAATCCTAATAGAAACGTGCTATGTCTGATAATAAAGAAAGGCTTATACCTTACCTACTAATGTTGCATGATCGTGCTTTGAAGGAGTCTTTAGCTGGAAACAGGGCTGTTCATGGACATATAGTGAGAAATAAAATGGACCCAATTCACATATATGGATTTCCTTGTTTTACTTTCATCTCCAATATGTGTCGATTCCATTGGTTCCACTAGTTGGGTCCATCGGTCCAGTTGAGCATAAGGAATTAGGAACCAAACTAGTTATTAGTTTTAGATTTTGGAACCAAGGACCGGACCAATTCCTATGGGAACCACCCAGAATCAACTGGTTTGGTTCGGTTCTCACCCCTACATCACATCTAGGCCCTCTCCATCCCTCACGACAAGGGTGCTCTAGTGGCAACGGATTGAGGCCGATCTATGGTCTCCGAACTCATGGCCCCAGATTAGGCTTGATCTGTGGTCTCGCGCACATGAGCACATACAGAGAAAGAGGTTTTTTTTTTTGTTTTGTTTTTGTTTATATGTTTGATATGTGTAAAGTAAGTTATCTAACGTGACATCTTAAAGAAAATTCGTGAATTCTAAACATTGTTAGAGGAAAATTCTTTCATCGAGAAATTCAGGAAAACTCTGCTCTTCTTCCCGTGATCATTTGAGCGAGAATTTTCCAGCCAATTGATGTAAAACTTTCACAATTCTCGTTCAAAGTATCATAAATTCATCAACACCAAATAGTAATCCTCTCGAGAAACCGCTTTCGAGTCTAATGCTCCCAAAACGATCGATTTGGTGGACAAAGGATGACCCTTTGACTCTCCCAAGATTTTTAATATAGTATGGCAACTCCCCCACATAAACCAGACGGGGCAAGCAAGGTGTTGACTTAGGCCAGACATAGACAAACTGCTTCATAAAAAGGAGGGTGAAAAACAAAAAATTCCAAGACCTGCCGCTAAATAAAACACATGAGGGATGCAATTGTAGAAGTCTAAGACAACACCACGGATTAAAATGATGACGAGGTGCGTCTAAGCAATTTATCATTGCCTGTGGATTATGAATTTCATCCACCCTACGTGTATGGCATCACAAGTTCATAATTTTAATTAGTCGGTTGCACGATCTGTTGCATAAAATACTATTCTTCTTTTATAGATGACACTTTGTATGGCAAATAAGATCAAATAAACCTGAACACGGAGATCTAGTAAATATTAAAAAAAAACCACCCAAAAAAAAATTAGGCAAAAAGCTAATATTTAGGTCACGGCTTTTGAAACTGCCCAATTCCATCTGCTTGCAAATACAAGACAAATTATATTTATTCTTGCAGACAACCTCTGTGTATCAATGGTAAATTTTTCAGAAAGCGGAAACACTGAGAACTAACAACGCTTCAATTGGCGACAGGAATTGAGAATTAGCCTCGTCCAGGAGGAGCAGCAGGAGGAGGGTTCAAGAGGAATCCACTCTGAGGGTTCGTGTTCGGCTCAGGATCAGAGTAATCCATCAATTCCACCATCTTCCTCCATATTCCTCCACTTTCCTTGAAAAAAATTATAATCGAGAAAATGGGAAAATTCAGAATAATTTTGGGAAGGGAAAAAAATGGGAATTTTTTGAAGAAACAAACCTCCAGTTCGACTGGGGAATCTCCCTGCTCGACAGTCTGCATCAGTTTCCTGCCAAATCCTGAAAATCCCAAAAGAGGGAAGCGAACAAGATTGAATTTATTTCATGCATCTTTGACAAAGAAAAGAGTATATTCCTAAATAAATTGTGAACTTGGGAATTCACATCATACCATGAGAGAAGGAGAGGAAGAGGAGAGAGGAGACGAGGAGCAAAGCGAGAAAGCGAGACCGACCCATCAAGCCTTTGCTTGGAAGACTCTGGGGAAGTGGGTTGTGTTGGTGTTCTGTTCTCTAGATTTTCTTTTATATATGTATATATTCAGTTCGGATTTATTTTATGGATTTGGAGAAATAAAAGAAAGAAAAAGATAACGTAACTGTCGTTGTTGGGGCTCTTCTGGGACGGCGCTACGGCTTCAGATCCGATGAAGGGGACCTTTTATTTATTGAAGCAAAAAAAGAAAAGAAAAGAAAAAGCAAAATTATGAAGGGGGACTTTTTGTTGGCAATAAATAGTATGAAGAGACAATTTAACATGCATTTCGTGATGATCATATGTGAAAGTAAACGGGTGAGGTAGTTTCTTATTGGAAAGATTTCCGTACGTGTGATCCAAATAAATGAACATTTCCAATTTTCATTAGATCACATCGATAGATTTGGCACGAAGAATGATGACATACAAGTTAATTAGGAATAAACTTCAATTTAACTATAAAACTTGAAGAGAAATTTGGGATAATTTTTTATAAAGTGGATGCATAAGATCAGTCGCACTTTTAAAAAATATTGTGATAACCCCTAAACCCCTAAAAGTAGTTCAAAAGAATCTTAATTAGAGATAAGACAGTTCTCAATAATGCAAATTGAAAAAAAAAAAGATTTTAGATTCAAAAGAGGAGGAGGATCTTCTTTTGTTTTTGCCATCTCTTATTTACTCTTTGGGTCAAGTTACAATTCTCAAATGCAATAGATCTTGGCCTTTAACAAATTTCAGCCTGTGGTGGCCGTGATTTTTTGCTTATCGATCCAACCACGAAAATCTGTGGAGGCAAAATACACATGAGAGACGATTGACTCATCCTCTGTTTTGGTGTAACTAGTTGACTTTAAAATTATCGCTGACATTAATCTAGCCGACCAGATTATTAGGTTGGCTCTGACTTTTTCTCTAGAATCTCTACATCAACTCTTTATTTATTGGTTTTTTTTTTCTTTTTGGCATTTTGTTCATCTTCTTTGTTCTCTTTGTTCTCTATATTTCATCACTTGGCTCCATTTAAAACAGTCAGAAGACCAGATAACGAGGGGCAATGTGACCTAATACGTCTATGAACATCATTTGCAACTTGCATGCACCATTGCGTGTAGAATTCTCGTCCTTAATATGCCCGAAAGGTATTTAGCCACTTATGGAGCATCATAGGATTATCTATTCCTAGGGAAAAATAATATTTACATGATACTGATAAGCATATGTTAACTTATACAAGTTAGGGATTTTGGTAAATGGTTTATCACCAAGTTTTACCAGAATACTAGCTTTCTTGACAATGCAAAATATGCTCATGCCCCATGATCGAAAAGTTGTATAAATAAATTTGATTACCAGAAAGATATTTAATTGTTTAAGTCTTTTTTATTACTTAGCCAAAATTTAAAAGTAAGTAAAAGTACATACTATAAATTTCATAGAGTCGAAGAATATTTGTTGCATCACTATTAACTACTAGAATTCTTTCACCCATAAAATTGCGCATCTTTGCTGCCTCAAATAAATACGTTGATGCTTATTAGTTGATTCCTAAATTTTAAAAAAATGTTTTAATCAGTGTACATAAAGATATATTCATTAGAATGAGAAAATAAAAGGAGAGATGGAAGTAATAAAATCACTGATAGTAATTGTGACATATCTTTTTGATTTTT
>BCNH02000010.1:12752146-12771547 GCA_001662345.2 Metrosideros polymorpha var. glaberrima | reverse complement strand
CCAAAAAAAAGAAAAAGAAAAAAAGAGAAGCAGATACCTAAATTAGAAACCTCACTTCCACATAATAGATGGATAAGGAAAAATTTCATATATCTTTTTCTATAGTACAAATTATTTTCAAATGAGTTTACAAAGAAACGTCTCTCAAAGTGAATCTCCTGTGCAATGAGCTTTTAAGACTTCTTCACTCCTTTTTCGAAAGAAGGCTCCTATCATTATTATTGACATCGATGAATGTAGAACACAACTTCATACTGTATATATAGTGTTTTCTTCTATATATATATATGAAATTGCATAGCATATAACATTTAGTAATGATTAACTGGACTAGTTCTACATAGTGATGCTTGCAGTTGTGCAAGAAAATGCCAATACATAAGAATTTTATATTGATTATCTCTACTCCAAACGCATAAAAAGAAAAAGTACAAGTGATTTCAACTATATAATTTTGAGATGCATCAACCACTCAAAAGTTGCTATTCATCGGATCTATGTCAACACGACTATTTTCTATAGTAAAAGACATTAATAGAAGAATAGTCAGTTCATCTAAATCAATTGGCTGATCTTAAAGTTATGAATTTTTTTTTTGGGGTCAGACGTTTACTTTCAATGATGACTTTCCTCTTGATGCTTTTTTATTACCAGACTTTATCAATATTTCCTCCCGTACACCCATTGTAATTGATCAGTGAAAAAGTCACTTAGCGTTGACTTTATGTCAGCATAAAATTAACTTATCGTAGCATCTAATCTGGGGTTGGCCCCTGCTTTCTAGAAATCTATTCAGTTCTTTATGAGCTGAAATAAAGAAAAAATGTAAGCAAGCAAGCGAGTGGGAAAATAATTAATCATGCTCGTGTGTGCTCGGATGTCGTTGCGCGCGTCTTGGGGCCCGACAGCCGATCCCTCTGAATGCCACGGGCAATGAACATGAAGCTCCTCCACACGCACGATAAAGAAGGTGGAAAAATAACAAAGTCAATTATGTGTTATATAAATATAAATATAAATATATATTTGTAGGCACACATATGTATATAACAGATTATGTAACACATATGTATAAGATTGAATTGACATCCGTACAATATACTTAAAATTGATCGAGTAATTTTTCCATAAAAGTGTTCCTCGGTGACCAAGTGGAGTCCAACTCCATATTGACATGCTTTTTGCCAGTTTATTACGTGATGCTAAGATTACTACTTTATACAATTGTAAAGTTAGTTCTCTCTTCACCCAAAATAAAAGTTTGGCCTTTTACCACTTCAAGAAAAGGCACAAGCAAGTTGGATGTCTCTCTCTCTCATGTTACTTGTTCTCGCTCACATTCTGTGGAGAGCACGTTTTTGAATTAGCAAGGGTAACAACCACTTTTCACCCAAAGTAAAAGTTTGGTCTTTTCCCACTTAAGGAAAACGCACAAGCAAGTTGAGACTCTCATATCCCTTGTCCCCACTATCATTCTGTGGAAAGCACAATTTTGCATTGGCAAGAGTAAGTGACCAGATAAGGTAGAGTAGATCTAGAAGCAGAAGAGGATAGAAGGAGAAGGAGAAGGAGAAGAAGAAGAAGAAGAAACAGAGAGAGAGAGAGAGAGAGAGAGAGAGCTAAACATTAAACATGGTTAATGATCATCATGTGATGTCCACCCTGATGTGCATACACTTGTATAGTCACATCATGGGAAGTTGATAGTTGACCAATATTTCTATATTCATGGAGATAGGTGTTTCTAGTTCAGTAAAGAATTTTTTTACTCAACCCGACCACTTGAGTACATGGTTGTGTGTGTACGTACTTCGAAATCTTCTCGATCTAATAGTTGAATGTGACGCTAAATGGTCAAAACTTCACCATAGTATTTTAAATTGCAGTATCCAAATGGTCAACTCAGATCACGGCCTCTAATCCATTCACGAGCCAAAAATAAAAAATTTCTGAGAAAGGGTGCTTTTTCCATTCTTGAAAAAATTAAATGAAAAAGATAGATTTCTATCGTTGATTAAGTTTGTGCATATATCGCAATACTTTGAATAAGAAGTACGACAAAACCTGATTAAGATGGGTCATGATAAGGGCATTGACCCCATCAAAGACATTATGGAGATTGGAAACTCTCTAAATTGAAAACTCTAGGGCTATAATGAGATATAACCCGGATAAAAATATCCCATAGAGGAGGTGTGATAAAGGTGTATATGAATATTAATAACCATGGTTCGAAAGTTATTTTTCTCGAATAACAAACTTCTTAACTTAAAAAATTAAAATAATAGTAAAATATAAAATGATATTTTGATTCTAATATAAAAAAAAGACAATTCAAAATAAGAAAACCAAATGATGGACAATTTTTTTTATTTATATATTTGAATTTCAATCTATTCAATAATGTATGTTGTGTGTGTGTGTCTATATATATATTTAGTATCTATATTTGTTACAATTTTTGGGTATATTAGTATAGGTAGCTTTAGGTATGTTAATTACTATTTGCATTTGCATTTCATGCATCATACTTATTTGCATAAAAAAACGGGACTGACAATCCCAACAAAATCGCATGGTCAAAATTTAGGCATCAATTTTGTCTTTGAGTGAAACCTTTATGAGCTCCTGCTCAAAAAGAGGCAGTTGTTGACATCTAAATTTTGATTATCCATTTAGAGTTAATTTTAGTAACTAATTACATAAAAATTAGGGACCGACCCCGACGTCTAATAAAAATATTAAATCAATTTTACATATAGTTTTCATATAATTTTCCTATATTTTTAGTTTAATTTTCTTGCATACATAGCATGCATTTAAATCGAACCGATGGTGGAATTGAACTTGAAACAGACAGGTGGATCAGGCCAAAACCCATTCAAGAATTCGGCTAGCTAGAGGGGATATGTGTGGAAAATTTTAAGGTCTATAGGCCTAATCCAAGCTTGATTTAGCCCATTAAACTCTAATTAGGGAAAAAGACCTTTTCAATTATAAAAGTCAATTAATGAATCAGAAAGAGGTCTAAATCAAGCCACAAAGAGCCAAATAAGCCCACATTGGACTTCAATAATTTGGCCAGCCCATGTCTAGAAGGGCTTGGCCGAATTTCACAACAAATTGGGACAATTTAGTGCAATTTGACCCCTCAGGGATTAATTGCAAAATCCTGAAAAGTTATGGGTCAAATTTACAAATATCAAAAAGTTGAGGCCCCTGACCTAAACACCTTTTCTTATAAATACACTGCTATACCTCAACGTTCTAGGTCGAAAAACTCATTATTCATACACTTAGAAAAACACACGAGAGAGAGAGAGAGAGAGAGATCTTGGCACCGAGCCCTTGCTTGGGCCATCCGTCTCCTACCGACGCCGACTTTCGTCATTGTTGAGACCCTAACGAGTCCTTCCACCTCTCCTACCACTGCTGCTAGTGTCTCGATCTAATCGCCAAGCTAGTTCACGCTCGATCCCGTCGCGAAGGGAAAAATGGAGCACACTGCTCTATTTTTCTGCCCAGTCGTGGCTCCTCCTGTTGAGTTGCTACCTTGATCGATCACCACCCTAGCAAGTCCCTGTTGCTCCTACTTGAGCCAATCCGAGAGCCGACAAAGGTCCCTCTGTTCCGACCTTGTTCCTTTGATGCCAACGATCCTGCACCGTCGATCGAGGCTGTAGGCGCCCATAGGACTTATAGGTACAAACTCGATAACGTAACCAAATATTAACATACTATGCCGAAATTTAATCGATGACAAAGCCTGAGAACACATAGATACTATGCTGGAATTAATTGACGACACGACACTAAGATAAAGAAACACGCTGGTATTTAATTGACAACGCGAATTTGAAAGCTATAGCTAAGGAATGTAAAGTTCAGTACATGAAAGTAAAGATAAATTTATTTGATTTGTGTGGCGGTTTTTCTAATGGACAATTAGTGGTATTTATAATGGTCTTGCGATAATTGCATTTTGACGGTTACCAGCGGTTGCATCCTCTTGAGTAACTTCCGCCGAGTGCTTCCATGTCCCTATATTTCTACAAGTTTCACACCAATGTTCTCAAACGGTTGCCCTTGTCGTATGTGAACTACTCCATGTTCTTCTTCGTCGTAACAACGAATGTCCCACGATTCTACCTTGAGATGATAACTGCTCTCTTTAGAAATACACACTCTTGACTTCAACTATCTAGTCAATTTATACTATGTGATAAGTTTACGACGTCCAATGCAAATATCCCTCAAAAGAAATTATGCTTAATTACTAATGAAATGCAATGCTTCTAATTTCTACATGCAATTGAGATACTAATGACACTTGGCTAATTTTTTGTCAAGAAACGAGACTAGTTGCGATAAGGGATTTCGAATATCGAATTTTCTAATTTTTTTGGACCTGTCAGCGGAAATTCAAGTGTCAACATTACTCAACATACATTTTTCTATGAGCAAGTTTGTTTACTCTTTGAAGTAATACGATATATATAGATTTGTTTTGCTTTCTCAATTATAACTTAAGTTATTCTTCATATTTTAAAAATTATGAAAAGATAATATTGTTTAATGTAGAGTAAGCATTTATATGCTGTGAAATTTAAAATGTTTTGGATGAAAAAATGTCGAAATGCATGAAACAAAAGAGTTATGAAAAACAAAAATTAAAAGTTGAAAGTGACATACCATTGTTAGGATTGTTATATGCTGTGAGAGATGTATCACTTGCCGAGAAATATGAACTCTTCTTTAACCGAATCCCTGTTACCAAAGAGAGAAATGAAATAAGTAACGTTAGAAAAATTAATAATACTTTGTATGCTTTGGATAATCTATACATGATTATTATCAGACGCATTCATTGCATTGTATAAAACTTAAATAATAAAATTTCAAACAAAAAATAAAACGTTAAACTTAAAGTAGATCATTCCACTGTCCATGTATATTGGACAATGCGTTTGTTGGTAAATTTTCTTCTTTAGTATTCTCATTACACTTTGTCAAGAATAATGATGCCAATTTCTATTTATCAGTTATTTTGGGCTCAAAACTACATTACATGTTTTTTTTTAGGAGATGACCATATTGACAAGTTTAAGGATCATGTCTTCAAAGGATAAGTCTTCTATAGAGTCTCTTAAGATTAATCAGAAGTGCTCGCGCATTGTAACATTTATAGAGTAGAATTTCTGCTTCATAAGCATTTTTGGAACATAAATCCGTTTGTAAATGCAATTTTAGTTTTCTACTTTTGAAGCACTTTTTCACTTCTAGAGCAGAAATGCGTTTGATAAAACAATTTATTTTTTCTACTCCAGAAATGCTTTTTCCCTCCATAAGTTGTTTTTGCCCCAAAAAAGCAACTTTTTTTTTTAACTTCTTTACTTTTGGAGCAATTTTTTTTGGCCAATTGAGTCCTAAACCTTTTACATTTGTACAAATTCAATTCATTTGGCCGACCGGCCTAAATAATAATATTTTAATATTTTTGAAAATTTTCCATTTTTTTAATTTTTAGTTTTTTCCTTCTTAATTAGAAATGTGGTTAGCGAGGGTTGCGGTCCTCGTCCAGGCGTGCGAGGCCACGATGAGGCTCATGATGGGTTGTGATGCGTCGTCGGAACTCCCGATGGGTTGTGAGGCTAGCCTCACCCACGACTCACCGGCCGTGGGCAAAATCGGCCATGGCCTTGCTAGCCATGAGCGAGGCTGCCTTCGCCCAAAGCTAGTGAGGCCATGGTGTAGCCGGGCGAGGGCTGTGACCCTCATCGGCTGTCGGCAAGGGCTTCGCGGCCCTCACCCAGTGGTCGGCAAGCTCCGGCAACCCTTGCTGGCAGCTCGCTATCCACACTTCTTGTTGTGCATGAAGTAAGAAGGAAGGAAAAAAAAAATTAAAACATTCAAAAAAAAATATTTAAAAATTTAAAAAAATTAAAAAATTATTGTTCATTCTCATGAAGTAGAAATTGTCTCTTGTTTTATCAAACACATTTCTCTTCTAGAAATTTATTTATGGAAGAGAAGTAGAAAAATCAATTTTTGGTCAGAAGTTAATTTTTGAAGTTGAAATGTTGCTATGCGCACCCTAAAGGCCAAACTGAAGCGTCCAATAGCAAACTCTAAAGTGATTGATTAAAGAATTCATTCTCGATGACAGGTATGGACAGATATTCAAACCGATCATAATATGATATAAGTCAATGTAAAGTCGAAATCATTGAGATCAAAACCAAAACCAAGACACAGATTATACAAGATCAATTCGCAACGCCTGAGGTAGAAAAGCTTTTGATCTAAACATGGAGAGACAGGATCGAGACAATATCGAAGCAAATCGATATGTAAAAGTCAAAAACGAGGAATACAATACGAGGTTTAAACCATGGAAATGATAGCTTGGCCATAGCCGTTAACACCTCAGTACAAATGCCTACACATGAGACTTGGATACACATCAAGCTTATATGGGTAAAAATCTGGAGACGCCATTCAACTTTCGGTATTCCCCAATTTCTAAGACTAAAATTCAATTAGGCAAAGGATTCTATATGGGTAAGATGAAGAAATTACCCCTCAAGATTTCTGTGTTGTTACCTATTGCACCAATGGCATCAAGACGATCAGCATCCTGCACAACCGCGAATTCTGGAAATACTTCATTTTCTTGAAGCCCCTTAATCTCATTTTTGAAACCTGATCATGTCAGAACCTGTCATATAACTTTCGACACCAACATAACTGATCTGTGACTTCTATGGACTTGCCAATACCAATTGAATCGCAAATTGCCATCTTGCAAAAGCAAACGACCAGCAGCAAAGTCAAGTGTTGGTTGCTTTGACCCTTTTGAAATTGCACGCGACAGCAATCATTCATCACTCCTGAAAAGAGCAAATAAAAAAGAAACTGGTAGTATCCTTTCCAGGATTGTTTCCATCATACTGAGTATATGATGTGCTAGATAGCCCGATATATGAAAAGTATGCTTTCCAAAAAAAATTTTCGAAAAAAGTGAAAGTCCATCAAATAAGGTACAAAAGGGTAATCTTGACAGAGTGACCAATCTGATGAGCCATAAATATTGCTTTTCTTCTCTTTCGGAATAGAGTAAATGATACAACATTGAACTAATGAGGCTCTGAACTTAATTACAAGTATCTCAAGATTTACTATAGCACCTATAAACACAATCCTTATTCCATCCCCACGTGTCCTTATATGAGTTATAAGAGAACACCTTTATATAACGAGGACAACATGGAGTTAACACTCGAATGCTTGGGCGCGCATGGTAACATTTATGGAGTAGAATTTATGCTCCAGAAGAATTTTTAGAGCAGAAATCCGTTTGTTAATGCAATTTTACTTTTCTACTTCTGGAGTACTTTTTTACTTCTAGAGCAGAAATGCGTTTGATAAAATAACTTTGAATTTCTGATCTATAAGTGCTTTTTCCTTCCAAAAGTTGTTTTGGCCCAAAAAATAGAATTAAATTTTTTTTTACTTCTCTATTGCTAGAGCACCTTTTTTTTTTTTTTTTGCCAATTGAGTCTTAAATCTTTTTGCATTTGTGCGAATTTAGTCCATTTGGCCGGCCGACACTGATGTGGTGCATCGGCTGGCCAAATAATATTATTTTTATATTTTCATTTTTTTTTCTTGCTAGAAGTGTGGCCGGCGAGGGTCGTTAGAGCTCGCCCGCCATTGGCGAGGGTCTTAGCCCTCGCCCAGCCTCACCTAGGCGTGTAAGGCCATGGGCGAGGTAGACTCGCCATGGCCTCGCTGGCCGCGGGTGAAAGCGGCCTTGCTTGCAGCTAGCGAGTCACGGGCAAGGCCATGGTGAGGCTTGCCATGGGTCGCGAAGCCCTTGTTGTGACATTCAGAAAATTTTTGCATTATATTCATAATGCGTGAGAGTTCGTAGATAATAAATATCGCACGTGGAAATTTTAGTCGAGTGTTTTACGTAAAAATCACGGAGGCAGAATCGTATTTTACATGTCTGTAGTTTTTTCATAAATGTTTTCGTTAGGATTAAATTGTTGGATATATGCATTCAGATTGATTTTCTAGAGTTGCGATGATGTTTGCAATGATCCGTTATTTAATTTTGGAGGCCGAAACGCTTTGAATTTTTGTATCGAATGAGCGTCAAGTTTGAAATTTACTGAGTTAAACATTTTCGTGTGTTCAGTATACTTTGCTAAACGTTTTGATAAGTTCAAAATATTTTTCGGATTTACAAATGTTTAGAACGAACACCGGTTTCCATATTTTCGCACTGATTACCTCGTTTATATACTGATTTACAAGATAACTTGATAATTTATAAAAATATCTTCATTTGGGACCATATTATTAAGACAAATGTCGCTTTGTTATAAGCCCACATCTCTTAAATTTACCATCAAGTATTTTAACCAAGCCATTTTAACCTTGGGTTAGTGATACTTATCTCCTTCATGTTCTTCAAAGGAAGATATACCCATTTTGCTCGTGAACTTTTTTACCCACAGAACACTTCAAGCCTCTATTTCCACTTTCACTCTTCTTTTCATCTGTACTTTTCAAGCTTTTCAAGATGACACAAGGTGATTGATGTAGATCTTGATTCCTTTCATCAAACAAGTTCTCTTATTTGAAAAGATTTTTAGTGTTAATCCAAGTTTTTTTTTATTTATTTATGATTTTGCTTGAAGGAAAATTAAAGCTTTTCTTTGTTCAAAACATTTTTGAGGTAAGTGAAACTCTAAGTACTAAGCTAGGAGAATCTATTTAGTGTTTTTGATTTGGATGGTTGTTATGATTGATTTTGCTTGAAGTTATTGATATGAGTAGTTAAACTTGCCATTATTGAAGTTGGGTTGTTATGTTCTTTTGTTTTGAAGTTATTGTATATTTATGATGCATTTGAAGTGTATTAAATGAGTGAAGATATCTACTGGAAAATAGGTAAAAAGAAGTCCCTTCCTAAAGACTTAAGCTCTATGAAAATCAGGTTTGTCGAGTAAAAGTTGTCAAATGTGTGTTGCCGAAGTCAATCTTACCGAAAAAGTTGACTTCGGTGAGTTTGATCGAATTTGAGAATTGCCCAAAAAAAAAAACTCTTGCCGAATTGTTCTCACTGAATGTTGACTTCGATTGACCAAAAGTCAACTGAAGGTCAACGGTCAACCATGTTGACCAATTAAAAAAAAATAGAGGTTGCCGAAGGTGAGTTACCAAATATCAATAGTTATCAAAAGAGAGTTGCCAAACATCAATAGTTATCGAAGGAGAGTTGCCGAATATCAATAGTTACCGAAAGTGAGTTGCCGAAGGTGGGTTAGTGCCAGCGGTCAACATGATTGACCGACTGAAAAAAAAAAAGAGAAAAATTTCTTTCTGTTGAATCTCATTCTCTAGAACTTAATATGTATGAGAGGGCCTTTATAAAATTATTATTTACCTGAGAATGGAAGAAAATGATTAGAGAATTATTGATGCAAATGTAAGTGACGTATGAATTACATGATATGTATTAATGAATGTTGAGAATTAACCATTTGAATTGTCTATGATCACATAGCCTTATAAGCATGTATCATTTGCTTGCAAAATGTATGATTGCTACGTGAGTTGTTGCTACGTGATTATGTATAAAAAGAATTATGAGATGGTTCCGTTGTTTACGCGATTGTGGGGACGATGTCCAGCAAATCGGGATGCCCATGAATCGGATGCCTCGGGGAGTGTTTCAAGATATCTTGGGAGTTTTGAGATGCCCTATTAAGAGGTGGGATGCCCCGTGTGAGATGTTGCAGAATGCCTCGGAGTTGAAATGCCCCATGAATCGGGAAGTGAAGAAGAATTGAATATAATAATTAAGTATATGATGTATGAGTATGACGCATGTCTAATGATGAGTAAGCAGTGTTATGTGCACATCATAATATGATATATCATCCATATGTAATAATAAATAATAGTATGATTATTTGCTATTGTTTTGCTATCGACATAAAAAGATAAAGTTTTTCATGTGTTTGTCATGTATTGAGTTTAAAAATAATTGTTTGCATGTTGTTGTTTGTATTAGGTTGAGTGGTGGGTGGATTTTCCTTTCTTAGAATTAGAGATTTCATTTACTAGGCTTCGATTCATTCGTTTATTTTCAGACCTGTAGGATGGATCCTGTACCACCACCACCACCATTCGCACCACCTCTGTTCGGAGCTTCTGTCCAGTTCAACACTGTTATAGAAGATATAATCGTACCTGGTTCAGACATAGTTTATGTTTGATGCAAATCTATTATATAGGTTGACGTAGAACTTCTGGAGTGGATCGCCTATAAGTACATTGTCTGGTATATACATACTGATGATGGGGAGACGGTGGGATCTTTGAGAGGTTTTGATGGTCTTCCAGACATGTACGACGACAACGAGTCTTCATTGGGCGAAGTGATTGACCCGTAGTTTAGTGAGTGGCCATATGCAGGTCTTGTCTTTTTGGAGTAGATGCGTGGAGTAGAAGCCTTAGAGCCGAACCTTCTTCCCAAAGTTAATGCGATGTAATCTTTTGTCTTTTAGGGGTTGTATTAAAACTTGAAAAATGGTCGAAATGGCTAAGAAAGCATAATTAATTATATAACTTGACTTCTTGTGATTGCTCGTGTTATGTGGTGTTGTTGTTATGTGCTTTCACATGCGATTTTTTTTAAAAAGTATTAGACATAAAAAGGTAAGGACACGTGTAGAGCGTGACGTTATGGGGCGTCACACTCGCTGGCTGTCGACGAGGGTCTCGGCCTTCGCCTAGGAGCGCGAGGCCGTGGCCAAGGGCAGACTCGCCATGGCCTCGTTGGTCGCAAGCGAAAGTGGCCTTCGTGCGGCTGGCGAGTCATGGGCGAGGCTCGCGATGTGTCGTTGGTGCTCACGATGGGTCGTCGAACTTGAGATGGGTCGCGAGGCCAGCCTTGCAGTATCCTTGTCGGTCCTAGGTGAAGCCAACCATGGCCTCGCTTCCTACAGGCAAGGCCGCCTTCACTTGCGACCGGCGAGCCCATTGCGAGGCTGCCTCGCGCGCCTGGGCAAGCTTCGGCGACCTTCACCCACACTTCTTGCTATGCAGTTCTCATCTTGCCTTTTGTAATGTGATGTTGTATTGAAGGATTTGTATTATGTGTAATTAAGGATTTGGTATTAGGTCTTCTTGTAATGTGATGTATTTTTGAATTTGCATTTTTTTTTATTTGAGGATTTCTTATGTTGTATTAGATTTTACCTCGAATATCATGTATTGTAGGTTAAGATAAATAGATTTTTGCAAAACAGTTTGGATTACCTTTGTTGTGGAAATAGAATTGAGCGCCGTTATTAAACATATTTCTCTTCCAGAAGTAGAAATTTTTTGCTGGTTCATCAAATGCATTTCTCATCCAGAAATCTACTTCTGAAGCGGAAGTTAAAAAATCAACTTCTGGTAAGAAGTTAATTTCTAGAGCAAAAGTGTTGCCATTCGCGCCCCTACTTTCTGATTTGGCAGCAGCTACCCTTTTCGCTTCCTTGTTCCCATTGCCTCGCCCCTCTTAAACCAAAATTTTTTTGAAAAATAAAGGTCACCTTAAACGCAATTTGTCATTCATTTTCTTGTCAAAATAAAAAGCATACATTGAAACTCTTGATTATGTTGTTTTCCGATCATCTGATTTTCATGATTTTTCATAAAAAAATTTATGATCCGAGCGATACCTATTTCTAGTTTAAGAAAAAATTAGTGAAGTCTAGATATCAACGTACTTATCGATGTACATGTTGAATTTTTTTAACAAGTTTATCCTCAATAGAGAAAATTTATCATTTTCGAAACATTATTTAAAGTTGGACTTTCTAACACTGTGGTTGTCATGAAGTGAGTGAGAGAGGGATATAATGATGGTTGTCAGAAAAGTCGACAGATGCTGTGCCAGAGCAATGACAATCGAGGGTGATGGGGGAAAATATTAGGTGCCCGAGCTGCACCAACCAGGCAAGCCGAGTGGTGCCGAAATCTAACCATGTTGCGACACGTGGTAGGTGGGCCCCAACGGTCATACCAAATTTTTGAACGCGCACGCCCAGCCCTTTCAATACACTCTCTTTCCTCACTTTTCTTCACTCTTCACACTCACATTACTCGCTCGTTCTCTCTCTCTCTCTCTCCGCTATCGAGCTTTGCCGTCCAACGAAACTGCAGCCTTTACCTCGGCTGTCTCCGTCGCCTTTGCCTTTGCCTCGTCCATCGCCAATTGGCGCTCAAGCTCTACTGTACGACGAAACTTTTGCCTCGGCCGTTGCCAAATCGACGCCTCTGATGCCTCTGCCTCCACTCCTAGATCTCTCTCTCCCTCCGTGACCTCACTCTGTTCTCTCTCTCGTTCGCGAAGCCCCTGCCGTCGACCGCCGCCAACCACGCGACCTCACGGTGGCCTTGCTGCCTCGGCTCCATCTTTGCCCTCCTCAGCTCCGAGGACCGCAACTCCTGCTCCCTTGCCTGCTACCGATGGTACCTCGTTGACTCCAAGTCGCAATAGCGCCTCGGCCTCCTCGCCCGGTCTGAGATCTCCCCATCACTGCCACCGCCGCTCCTTTGGTTCAGCTTCGTCTCGGTGCTCTCACTCAAGTGCTCTCGCAAGCTCGTGAGCCTCAGTGACGACGCGCTTGTCTGGGTCGCAAGTTGAGTCCCTCAAGAAGCTCAAGCTCAAGGGCTGCATCATCTCCATCTCCGTCCCTCGCGACAGTACGAGTCCCTGAAGAAAATTACTAGTGGTAGGTGAGCTTACTTTTCAGTAGGGTGATTTCATTTCCTTGTGTAATGAAAAGAAATCCATTCATGCATTTAGCAGCCATTGAAATGTGAATCGTCATTCCGTGTTTAACTTGTTTGAACATTATAAGAATGAATTAGGCATTAAGAGCCAACATGAACTTGTTTTCTTTTTTCTTTTTACCATAGAAATGCAAGAATACCATTTCAGATATGTATAGCAATTCATAGTTATTATCATCTTTTGTGAATATGAGTGGAAAGTCATGGTATTTTCTAGCCAAGTCCTTAGCCGTTTCCTGCCTTTAGCCAAAAAAGAAAATAGAATCCTGCCTATCTATTCCTATACGAGCAGGTTTACTGGTTTGCTATCACAAAATAGAATAGGGCGAAATAATTTTTTTTATGAGGATGTTTGTTTTTTTTGTTGTTGTTGTCAGAATGAGGATGGTTGTTCATACATGTATTTTAATTCATAACCTTAATGTATCTCACATTGCTGGCTATAATTTTATGTTTGTCCAGTTGTTGACAATTATATCGATTGTTGATGACTTGAACTACCTTGAGAAGACGAATACCTATTACATTGCGAACGCTCCATACATCTTTTTTGCTTGTTTTGAAGGTAAGCCTACATGGAAGTATATTAGTCAATTGGCTCTCTCTCAAATCAAATACATCAAAGCATGTCAAGCACATGGAAAGGTATTGACTCGGTGCATGAAAAATGTCTTTCTTCTAGCATGTTGTAATATTTATTTCTGTTTGGGTTTATTAGGGCAAGATTTTGTTTAACTGAGTTGATTCCTATTTGGCTGTTGGGTAAAGCTTCATTAATTTAATGGTTTTACAGGGTCAAGAAGACCAAGGAGGGAATTTAATGAAGCAAGGTGTTGAGGACATTGCAGCTGGCAAGAAAGATATGCGGTTCAGGCATACTTCATCTTGCAATGCAAATGTGTCAGAAGCATCTTTTATCGACATGCTAAAAAGTACCAAGAAGATTGCACCACAAGAGCCCCAATCGGCAGCAGAAGTTTTAGAATCGTTAGAAGGAAATCAAGCTGGACAAAGTAGAAAGAAGAAAGGGAAGCAAATTGACCCTACTTTTTTGGGTTTTAAAGTCACCAACAATCGTATCATGATGGGCGAAATTCAACTTATAGATGATTAAGCCCCTTTTGTAAAGTCTCATACATGTTATTTTGAGATTAGGAGCTTGTATAGATTTAGAGGTGTTCGGTAGTGTATAGTGTTCATCTGTACATAGAAAATTTTTGCCCTTGCTTTTCTCTCGTCATCAATAGCGAGATATAATGAAAATTGGCTTCTAACATTGTATGAAATTCTACAATTGAATGTCAATTGAGATTCCACCTGACGAGTCATAACTTGGTCTCTTTTGCTCTGTTTATTTTGTTCTTCGCATCGATCTGTGATTGCTTCGGATTAGTGGGAATGAATCTGGTATGTTGAACCAATTGCATTTTATTCCACAGGACAACAACCGTTTGATTTTGCTTTACTTGATCTCTACAACTAGCTCACATAATGAATTGGTGAATTTCTCCTTTGCCAATGGTGAGAACATTTTATTGGTCATAGTGGATAGTTTAAAGGACAAAGCATGATTTAGCAAACCATCTAATATGGACATATTGTAGTGAACAGAATCATTTGTACAAACTCAAGATTTCACATAACAAGAGTTACAAGACCAACCAACTTCAAAACATAAAGGACTAGTTGTCATTGCATAACAATCCTAAAGAAGGAATTAGACGATGGTGGCACCACACTAGAGATCCACCAACAGTCACCATACATAAGCCCACCCGTGGGACTACCCTTTTAACACTCCTCTCAGCTACTGCGAATTCTTAGCCTGGGAACACAACACCTAGCCACTTTATCTACGCCCTCTTGTTTGACATTCTTGTCCAGCTGTCACGCCCCGATCCTATTTCCCCAAGGCACAGGCGCGTGACTTCCTTGCATTGGTTATTTAATTGCGACGTCCTAGGAGGTGTCGTCGATGCATTCTTTTATCTTTCAATTAACACATACGGAAGCGAATTCTACATCACTCATTTAATAACAATAACATGATAGCATGGAAAACACATACACAAAAGCACATCTTATTTATATGCATCATTGACCTACATCAGAATTTAGTTTAATTACACGCTCTTTACTCGAGCTTTTTTCCAATTTTACCAAAAAGAGGGGTCGAGGTTAACTTAGCTCCTTCTACTTACGAGGGCTAACTCCAAAAAGTGGCTTCCTCCACTTCTTGGTCCACGGGAACACCAAAACAGACGAAACGAATGTCCATCATTAGAGGCCTGAAAATAGTTAAGCAACAACAAATATGTAAACTCAATAAGTAAAACCTTTAAACCTCGTGTAGGAGGATACCTCGCCTCGGGAACGCACCAAACATATGACTTAACAAGTCGATGGCAGATCAATAGCAAAGCTTTTGCTTTGCCTTATCTATATTTATGAAAGGAAATCTTATCCTCTCAACATGTTAAGAACACAACCAAATAATCACCTAATGGATCTCAAAGAAAACAAGCAAATTGAAACCAAGACTTGACCTGCATACATGATGATACAAATGCAAAAGACTCATGTTCTATATTGCCTTAGTTTAACATGATCCCTTCTTAGCCAAGACACACGGATTACGCCGGTTATTCACAAATCCGCGCAAGGCATTCGGTCTTCCGGTATAATCGGGCATTGTCCTGTCCCATTGGGATTGACTACGTCTTGACCTCTCTTGAAGATAGACGGCATTCAATCAAGAGCATCGTTTCGAAATCTATCCGCGAACGGCATTAAGGTCACAAATCATCTAGGCATCTGGGTCACAAATCATCAAGGTATCAAACATCCCTCATAGTTGTATGGGTAGACAATCCATTTATGTGATCACACAAGCACACAAACACTCAAGCCAATTCTTATCTTTCACTTTAGCCAATGCAAGGGTGTTTAGTGCTCACACGTTCGAATTTTTTCAATCCCGCACCCATAAAACTGCACAAAAATAATCACACGTGAACAACCGCAATTCTCCAACATGTGAAATTTACATACTTCACTTATAACCCTTCCTTGTCAAGATGCATACAAGCAAAATGACTTATAACGTTGTTTTCTCAAAAATCAATAATCATAGAGCAATAATAGCCATTTTTGCAATAAACCGTTATACGAGCACATACCCTTCATTTTAATCCTCATAGTCTACATATGCTTCAAGAACACTTATGATGTGGACATCGAACCCTATCGAGGAGGAGGTGCTAGGGACCCGTTGGTCTATCCGCTAGGCCCGATCACTCGAGCGAGAGCGAAGGAATTCAAACAAGTTGTCGGCATCATGGTTGAAGATATTTGGAATGGAGACAACTTGGATTCGAGACTTGAAGATTCTGAAATTCCTTGGCGCAACATGATTACTCTTGGTCCAGCGAATTCCAAAGGAGCTTAGCGATTTGGAGTCGTTTAGATGAACCTTTAGGCCTTTTTCCGTTTTTGGATGAATTTTTATTAATTAAGGATATTTTTGTAATTTTAATCTTAGTGGGGTTAGAATTAGGGTTAGCACCCTATATAAGGTTGCTTATAGGTTTCTAAGGGCACAGATATATTTTGAGAGAGTAATTTTTTTCTTTGAGTTCTCTTAAGGACTAGATCTTATCAAGGCTTTCTTGTGGCGATCGAAATTCAACTTATCGAATAAGATCGTGAATTCTCTTGTTCGTGGCGTTATAGCGTGGATTGGTTGACACAGGTTCGTCAACAGGTCGTGTTCATACCGAGGTTACCAATCACAGGTTCAATTGGGGGTCGAGGTCAGCAACTCGCAACTCACTGATCTTCGTAGAACGATAATTTTCGCTTCAGAATATATATCATCTGGTATTAGAGTGAGGTTCCAAGTTCTACAAGGTCTAGTTATCCTTTTTTTTTTACTACTTTTCATTCATCAATCTAGGGTTCTGAATTTGTTCTTGCTGTGATTTCAATTTTGATTTAGGGTTTTCGGTCCTAGTTGTTTTCTTATTGTAATTGAGTTCGTAAAAAAAAAAAAATTCAAGAAGATGACTTGTTTTATCATTGATAGTTGGACCGAATAATAAAAAATAAAAAATTCAGTGTCAAAAATTGAATCTAAATCTAAATCTAGAAATTTTTTTTTTGCTAAATTGTTGAGTTGAGCGGTATATTGCTGAATTTGATTTTACGTGGGGGTTTATCGATTGCTGTGAGGGGCTTGTGAGACTGGATTCAAGTCTGATAAAGAGCTTGTAAGAAGGAAACGAGAGGTCAAAGGCAAGAGTGTGTGAGTTTAATTGAAAAAAAGAGAGAGGCCGAAATTGAGTTAAACACAAGAGGAGTGACAAACACCTTGAGCGAAAAACGTGAAGGAGTGTCTGGTGAGATTTCTTTTATCTCTAACATTTTCTTGTAGGTTTAAAGATTAAAAAAAAACAAAAACAAAAAAAAATGTCAGGCTCAGGCCAGGAAAGTGTGAATCAAAGGGAGGATGGCACTCATCCAAGGGATGATGTGATTCTAGCAGGCATCCAGCAATTAAGTTAACAAATTGAAACACTTAGAACCCGAGTTGCAAGATGTAAGACGAGATTTGATGATGACCGAGAGCCACCACGAGGGAGGCCACAAAATCAGTGAGAGGAGGCTAGGGCACAACCTAGATGGCAGCAACAATTTGATGATGCATATGTGTCCGATATCGAAGATGATCGAGATGGCAGGTTTGAGAGGAGAAACGGACGCCGAGGATTTAGACATTGAGAAGATGATGAACTTGGCAATATCAAGATGAAAATTCCATCTTTCCAAGGAAAGAATGATCTTGATGCGTATCTAGAATGGGAGAAACGGACGGAGATGGTATTTGATTGCCAGCGATATTCGGAGCTCAAAAAGGTAAAAATTGCAGCTGTTGAATTCACTGATTATGCGATAATTTGGTGGGATCAACTTGTAACTAGCAAGAGACGCAATGGTGAAAAACCAATAGAAACGTGGGATGAGATGAAAGCGGTGATGAGGAGGCGCTTTATAGCTAGTCATTACCACGGAGACCTGTTCCATAAGCTGCAAAATCTCACACAAGGCAATAGGAGTGTGGAAGAATACCATAAAGAGATGGAGATTGCTATGATCCGTGCTAATGTGGTGGAAGACCGTGAGGCCACAATGTCACAATTTTTGTGTGGTTTGAGTCAAGATATAGCAAGGGTGGCAGAGCTGCAACACTATGTTGAATTGGAGGAATTAGTGGACAAAGCCATCAAAGTTGAGCGGCAATTGAAGTTGGATCGAAATTACAAGAGTGGTGGAGGTTCAAGCTCGAATTGGAAGTCTAATTGGAAGAGAGACAAGAAGCCGATTTGGAAGGGAAACAACACCAAGGTCGAATCTTTAAAGGAGAAGGAGAAAGATGGCAGAATTGGTTCGAATCCGGCTTCAGGTAAAACTGAAAACTCTAACACTAGAACACGTGAAATTAAATGTTTTAAGTGTTTAGGCAGGGGTCATATGGCAAATCAATGGCCTAATAGGAGGGTGATGATAATGACTGAACCTGGAAATGTTCAATCTGAAAGTGATATGGAGGAAGAGGATGTTGACATGCCTCCGTTGGATGACTGTAGCGATGTTGAGATGCCAGTCAAGGGTGAATTGATGGTCGTTAGGTGTTCTCTTAGTATTCAAGTCAAGGAGGAGGAACATCATCAGCAACGCAATAACTTATTCCATACAAGATGCTTGGTGAATGGTAAGATTTGTAGTTTGATTGTTGATTGAGGTAGTTGTACAAATGTAGCAAGTTGTACCATGGTGGAGAAGTTGGGATTGAAGACTGCAAAGCATCCACGACCATATAGATTGCAGTGGTTGAATGATAGTGGTGAAGTAAAAGTATCAAAGCAAGTCCGAGTTCCATTTGAGATAGGGCAATATAAAGATGAGGTGGTGTGTGATGTTGTACCTATGCAAGCAGGGCATCTTTTACTTGGTAGGCCATGGCAGTATGATCGAAAGGTACATCATGACGGGTACACTAACTGACATTCATTGGTGATGAATCAGAAGACTTACACATTGGTAACAATGACACCTACTTACGTGTATGAAGATCAATTGAAACTACAACGTGAGGTTGAGAGAGAGAGAAAAAGTGATAAAACTGAGGGCTTGTGTGGAAATTTTGAGACGCAAAAAAAAGGAGAGGAAGAGAATAGTAGAGTGGTAAAAACCGAGGGAAAAGGAGAGAGAAAAAAAGAGAGAAAAGAATTTTTATGCAAAATCGAGTGAAGTGAGGAGAACTTTGATTCTGGACCAACCAATACTTGTACTTTTGTACAAGGAGGCACTGTTTACTACTAACGAACTTGACCCAAATTTGCCAAGTTCTGTCGTGTCTTTGTTGCAGGAATTTGACGATGTTTTTCCTGATGAGTTACCTGGAGGTTTACCATCGATTCGAGGCATAGAGCATCAAATCGATTTGATTCCTGGTGCACCATTGCCTAATCGACCCGCATA
>BCNH02000010.1:12730014-12750124 GCA_001662345.2 Metrosideros polymorpha var. glaberrima | reverse complement strand
CTCATTTTATACCATGTCATAAATCTGATGATGTATCGCATGTTGTTGAATTGTTCTTTCGTGAGGTTGTACGTTTGCATGGCATGCCTAGGTCCATTGTTTCTGATCGAGATACTAAATTTCTTAGCTATTTTTGGAAGACATTATGGAAGAAGTTAGGTACACAACTTTTATTCTCTACTACTTGTCATCCACAAACTAATGGTCAAACTAAAGTAGTTAACAGAACTTTAGGGACATTGTTGCTTGCTATCATTATAAAGAACATTAAGTCTTGGGAAGATTGTTTACCGCATATTGAGTTTGCTTATAATAGGAGCGTGCATTCTGTTACTAAATTCACACCGTTTGAGGTTGTCTATGGTTTTAATCCATTAACTCCGTTAGATTTAACCCATTTGCCTGTTGATGAGTGTGTGGATTTAGATGGTGCTAAGAAAACTGAATTTGTGAAGACTTTGCATGAGAAGACGCGGCTGAATATTGAGCACAAGACAGAGCAGTATGCAAAGCAAGCCAACAAAGGGGCGCAAGAAAGTAGTGTTTGAGCTTGGCGATTGGGTTTGGGTTCATATGCGCACAGAGTGTTTTCCCAAACAGCGACGTTCTAAATTGCTACCGCAAGGGGATGGACCATTCATGGTGTTGGAAAGAGTCAACGATAATGCGTACAAGCTTGACCTTCTAAGTGAGTATGGTATTAGTGCTACTTTCAATGTTTCTGATTTGACTTTTTTTTTATGCAGATGCTGATTTGAGAGCAAATCCTTTGCACGGGGGAGGGAATGATGTGGACATCGAACCCTATCGAGGAGGAGGTGCTAGGGACCCGTTAGTCTATCCGCTAGGCCCGATCACTCGAGCGAGAGTGAAGGAATTCAAACAAGTTGTTGGCATCATGGTTCAAGATGTTTGGAATGGAGACAACCTGGATTCGAGACTTGAAGATTCTGAAACTCCTTGGCGCAACATGATTACTCTTGGTCCAGCGAATTTCGAAGGAGCTTAGCGATTTGGAGTTATTTAGATAAACCTTTAAGACTTTTTTCCATTTTTGGATGAATTTTTATTAATTAAGGATAGTTTTGTAATTTTAACCCTAGTGGGGTTAGAATTAGGGTTAGCACCCTATATAAGGTTCTTATAGGTTTCTAAGAGCATAGATATATTTTGAGAGAGTAATTTTTTTCTTTTAGTTCTCTTGAGGACTAGATCTTATCAAGGCTTTCTTGTGGCGATCGAAATTCAACTTATCGAACAAGATCGCGAATTCTCTTGTTCGTGGCATTATAGCGTGGATTGGTTGACACGGGTTCGTCAACAGGTCGCGTTCATACCGAGGTTACCAATCACAGGTTTGATTGGGGGTCGAGGTCAGCAACTCGCAACTCACGGATTTTCGTAGAACGATAACTTCCGCTTTAGAATATATATCAACTTATCATTATATGATCATAGATTAACAAGAATAGCATAACCCTCTATATGAGCAAACCATACAAAATACACACATGAGCTTTCTCTTCCTAGAACAAACAAAATCAAGTAAAACAAGCATTAATATGTAGATCAAGCTCATATAACACTCATCTTAAATCCGATTTGAGTAGAGTGATGCCCTATCCAAGGCTTAGAAGAGCTACTTACTTCACCGGACAAACTTAAGGCAACGACGATAATGAACTGCAATGGTGAAAAGGAATGGTTAACGGTGAGGACAGCATGAATGGCGTCACGGCAGTGCAGCGGTGTGATGGCAATTCGACGGCGGCGGCTCAATGGTGGTGGTGGCGGCTGAATGGTGGTGAAGAGAGGGGGCGAATTGAGAGTGAGAGAGAGAGAGAGAGAGAGAGGGAAAGAGATGAATTAAGGGATAAACTATTTATAATCTCTTGAAGATGGCTAATAATGTAATCTTGCAATTAAAACATATAATCTATTCGAGCTTAGGCCTTCTTAATTAACCATTATCCAAGCAAAATTTAATACCAATAAGACTTCTTGCAAACTTCTTAAACAAGTCTCACTTTAGTAGCCTAGCTTATGCTTTCTTAATTAACTACCATCCAATCAAAATTAAATGCCAAGAAGACTTCTTGCAAACTTCTTGCAAACTTCTTAAGCAAGTTTCATAATAGGCTTGCATGGCTACAATCTTAGGTCTCCTTCATTAACTACCATCCAAGCAAAATTTAATGCCAAGAAGATTTCTTGCAAACTTCTTAAGCAAGTCTCATTATAGTCTTGCATGGCTACTAAGAAAAATAGGCACAAAAATCTCTAATCTTATCTTGTCTTCTTCCTTACAATTATCTCTCTTAAGATAGGATTTTTAGAAGAGGCAATTTGGTAATTTCACCATTGACACTATTCATATGGGCTCAGGCTTGGGCTCAATTATGAAAATGGGCCTAAGATGGGCCTACTTGGGCGCCTATCGTGGCGTGAGGCCCATTGGGCTTCTGAGCTCGGCCTGCGTCCACTCGTCTGAAAATTAACGGTCCAAAGATGTTTAAACCATTTTTCGTGTCTTAGGCTGAGTTAAATTGAGGATGTTACACCGGCCTTCTCTCTGATAATTTATACAATGGCTTGAATTTTTTGCTGTACAGCGTTCTCATAAAACCAATGCTTAGAACCAGCAATTTGGGAAGAGCTTCATGACCGTTCTACCCATGATCCATTCTAGCTCAGAAGATGCTATAGGCACTTGTTTGGCAATGAGAGAGACTGGATCTTTCGCTCCTTCATAACCACATTCTGGTACAACAAATGGGAAGTCGCTGCGAAAAGGGAAAAAGAAAAGATACAAAGCCTACTACATAATTGCCAAGTGAGTTTGATTTCTTCGTTCATGTGTTCTATATATCCTCTCTACATGTTTTCTTTTGTTCAAGGAGTGAAACTGGCAAAACTTACATGCCCCACATTATTCGGTTCACAGCAAAGTGGGTAACAAGTTTTGAAAGGTAAAAAAAATCGAGATACGGAAATGGCATTTTTGACACCTTGAAAAGTGCACTAAGTTTTACGTACACCTATTCAGGAAAAGATCATGTCAACAAGAACCTCCAGCTGACACATTAAAAAGAGACAAAATCCACAGTGAAAGAGAGTCCAAAGATTGGTGGGGTAGTCAAGCGAAAAATACAAGAAGATGCGGCTCAGAGAGTTGTTTATGAGTAACATTCAAACAGCATTAACTATATGGCAGCAGCCAAGTCAAAAGTTATATTCACAGAACTGGAGAAGAAACTGAACGCCTGTCTAGGGCACGGATACTTGAGGGTATCTGGATAATCTTAGAAGCTCAGAGAAGGTACGACTTTCCTCACCATTTCTGAACAAGACAAATAAGTGACTCAAGGTTTGCTAAACGATGAAGGAATCGAATATCATTTCAATGTCAGTACAATTAAGTCACTCACAGTGGTGGCTTGCAAAGCTAAATGATCAAGCAAAACCACTATCGAAGGAAATTCTTTGCATAGCTCCTTGATTTCTGAAATATGGAGATTGAGGCTTTGGGTAATTACAGAATGTGAGCTCGTGGCAATTTCAATATAATGAGTGAGAATTTGAATGAATGATCATGATGCAATTTATGGTCTTTCAAATATTTTGGTCTGGCATATAACAAAACAGAAACATCGGTTCACGACATAAAACCGACAACTTCATCAACAATCAATAGCATATGAAATGTCTGCATAATTGAAAAAGATGACGCCATACTTTCATGCACATGAAGCCCACAGGTATCCCAATCTCTTCTGCTTTTGAGAACAATGCCTTTCCAGCTTCATTCATCATTTGTCAACATCAACACGCATGTTAGAAAAATCATAGAACTCCAAGAAGTTCACTCTTCCTTATACTAAATCCTAGTAGTGTCTAATACAGCTTTGAAGGATCAAGATTCACACTACGCTAGAATCTACGACACAGTGCAATAATTCTCCCTCGTAGGTTGCTCGTCATAAAAGTCTTTTACATCGATAGAATCTTCCCTCCCCGTTCATTAACATATGCAAAATTGAGATTCGCTTTTGCGTAATTAAGACCATCTTTAGAGCTAGAATAAACTATCCTTGGCAACCAATTCACAGCGCAAGAAGTTCAAAATATGCATAAATTTTGTTATTTCTCATCTTGGCTTCTTCTTGAAAGTCAGTGGAACTATCTGTTGGATACATCTAATACCGCATGTACAAAATATGAATCAGCAAAGAAAATAACCTCAAAGCAGTTGTGCAGATAGTTCGGACTAAAATCAACACCTTTTGACTAGAAGGCCACAGATATGGGTTGAAACGAACAGCTCTGAAACCATCCTGTCATGATAACAGTCTAATTCCATCATGTACTTTTATACGATGACAATTGCAATGTTCAGACATTCAAAACAACCCTAACGAGAAAACCCTAAGCTGGGTAGAAAGTTACAGGAGGAGACGGCGGAGGCAACGGACGAGGTGGCAGCAGTAGCGTGGTTCGTTGGACGAGAGAGAGTAGATTTGTCACTGTAAAGAAAAAAACCACCCAACAAAACATATCCCCAAATTTAACAACGAATGCAAAAACCACACACATTTTGGAGTAAATTGAAAAGATCTGTACCTTCCAAAGAGGAGGCCGAGACACTGATTTCATCGGACAAGAGAGAGCAAAGCTCGGTCGCGGAGAGAGAGAGAGAGAGAGAGAGAGAGAGAGAGAGTGTGTGTGTGTGTGTGTGTGTGTGGTGCGAGCGTGAAGATTAGGCACCGATTTGGTGACGACCGAGGCATCGGAGGTGCCGATTTGGCAACGGCCGAGGTGGAGGTTTTGTTGGACGACAGAGCTCGAGTGCCAATTGGCGACAGACGAGGCGGAGGCAGAGGCGGCGAAGATGGCCAAGGCGAAGGCGGCAGTGGTTTCATTAGACGACAGAGCTCAGTAGTGGAGGGAGAGACAGAGAGAGTGAGTGAGTGGTGCGAGCATGAAGAGTGAAGAAGAGTGAGGAAAGAGAGTGTTTTGAGAGGACAAGGGAGGAGAGAGAGGGTTGGGCGCGCATGTTCAAAAATTTGGTCTGATTGCCAGGGCCCACCTACCACGTGTCGCAATGTGGTTGGATTTCGGCACCACTCGGCTTGCCTAGCTGGTGCCACTTGGGCACCTAATATTTTCTCGGGCGATGGTGGTGATCGAAGTCAAGAAGAAATAGAGAGAAAGGAAAAAATAAATTTTTTTTTTTCTGATTGGGGATTAAACTATGTGAATATAGTTTAATCTGGGACCGATCACAAATTTATTAGAGGCAGTTTCCTATACACATGATTTGAGAAAAGTTGAGCCCATACATTCTTATTTTCATTTTTAGTGAAAAGAAGCGTAATATTTTTCCATTTTGGTTCAAGAAATTTTGGAATTCTGTCTTCTTGACTTAAAAACAGAACTAGAAATACATTTAGTCAGGCACTAAAAATAGTTCTCAAGAGTGAAAACATCTAAAAGAATTCCCTTAATATAAATGAATATTATAGACAAAAAAAAGTATTTGGTTTCAGAATTTCTCACTCCCTACAAAAAAAAAAAATCAGTGTATCTCTACAACTGGAAAAAAGTGAAAACAGGCTTCTTGTTGATGGCTTCCCAAGCTGAAGACCTTCTCAAGTTTTATTGGCCAAGAGAAGGCCACTTTGAAAAAGAATCCTCTATGCTGCAAGAAGAGAAGCCAAAGCTCAAGAGTCGTCTATCACGGAAGAAAAGAACCCAAACTGAGAAAAATGAGAGACAATCCTACAAAAGTGAAGGTATCCTCTACAATCTCTTATTTTCTTCAGTTAGAAGTAAAGAACCCGAACCAAAGTAAAAGAAAAAAAAATCATATTCCAATTGTATATGCTAGACTTGCACACTTTTTATCGCATCATTAGATATAGTTTTTTCAAAATTGTCATGAAAAATGAAATCAGACGCATAGGGCAATGCACGGATTGGCTTTGCGTGAGACACAATATGGTTCCCGTGCAATGCATGGGATTTGGCTTCCCGTGTACAAATTCTATCTCAAATATTTTCATCTTTAGTTCATCAACGGCGTGCAACGACTCTCTTGTCAAATGATACATCAATTAAAAAGAATTGGCAATAATAAAAAGTTGGTATAAGTGCACTTGAAGTCCTAAAACTTGTTATGAAAGTTCAGTTGAGTTCTAAAACTTTCAAAAAATGCAATTAAGTCCTAAAACTTATCATAAAAGTATAATTGAGTCCTAAAACTTTTAAAAAGTGCAATTAAGTCCTAAAACTTGTCTCGAAAGTGCAATTGAGTCCTAAAATTTTTAAAAATTATAGTCAATGGAATGACTTGATTGGACCAATTTGACAAGTTTTAGAACTTTATTGCACTTTTTTAAAGTCGTAGGACTCAATTGCATTTTTTTAAAGTCTTAGGGCTCGATTGCACTTTTATGATAAGTTTTAAGACTTGATTGCACTTTTTTAAAGTTTTAGGACTCAATTGCAACAATCAAATGTTCTCTTTTCCCCGGTAAACCATTGTACTAAACTTAATCATCACAATGTCGACAAACTATACCTTATGATCCGAGAGAAGCATGCAAGACTAGTATGACAACCACGGCCTCAAACATAGATGACGACCTCTGGCATTAAACATACTTTTTTGGCTAAAGCCACCTGTGGGCGATCAATAGTACTCATGAATGATTGACAAATATTTCATCAACTAAAATTTACTCTAATCAAAATTGGAAACATTTTAGACATGTCAAAATGGATCATACACTCATTTTTTAACCATATTTGATAGGCCGGTCATTACATGGGTAAGTTATGTTTAGTAAATGGATTATATATGGGTTTACGATGTCAAAGCCCAAAAAAATATGGGTGTTAAATGGGTTCACAATTTACCTAAACCTAACCCACCTTTATGATTCCCTCTTTATTCTCTATGAGAAAATAATGGACTTTTGGAACCGTTAGAAGTTCGAAGAAGTTCTTATCCTTATTAAAAATATCAAGCCAGCTTCTTTTTTTCTCATTATTTTTTATTTGTAAGTTTTGTCAATTAGTTATTGGACTATATCGTTCCTTGATTACATTTGGCATTGTTATTTTTACGAAATATTCTAATCTTAGTTCTTGTTATTACAAACCATGGTTAGCATAAATCATCTTCTTGAATATCTTATATTCCATTTAATTAAAATTTCGATTCCTCCATGTTATTTATTGCTGTAAATGGGTCAATTTGGGTCGAATCATTTTCGACCCAATCCAAACTCGACCCGACTTGATCCACCCATTTGACGGCCCCAAGAAATACACGATCCAAAGTATTTTTCTTCTTAATACGAAGTGGACTTTTAGTCTTTGACTTACTTTTCCGGCGAAAGAAATGCATTCCAACAATCCCTGGTTCTCTTCTCCAAATTGATTTAGTCGCTAGAAAGACCTATAGCGATGAAACTAGTATTGGCCGCTATTTTTTGGTCGCGAAGACCAATTTTCATGAGGTGTTGGTAAGGACTTCAAGGCCCAACACTTGACATAGAGTGATGTTAGTGTTACAAAAGCTTGTTCGTACAAGATTAATATACGAAATAATATGTAAAACTGTTGCAGATATTAACAGCTGCGGTCGTATTTACAATTCTAAAGTAAGTCGCTGTTTAATGTCTTAACGAAAACATCTATATATATATAACCACTCGAACAGAGTTTCTGATTGTATAGCAGTCACAATATGAGCATTGAGTCATCGCAACAAACCATGTCCTCTGCTCCTCCTCTTCCTCCTCACTGTTCTCCTCGATGGAGATACGACGTGTTTGTGAGTTTCCGAGGCGACCTGAGGAACAACTTCATATCGCACCTTTGCTCAACTTTGAATCAGTCCTCAATCACATGCTTCACCGACAACGCCAGAGAAGATATCGGAGAAGAAATCAAGTCCAAGCTTTTCAAAGCGATTTGGCTAGCAAGATTCGCTCTGGTCGTGTTCTGCAGGAACTACGCAGATTCCAAGTGGTGCATGAATGAGCTGGTCGAGATTCTCAAGTGCAAGAAGAGGTTCGAAAGACTGGGTCACGTAGTTGTTCCAATCTTTTATGACGTAAGACCAGAAGATGTCTCGAAGCTGAGGAGTGGAAGTGAATTTGCTCAAGGTCTCGAGAGATTGTGTAGTAAAGTGATAGATGATGGGGAGATACAGATGTGGAGAGATGCTTTAATAGAGACTAAGCATTTGTCAGGTTTAGATTTGAGGAACGCCGCTGGAGGGTACGTAATCCTTCCTCACTTTTATTGCAGCATAATTTGCACGTCGTCTTGATTAGTTATGTGCATTTCATGTTGCATGTGGTTGGCGTTGCATAAATGTTTTCTGTTTTTCTCCATTTGTTTCGCGAAAAATGAATGATTTGGAAAATACTTTTTAAAAAATATCGCTTGTATCGCTTGAAATTATTAATCAATGAAAAATATTTTTATTATTGACAACAATTTATGTTTAAACATTTTCATGAATGATGAAAATATTTTCCGTTCATTCATTTTTGTAAGTAATTTAAGCGATTATTTTTTGAAAAATATTTTTCAAATCTATCGTTTTTCAAGAAACAAATGCGCCTTTTATCTTTCTTGATTTTCTTTGGGTTTTAAATGGAATGTGTGTTGTATAAATAACGCAAATGGATTTATCAGGGATAGCATGGTTAAGGAAATCTGAAAAAGAGTAAACTGAGCTTGATCAAAATCAATTCAACCGGCAATGTCGGTTCACATTGAATCTTGATTGGGTTAACTATTTTATAGTACAAGTTAGTAAAATGCAAAAATATATGTATGTCCCACAAGAGGATACTTTTTTATTCTTGAGAAGGGCAAGCAGATGCAAACTCTCCTGAGTTTAATGACCTAGTTTTTGTTAAAGGTGTTGTTTAATATTTAAATATAAAGATTGGAACTCGAGACCTTCTCCACTGATCCCTTATGAAATTTTGTGAAACCACTGCCAATTCCTATAAAAACTTAAGCTATAAGATGAGACCATGGTTTGATAGTTAAATTTCTAACAATAGAGATAAATTGCAGGAGGATTCAATGTTGCAATTGTAGGAATTTATCCTCCCACTTGGGACTTAGAAAAGGTGATGATTGTAGATACGGACCAAACAGACACTTTTCATTCTCCTTGTCCAACATCTAGTACATTATTGTCAAATCCATATAAAGCTTATGATTAACCAAGATCCTCAGCTATTGAAGTGGTTGAATAGTTGTCACATAAATCAGCAATAGTTAACTAGCCAAAACTTTTAGATAATTCGAGTCAAGTAGAGAAATGCATGTGCAAATAGAGAGATTCTTAAGTGCTTCCGAAACACCACGGAAAGACTGCAAATCACTCACAAATTTTAATATATGAACGAAAAATTTTACAACAAAGAGTTTGACAACTATCACGCACCGAGAATGATTTAAATGATCTTCAAGAAATTTGACATGGCGGTAAATTTATATATCGTGATAAAATAAATTTATGTAGTTGCAAAGTTGTGAAACGTGGTATTTTAACTTTTCAATATGATCTACACAACTTCTAGATAATACAGTGTTTATTATTGAAAAATGTATCACTTAGTAACTCATATGTAAAGATCGATTTATTGGATCCCGTACATAGCACGAGCTTTAGAATCCAAGGAAAGCCGTTACAGCACCACTATGTCGATGACCCATTGAGATTAGGTTTCTCTTTTTTTTTTTATCATTTTAATCATTATTTTGTTTCAGACGAGGCTGCCCTACCCCAACCATAAGTAGAGGCAAAAAGAAAGCAACTTTACGTTTATATGCAGACAATCTTGAATATGTCGTCTCTTGGTGTATATTTACTTCTGTTTCTCGTATATATGCGATGATGCTTAACAGGAACGAAAGGAAACTCATTGACATAATTGTTGACTACATTGTCGAGAGAATTCGTGACATTCAGCCTCTCTACTTTGTGAAGAACGCAATTGTAATAGAACCTTTGGCAGACGAGATCTCTTTGATTAAACACGGCCACGAGGAGGATGTGCTTGTGATGGGCATATGTGGAATAGAAGGTATAGGCAAGAAAATGGCAGCCGGAGTCATTTGTGATCGCGTTCGCCGTGATTTCGAATGTTTCGTCTTTCTTGACAAAATCGGGGAAGCTGATCGAGACGGTCTTGTAGGCATAATAGGACTACAAAAGAAATTGCTCCGTAGTCTCATAATGTCGAAAGGATTGAGGATGAATGATGACTTCCACACCAACATCAACGTGATTAAGAACAACATGCGTCGTAAGAAGACACTTCTCGTTCTTGATAACATCACTAAGAAAGAACAAATGGACTATTTCGGGGCCGGAGATCGAGAGTCGTTTTGTCCCGGGAGTGTAATTCTGATCACTACAAGAGATCAGAACTTGCTGAAAGTTCTCAAAGTAGATCACAAGCACATTCTCAGAGGATTGGACCCAATGGAAGCGCTTCAACTCTTTTGTCGCCATGCCTTCAAGAGAGAAGAACCTGAACAAGGTTTTGAGAGGTTAAGTAAAAGTCTAGCACACTATGGAGGAGGTCATCCATTGTCTCTTGCAAAACTAGGTTCGTACCTTAGCGATAAGCCAGAAGATCGATGGCGCGAGACATTGCACAAGTTGGAGAGAAGCCCTTATCTCGACTCTCTCGATGAATTGTTTTATACTTTTCGCTCTCCTTCCTTGCAATCCGTTGGGCCATTTGGAGGTCAAGGTGGTGATGCTTTTGATGATGGAAGATACTCCGGTATACGGCACATCTGTGTCATTGAGCTGGATTTGATTGTTTGCATCATCACCGACTATGACCAAAATGGGTGTTTGGTGCGTCCTTTCAAGTATCCCAATAACTTCAAGCTCATTTTAAATGAGCTTCCCATCTATGGTTCGAAGACTCATATGGTCAGTTTTCTGCCACTCTCCAAAATTGAAGTAATTGGATCAAGACTTCCACACTCTCTTGCTCATCGATTAGTGATACAAATGTATTAGATAGCGAGATAGAAGACGAAAATAAACAAACATCTGCTTTAATTCAATCTATTCCGATCTATGGATCTACTACATTTGAAACTGTCGACACGATTATACGTGTTTTTCACAATTTCCCTTTCCATATTGTTTTGCTTACTTCCTTTTCTTCATATGTAATCATACATCGCCTACACAAATTTTATACTTTATTTTGTCTTAAACCACTACAACGATAATAGTATAAAGCCGTGGGTTTTCTGGGTTGTTGTTGCGGTTCCTTCCGTTGGCTGGGTAGTACAAATGTGTAGTAATTGGAGCCGCAGGTATTTTGTTTGGTGTCTTTCTGCATTTTAAAAGACCACAATACTAGATGTTCTTGAAATCAGATTTACAGGTTATGGTAGAAACAAAATACTAGACGTTCATTTCTTTCAGCCTCCAAAGTGGATTGTCTCTTCCAACTATTTTGCAGGTGAAGCTGGATTATCCAAGTGAATACCTGGCATCTGTATCAGGTTACATTCATGATTATTCCGTTCATTTGATTCACTCTCTCAAGTTCCACACCAACAGAGGGACATACGGACCTTTTGGCAAAGAAATAGGACAGCCTTTTCAATTTCCAAAAGTTGATGGAAAGATCGTTGGGTTCCACGGAAAACATTGTGTCGCTCTTCGCTCGATTGGAGCACATCTTGGGCCTATTTTTCATGCATCGTATCCATTTGAATCTGTAGGACCATTTGGTGGAGATAGTGGCGAGATTTGGAATGACGGCAAATATACTGATGTGAGAAAAATCGCCATAGGATTCGACCGGAGAATCAAGTCCATTTCTATTTTATACGACAAAGATGGACGTTCTGTCGGGCCCATTATTCATGGTACAGATGGAGGAGGCGAACCATTTTCGGTAAGTGAGGAGGCGAGACAAAAAAAAAATGGAAGAAAGCACATCAATCAGAGAGAGTATCCTCTGGATGCCATGTGATTTTTTCGGATACTTCGCTGCTTTATTTTAGTTACAGCCCATTTCCTTTGTTGCTAATGCTATTTGTCTCCTGAATCGTTATCAAACTATAACATGACCTTCCTGCTTTTTCCCTTTCCAGATTGAATTCGACCATCCAAATGAATACTTGATGTCCATCTCAGGCTCTACTGAAGAAGTTTCTGGGCATACAATTCTTCTGTCATTAACTATCTATACCAATAGAGAGAGTTATGGACCATTTGGGACGGCCGAGAAAGGGAGGTATTTTTCATTTCCGTACACTGCCGGCAAAATCATCGGGTTTCATGGGAGGTGCGATGGTCCTCATCTCGAGTCAATTGGAGCTTTCTATGAGCCAATTCCTCATACTTATCCTTTTAAGGTTTTCGGGCCTTTTGGAGGAGGCGGTGGAGAACCTTGGGACGACAAACGATACGTTGATATAGTGAGGATTGTCATTCGATACGGATCATTCATTGATTCCATAGCTTTTGATTACATTGACAGTGATGACGACATCATATCAACTATGCACGGTGGAAACAGCGAGAACAGTACTTATGAGGTTGTTCGCTCACTTTGCATTTTGCATGAGTTTCCCTCTCTCAATTATCATGTTAATGAAAAAGCAAGCGCATAAGAAAAATAAAAAATGAAAAAGAAGACTTCTTAAAAAGACAGTGAGCGTATGAAGGTATGCCGATCTGTATTGTATTAGGAAATTGGTCTTGAATTGTTGAAGGAACAAGGATGTACTTAATTCAAGTTCCATAGTATAAGGAATTTGAGAGATTGGATTCCTTATGATACTGTTTTTCTTACATGTTTGCAGATTAAATTGGATTACCCGGATGAGTATATAACTTCGATTACAGGGTATTTCAGTGAAAGCGGCAACAATGCCATCGGAATCAACTCGCTTACATTTCGAACTAACAAGCGAATATGCGGACCAATTGGTAGAGAGGAAGGGAGCTACTTCTCCAAGCCATCGGAAGCTGGCAAAATTGTTGGGTTTTTTGGAGCAAGCGGTGATATTCTCAGTTCTATAGGAGCACACATTGAGCTATACTCCAACAAGCTCTATCCCTTCAAATCAGTGGGGTTATTTGGTGATCCAGAGGGATCATATTGGGATGATGGCAACAAGCACACCACTGTAAGGAAAATCGTTGTTGAGATCGAACCGGTAACGAGGCCATTCATCCGGTCAATCGCATTTCACTACGAAGAGGACAATAAGCAATTGTGGCAATCGGAGAGGCATGTTTTCGACACTGAAGATGAGATCCATACAGTGAGAAATGCCATTATCCACACAGTAAGTCCCTGTGCAATATATCCCGTGTCGCATTGCTTGATCTAGCAAGGGTTGATCTTTAGGAGACCTGATGACGGGTTGTGTGCGTTAACATTGCAGATCAACATTCGCGATTCAGATGAGTATCTGACTTCGATATCCGGCTCCCATCGGTTTTCTGACATCTGTTCGCTCACGTTTCAAACTAACAAAAGGACGATTGGACCCATTGGTGAACAAGAGGCAAGGAACGTGCGCTTCTCATCTCCTGCGACGGGCGGCAAAATAGTCGGGTTTTATGGGTGGAGCAAGACGGCTCTTCAAGCAATCGGAGCATATTTTGAGCCAATTTCTCATCTCTACCCAATAAGATCAATTGGACCATTTGGAGGCCAAGATGGGAACGCTTGGGATGACGGGAAATTCAGTGGCGTGAGGGAAATCACGATAAGGCACAACGTTGATGTCATCCATTGCGTTTTCTTTGTCTATGATGGGAATGGTGAACCGGTTTGCTCAGCTGCATTCCATGGCGATTCCAAAAGTGGAGGTGGCAAAATCACCAAGGTTTTGTTCTATTTGAAGCTGCTCTTGCTTTCAATTGACCTTTTTTTTTCAGATCTCATATGTAAATATCGACACATCGAATTACATATAATTCTTTCACAATTTCTGAAACTCCTACTCTTTTTTCATTTCTATTTTCAAATTTTTGCTAGGATAGTAAAATATAGGAATAAGTAGTTATTTCTCTCCTTTCTCACTAAATACAGACCTCTCTCTGTCTCTCTCTCTGTGGAAGTATTATTGTTTGCTCACTCACTTTTCATAGCAATAAAGACGTATACGGCCCCCATGGCAAGGAAACAGGCACATATTTTTGGTATCCGTCTACTGGAACCAAAATCGTCGGCTTTTATGGACGATCCGATACGCATCTCAACTCTATAGGAGTATACTCGGAACCGATTCCACACCTGTATCCTTTCAAATCACTCGGGTCGTTTGGAGGTCGAGGTTGAGAAATCTGGGACGACGGGGTATATACCGATGTGAGGAGAATTGTGTTGTTTGGCAACCATCTAATTGGCTCCATCCAGATTCTGTACGATTGCAATGGTTCTCCAGTCCAATGCTCTACCCACGGTACTGATGCAGACGATCCTGGACAGGGAAATCGGGTTAGTCTCCTCATTCTCACGTGATTAATGCCTACATGTTGCCTTACATAGTGAAATTAAATTCGTAAAAGATCATGAAAAGGCAGAGTGTGGAGTGATCATCTTCGATGCTAGGGAATTCATATGAGTGGCACAAAATATCTATACCAAAGGGGACATTCTGATACTAATGGGAAAAGCAATTAATCATTGTGGAATTTGCTGCTAATAGTCCAAGAGGTAGTCGCACGTTTTTCACTTTACTAATTCTGCAGGTCCAACTAGATTACCCCAAGGAGCGTCTGATTTCTATATCAGGTCACTGTATAAAGGCGAGCGATCAATTTCCCGGCGGTGCTGTCCAGTCTCTCACGATACGAACCACTACACGCGCTTATGGGCTGTTCGGTACCGAAGAAGGAGAGGAGTTTCGGATCCCATCATCAGGTCGGGGGAGGATCGTTGGGTTTTATGGAAGGTCTGGATCACATCTCCATGCGATTGGAGCACGTTTGGATGATTATTGGATTAGGGCTGAGCAATGAAATATTGAGTGTGTGTCCAAATGAGATTATGTTTGTATTCTTTTGAGTCCCTTCCATGTTATTGTGTGCGTTGTTTTGCATTACCAAGCACCATTTCTGCTGCAATAGCCATAATAAACTTTGTAGCTACCACTAACAGATGATAGGTAAACCGATTGTCCAATATCTTTTCTTATTTTATTGGATCTCATTTATATCGTCATTCGTTAACATTGGTTCTTCCGTTTAAAAGAGAGATGAAAAAGCTAATGTAGAGAAGAAATTCTTCCATAACGTTGTATGGCAGGTGAAAACCTTCAAAAATGAAAATTAAATGAGTTTTCAAAAAGAATTGAATTTCAAAAGAAAAAAAAAAAGTTGGTTTGACTCTCTCTCTCTCTCTCTCTCTCTCTCATACACATACGCTTGCAGAGTCCATATTGTTAACCCAAGGATCGACGTAAATAAAAAAGACCATTGTTCAGAAAACAATTGTATGACAAAGTTTCGTGAACAACATTAATTTATCAGAAAAGGTTAGGATCGATGATGTCATTATTTCTGTCGTTTTTGGATGATATGGAAATTGAAGCCCGCTCTTGATAGATACGCCCCAAAACCATTGAACATTTCACTAATTTTAGGGGCCATATTAGACACGAGGCACAATCCGACCATTAATTTGAACACAAGACTGTTTGCGCCCAATTCACAAACACATGAAACTTCCTTTACTCGCTAACCAATTCCACGGGGTTAAGATTTATTGCGAGATAGCAATTCTTTAACTGGATCTTCATTCTTGAGGAAATTCGTGTGTAGATTGGTTGGCAAATTGGATCATTCAATCCCATGATGTAAATGCCACTCCGGCATTAGATAGGCCACCAATAGGTTTAATTCCCTTATTAATAGGAGATCAGTTTGGTTTAAGCTTTGTTAGACAAGTATTAATGTGATAATTGGGCTTTACCCCTTTTCTTACAAAAAAAAAAAAGATCTTCATTCTTGTAGATATTGTCCCTAAACCTTGGTAGAATTTTCAAATGTCCTCAACTCTCATTAATGAAGTAACTTAATAAGAGAAGTCTCCTGGAAAGAAAAAAATGAACACAACTTTTTATAAATTCGAAATAAACAAAAAGATATAAATAAAAGGATGAAAAAGGAAAAAAAAAAACTATACCTCTGAGATCCTTTCGAAGACCTATGTTGTGTTGAAAATAATAGAAATAAACGAGTTAAAGTCAAAATTAACACAACTAATTTTCGCTACAAAATGAATAGAAATAGGAATATGGAGAAGTATATGAAAAGTATGTTCACTAAGTAATTTAAGCGTTCCCCATGAGCTCCTAATATATTCGCTAATCTAAGCGTTTCAGAGAAGGTTATGTAACGTAAGCCCATGCATAGTTAGATAATAGAAGTTAGGGAAAAAGCCACCAAAAGGAAACAACAGCTGCACAAACGCTAGAGAAAGATTGACGAAGAAATACTCCAAGTTCCTTGGAACCGACGGTTTCTAGGAGTATCATGGACATGTTTAAATGTTAGAGCCTTGTCTTGGATGACCTTCTGAAGGTGCTTCTTGAGAGCGGGGACGAAAAGGGTCTGATTGCGGAAGAGGATGTTATTCCTTTCCGTCCAAATCATATGGCATAGAGCGCCATAAGAGAACCGAGCCATGACCTGGTGGAACTGCTGTCCTCTAAGGTGCTTGATCGCCCATTTTAAATTGTCATGCCAGCCTCGGTTTTGCCACACCAGATTACATCTTGCCGCCCAGAAGAAAGCGATGGTTAGAGAGATAGGACAACCAAAAAATAAGTGGTCTATGGAATCCGACCGGGATCTGCAGAAAGCACATAATCCATCCTGGATTCTTTCGCAATTCAGCAAGTAAACTTGTGTTGGAAGTCTACCAAGTGAAGTAATCCACAGAAGGAAGGAATACCGAGGGGCTAGACAGTGATCCCATATAAAAGACGTCCACGGCACCGGTTGTCTTTTGTTCCGAATCTCATTCCACGCTGAAGCAACAGAGAAAGTATCTGACAGATGGACAGTCCATATAAATTGATCGCTGACTTGTATGGCGAGTATGGGCAGGGGATGGACCCAAGAGGCAACGGTGGTAGAATCATGACAGAGGCGAAAGTTGCTAGAAAAGTCAGCAACCGTTGCCATGCGAGGGATGCCGGATCGATATATTTCCCTTGCGTTGAATATTCCGTATAATGGTCCACTATGGTGCCAAGAATCAAACCAGAACGATACATTCTGTCCATTCCCAATTCGCTAACGAAACAAGGAGTGAAAGTCTGAGCGAAGGTCCAGGATTTTCTTCCATGCCCACGAGCAAAAGGTTGGTTTGGCAGCTATCCAAAAGTTCTTGTTTCAAAAGAATATGCTATGGATCCATTTACACCATAAGGACTCCTTATCAGTAAGGAGACACCAGATATGCTTTAGCATGGCCGCCTTGTTGCAATAAAAAAGCCTACGTATACCCAAGCCGCCTTCTTCTTTCGGGTAACAAATATCGTCTCACGAAACTTTAGCGCCGCCGACTCCTAGAGTGGAGCCTTTCCAAAGGAATTGTCTAAGGATTTGTTCAATGCAGGATAGAACATACCTGGGCAAAATGAAGACACTAGCCCAGTAGACGTGGATTGCATGGAGGACAGATTTAATGAGTTGCAACCGTTCAGTTGTAGATAGGAAACGTTGAGACCACGATTGGGCTCTCGCAGTGATCATGTTAATGAGAGATTCACAATCCGATTTGCCTAGCCTGGAAGAGATAATAGGAACACCAAGGTACCTTACTGGCAAGGAAACTATTTGGAAGCCAAAACAGGATGAAATCTGGCGTCGAAGATCATCCGTGCCCCCTGAGAAGAAGATCTCCAATTTATTCAAGTTGGGTTTGAGGCCGGACTAAGTGGAGAATAAGTCAATTCCACTCTTCAAAAGCTCAACAGAGGTCATATGTGCCTCGGCAAATAGCAAAACATCATCAGCAAAAAATAAGTGAGATAACTGTGTCGCTTTACACCTCCAGAAAAACTTGAATCCGGGCTTCCGAGTTTGTGAAAAAAGAATACCGAAGAAGATTTCCATAACAAGGGTAAAGAGGAATAGCGACATGGGGTCCCCTTGTCGGATACCCCTTCCACTTGGAAAGAATCCATGAAGTTCACCATTAATCGACACTGAGAATTTAGCCGTGCGCACACAAGCCATGATGCGCATAATGAATAAATCAGGGAATCCAAACGCTTGTAGGACCGCTTGCAAGAACTCCCAGTTGACAGTGTCATACGCTTTTTGGAAGTCCACTTTAATAGTACACTTAGGCAAGTATGGTTCATGGTGGAAGTCACTGAACAGTTCTTGAGCGAGGAGAATATTATCACTGATACGTCGTCTCTTCACAAACGCATTCTGAGGGGGGCTAATAAGTGTAGGCAAGACACTTGCAATTCTGTTAGCTAGGATCTTGGTGATGCATTTATAGATTGTATCGCAACACGAAATTGACCGAAAGTCAGACATAGCCGAAGCATTGGGGACTTTAGGGACTAACGAAAGGATAGTTGCGTTTATTTCCCGAAACAACATGCCTGAGTCAAAGAAGTCTTTAATAGCCGCAATCACCGTCCCACTAACTATGTCTCATGAAGACTTATAGAATTCCACATTAAAGTCGTCAGGCCCCGAGGCCTTACCGACGGGCAAGGAAAAAAGGGTATTTTTAATCTCAATCTCAGTGACAGGCCTGGACAGAAAACGCACCTGGTTACCATCCAACTGGTGGTGAATGACCGAACGCAGGGACTGTATAGATGGGCCGAAGTGTGTCTCGATGGGCCGGAGTAGATCTTGGAAGTAAGAAACGATGCGTTGCTGAACCAAGGCTGAATTGTACACCATATTACCAGAAGAGTCCGAAACTGAGAGGATACGGTTGCCGTGATTCCTCTTATTCACGTAGTGGTGAAAATATTTGGTGTTGAGGTCGCCTTCCTTAAGCCACCGGATTCGAGATTTCTGTTTAAAGAATGCTTACACTTGGAGCCGCAAAGTAGAGAAAGTGTGGAGTTTAACCTTCTCCAAGTCCGCAAGAGACTGGTTAAAGGGATCTTGATCAAGAGCATCCTGTACTGTTGATAACTCGATCCTTGCAGCAGAAGTTCTGCCCGAGATGTCCGCAAAAGAATTTCTGTTCAGTTGCTTTAGGAGGCCTTTAAGGCTCTTGAGTTTCCGGCAAAGCCTGAACATGGGTGTTCCTTGGATGTGATTGTCCCATGCCTGAGTGACCAACGGGACGAAAGAGGGATGAGACATCCAGAAGTTGAAAATTTTAAAGGGCTTCCGAGACAAGAAAGGTTCCACAATCTTTACAACCATCGGAGTATGGTCTGAAACCCCAGGGGCCATGAACAAAGCTTCCGAGAAGGAGAAATCATTACGCCATTGGGCGTTGGAGAGGACTTGATCAATCTTTCGTTGTTTCCGATGCGAACCCGATGAAGTTGACCAAGTGAACCTATGACCGATATATCTAAGGTGCTCCAATCCAGCTTGGGCAAGGCATTGCCTGAATTCATCAAAGGCGGGAAGCCAAATATTCGAACTCCCGAGTCTGTTCGAAGGGTCTTTAATGGCGTTAAAGTCGCTTGAGATCAGCCAAGGAGTAGCCTGCAAGGCCTCGCTAGTCTGCACAAGATCAGCCCATAAGGTTCGTCTTGCCACAAATGTGTGATCCGCGTAGATCGCGGAGAAATAACAGACCCTATTGGGCTCCAACAGCTGCAGTTGTCCATGGATTATCTGAGCGGAAACATAGGAAACCGAAAAAAGAGCACTCGAAGGATTCCAACCAATCCAAATTCTCCCCCGGTGAGAGTACTCGTAGTTTGCCGTCCACACCCAACTAGGCAAAAGGCTGTAAGAAATCTTCTCAAAAAGGGCCGGAGAGACCTTAGTCTCTAGGATACCCACACAGCAAAGTTTATTAGACCTAATGAAGTTCCTAACTTCAGCTTGCTTCAAAGGGTTAACAAGGCC
>BCNH02000010.1:12700170-12727361 GCA_001662345.2 Metrosideros polymorpha var. glaberrima | reverse complement strand
AGACTAAGCCCTCTTGCGAGCCACCTCAATAGTGTGCTTCCTCGCCAGTTTGTTGCAGCTCATAGCTCCACCTCATCTCACTTTTGCGTAACCTCTTTTGCTCGCCTTTTATTGTTCCATTGGCAGGTCATTGAAGAAAAGCCAGCTATGTCGTCTTTCCCTACATAAAAACAGTGTGCTTCCTCCCAAGTTCGATGCAACTCGTGGCCTACCTCATCTCACTCTCGCGCAACCTTTTTTGCTCGCCTTTCACTGTTCCATTGGCAGATCCTCGAAGAAAAACCAGCTCTGTCGCCTTTCCCTGCACTGAAACTTTTGAGTTAGTCATGGATGATGATGGTGGAGTCTCTAAGAGGCTGGAAACTCTGTGCAATAAACTGGGTAAGCTTTGGCATAAGCATGACATTACTATTTGGGATGATGAATTCTCGGAGGAAAAGTTGTTAGAGTGTAAACATTCCTTCATGGGGAAATTTTACCAGTATCCCAACTTTAACCTTCAGGCTCTCCAAAACGCATTAAGGAAAGCCTGGAGGGATGAATTTGTTGAGATAAATCCCCAGGGAAATGGCGTCTATAGTTTCATTTTAAAAGTTAAGAGGCGAAAATGAAGATGATGCTCAGAGGACCTTAGTGCTAGTCTAACTACTTGCTGCTTGTGAAAGACTGGGAAACAAATACTCCCTCGCATTGCTATGAATTTGATACTTATGCTTTTTGGGTAAAAATTCTAGGTCTTCCTTTTGATTGGAAATCGACAGGGATAGTAACCAAGATAGCCAGTAATATAGGGAGAGTTTTGGAGGTTAAAATCGAAAATAAAGGCTCGATTTCTCAACGTGTTAGGAAAGCCAAAGTGGAGTTTAATGTGCAAGATGAGCCGAAAGTTGGACATCTGTCCACATATAGGGGCAAAATTTGGCTTGATTTTAAGTATGAACGACTACCATTCTATTGCTATTCATGTGGGAAGATTGGGCACCATGCCAGTAACTGTCTAGAGGTACCTTACATCGAAGAAAACTTCAATTCTAAGATGGGTGGTGGCTTTGGAAGCTAACTGAGGGCAAAGAACTAGGATAACATCCCATTTTAGGATGTGTTTTATGGGAAAAAACAGCAAGGAGAAACAAAAGATGCTGAGGAAATCATTCCTGAACTCAAGAACTGCAAGTGTAGCCTCTTTTGTTGGAAGAAGCACGCCCTAACAGATCTACCCAAGTAGAAATATCATAGAAGAGGCGAGCAGAATTTCTCGAAATTGACTTTGTTGGAAAAAAAACTCGAAAGGAAAGAGGGAAATGCAGCAAGAAAGGAAACTATGATGATCCCAACCCCATCCTCGGGGAAATCCTTGATGGACAGCAAGAAAAAAGGATGCAGGGAATCTAAAACCCCAACTATAACGAAACAAAAAAGGTATGAGCCCTACATCTGTACCTCCCCGAGCACCATTGTGTTAAATGAAACACAATTACTTGATACCCCTACTCTTATGTCTAAAGAAAATATTGGATGGGCTTTGGTGGCTAGCCCTAATAAACCACCAAAGGAAAAATGAACGTCCTAAGCTAGAATTGTCAAGGGTTGGGCACACCTTTGACAATTCAAGAGCTAAGAGCCACTACGGCTCGGTATAGGCCCGTTGTGATCTTTCTAGTGGAAACAAAAAACAAGGAGATGTTTGTTCAAAGAGTAATTAGGAGTTTATAGTATCAAAGTTGTAGAGTAATCGATCCTATGGGTATTGCCAGCGGATTGGTTGTTGTATAGGATGAGAGAGTGGCCCTCAGTTTTGATTCGCAATCAGAATGTTTTTTAAACCTGAGATGCAGAAATCTAGGGAGTGGGAAACAAATGAGGATAACCTTTATACATGCTCCGTATACGTTTTAGAGAAGAATTCAGCTTTGGGAGGAGTTATATGAGATTGGCAGCTCAAATTCTTTGCCCTGGATATGGTTAGGGGATTTTAATGATGTGTTGTACTATTGGGAAAAAGTTGGGGGGAGAATGGCTGAAAATTTCCGTATGTCAGCTTTTCTTCATGGACAAATGCTCACTGATGGACTTAGAAAGCAAAGGGCGTGCATTCACTTGGTCAAACAATCGAGAAGGGAATGAAAACATTAAAGAAAGATTAGATAGAGTGCTGTGTAATATGGAATGGAGGTTGATGTTCCCTAAAGCCAAAGCATTTGCTCTCCCTGTCGTAGGTTTGGATCATAGCCCCATATTGTTGTCTTTGCAAGTTGATAGAGAAAAAAGAAAGAGAGAATTTAAATTCAAGGCTTTTTGGCTTGAAAATGAAGAATGTAAAGAAGTGATTAAGGATGCATGGAATTCTGCTTTGCTGGCCGAGAGGAACATTGCTGAAAATTTGAGGGCAGTGACTGTAACCTTGTCGAATTGGAGTAGGAAAAACTTCGGGAATGGACAAAAGAGGATTAAAGAGCTAAAACAAAAACTTTAACAACACACAAACTGCATAAATAGCCTTGTCTATAGGGAAATTATCAGGAAAATTCAATGAGAAATTGAGGTTATTTGGAGGCAAGAAGAAATGTACCAGGGGCTTAGATCGCACATAAATTGGTTGAAATGGGGAGATAAAAACACAAAGTTCTTTCATGCAACAACAATTCAGCGAAGGTAGCGTAACAGAATATCCATTATCAAAGGGAATGATGATATTTGGCTCATAGAGCCAAGGCTAATTAAACAAGAAATAGTGAGATATTTCAGCAACTTATTCAAATCTGAAGGAAGAGGAGACTTTGCCCCTGTTCTGAACCAATGCCCCCAAGTGGTCACAGAGGAGATGAACTCAATACTCATAGCTGATGTGAATATTGAAGAGGTGAGGAAGGCTACTTTCCAACTTAGGGCTGAAAAAGCACTTGGTCCTGATGGTCTTAATAGCTTGTTTATCAAAAGAATTGAGATATTCTACATAAAGACATCTTTGAAGGGGTAAAAGAGTTCTTCAGATTGGGAACTATGCTGGCTAAGCTCAATAAAACTCATATCTCGCTAATCCCCAAGGTTTAAAACCCTGAAAAACTGGAATAATAATGCCCAATTAGCTTGTGTAATTTTGGCTACAAAATTATTGCCAAATTTCTAGCTAATAGGCTTAAACTGATACTGCCATAGATTATCGCTGATGAGTAAAGCGCCTTTATAGGGGGTAGACAGATTCAGGATAACATCTTTGTGGTCCAGGAGGTACTACACCAAATCGGAACCAGGAAAAGGAGGAGAAAATTCCAAGTTGTCCTCAAACTTGATATTGAAAAAGCTTATGATCGCGTGAAATGGGACTTCTTGGAAGCTTGCTTAAAAAGATTTGGGTTTGATGACGTATGGGTTGGTTGGATTATGCAGTGCGTCACCACTGTATCTTTCAGTGTGAAGTTGAATGGGGAATCTCTTCAATATTTCAGACCCTATCAAGGCATAAGGTAGGGGGACCCCCTATCCCGTTACCTTTTTATCATGGTGGCCAATGTTCTAGGAAGCCTTATGAGAAAAGCTGTGGATGATGAGAGTATTCAGGGAATTAAACTGAATAGATGGTGCCCTACACTCTCCCACCTTCTTTTCACGGATGACTCTATCTTCTTTTTGGATGGGAAAATTTTTGAATGCCAGAACATTGCAACAATCCTGAATCAATATTGTATGGCGTCGAGGCAAGTGATAAATTTGAACAAATCTAGAATTTTTTTCAGCTGGGATTGTCCCCAAAGTTTGAAAGAAAATCTGGCTGAGGAGCTCAGAGTGCCTATTATAGAGAAGACATGGAAGTATCTTGGGATCCCCTCCAATTGGGGAGCTTCAAAAAAACAAATGTTTGCTTGGATATTAAATAGGGTTAGCTCAAAACTAGAAAGTTGGAAAGAAAATCTTTTGTCAAAAACAGAAAAAAAAAAATCTTATTGAAAACTATGGTACAAGCTCCCTCTCAATATGCGATGTCGGTGTTTAAAATTCCCATTTCAGTATGTAAAGTGATAGAACAGAAAATTGCACATTTCTAGTGGAAAACGAGTGAAAAGAAAACTGGTGTGCATTGCAAATTTGGGATGTGCTAAAACTGAGAAAGAACAAGGGGGGACTGGGATTTAGAGATTTGATTGACTTCAACAAAGCCCTACTAGTAAAACAAGCCTGGCGGTTAAGCAACAAACCAAATTCACCTTGGGGTCTCCTTTTCAAAGGCCTCTACTACCCAAATAGAGATTTTTGAAATGTAGAGAAAGGCCAACGCCCATCTTGGGGTTGGCAAGGCCTTCTGATGGGAAGGGATTCAATATCCTCTTCGATCATGTGGGCTATTGGAGATAGAACAGAAATTAGAACCAGAAAAGATAAGTGGCTCAGAAAAGGTATACTTTCTAGCCCAGCGAAGAGGACTGTACCAAAGTTTGTCGCTGGTTTCATCGTGAAGGAAGAGGGGCACTGGAAAGAACAAAATCTAAGTGACTACTTTGATGAGGAAACAGTTTACGAAATCTTACAGATTCCAATCAAGCCGCAGATAGAGAGAAACCACATAGTGTGGACTCATGCGCAGAATGGTATATACACAGTGAAATCTGGATATCACCATATTAGAGAAGTAGCATGTCAACATAGCACAGAACAAGCATCCAGTTCATATGAACCACCCAGCACTCTATGGAAAGCAATCTGAAAATTACAAATCCTCCCAAAAATCAAATTTTTTTCTATGGAGCCTCAGTCAAAACGTCACCCCAACAAAGAAGCCCTTCATCGTAGAAAAATCACATTTGATCCTACCTGCCCATTATGCGAACAAAGCCTTGAGACAGTCGAACACATGGGTCTCCTTTGCCCTTGGACTGACGAAGTCTGGAATCACCAAGAAATCAACCTGCAAGTTACCAAACAGGGGCTGGTAAGGTTCGATCTATGGCCAAATGACTTGATAAACAGAAGGAACAAGACACCTGAGTTAGATTTGGTCACAACAGTGCTCTGGAGTATATGCAGAACAAGAAATGAGTTCGTCTTTAAGAAGAAACCCCCCAATCCAAGCGACATAGTCGAATCAGCACTTTTTACCCTCAAAAGTTACCATAAATGGCAAAAATTAGATGGTGCAACCCGAATTGAAGAAGAATCAACAGAAAACCTTTTAGGGAAGTCGAAAGCTTGCACCTTTACCGTTAACGTTGATGGCGCGTACACCCCAGGCTCGACGGAAGGCTCTGTGGCGTGGGTGCTCCGCGACTCAAAAGGTAGGCTGCTCAATGGAGGCGCAAAATTGGCTGCGGGATCGTCCGCCGTGATAATCAAAGCTCAAGCGCTGTTTCAAGGATTAAAAAATCCTAAGCATGTTGCACTTATGCTAATTCAATTCTAAACTTTATAATTTGGCTAATTTAGTCCTAAACCTTTTGACGATTTGTCAATGTAATCCATCCGGCCAATTTTGACCGGAAATTGATGACGTGGACGCCGGCCGTCCTACATGCCGTGACGTGAAATTTTTTTGAAAACTTCATATGTTTAGGTTAGGGGAAAACTTTAGTTTCTCCAGATTATTATCAAAGTTGAGAAATATAGGTGTTCGTTTCTCATCGAATTCCAGCATGCATTGCGTCTTAGTATTCATATGTTTTTTTTTTTAATGTATTTTAATCTCCGTTTCGCAAACGTGAGGAAACAGAGAGATCGACAAAGGGTTGGTTCCACCGTTGCTGTTTTTTAGCGCGGGGTTTACTTTCTACACTCGCTTTCAGCTGGCATAAGTTTAATCGGCCCTTTAGGTCATGACCATTTTCTTTTGCTCCGTACAACGACTAGCTAGACCGCGTAGAGAAACAAAACAAAAGGGTGAGATTTGGAAATGCTTTTGGAATTTACTGTTGTCATGACTCTTTCGAGGTAAACTCTGAGAGAGTTTAATGGATTACAAGGCAAGTGAGTATAACCCTCTTATAATGTAGCGTTTACACCTCGCATGGGCTCTCCCAAACCCTACTGACCACAACTTAATTTTTTATCCGTTATTTAACCAAATTTATATTAGAGTCATCATTAACCTATTTTGGGCCAACTAGGAGACAAGTAACACGTAAGAGCCACCTTACTTATGTGAATCAGAGATTCTAGGTTTGGGGATTCCATTATGCTAGTTTTACCCGACTCCTGTTACTGGTATCTTTTTCTCTTTTAGGAAAATGTTCTCTCATGCAATCTATTTCGATTTTAACCCTAAATGTGCAAAATCATAACTTTGCATAAGTGCTCAAGCAATAAAGTTAAACAATTAATAATAAAGATAAAGGTATGAGATAAGTGCATTAAAAGTCCTAAAACTTGTCATGAAAATATAACTGACTCCTAAAATTTGTCAAAAAGTGCAATTAAGCCCTAAAACTTGTCATAAAGTGTAATTGAATCCTAAAACTTTTCAAATTGGTCCAAACAAGTCCTTCCGTTTATTGCACTTTTTGAAATTTTTATGACTCAATTGCATTTTCTCGATAAGTTTTAGGACTTAATTGCACTCTTTGATAGTTTTATGACTAGGTATAGGACTTTTAATGCATTTATCTATAAAGGGAAGGAAATGAAAGCAACCAAACCGTTTCAAGCATTAAACAAAGCTTTGTTATAAAAGCTGGGGACAGGACCCCGTGAGTTTTGCATTAAAAATAAACGGGACATAGCCTAATTAAAGGAAATCACTGAATCTATATGACGAGAACTAAATTCTACACGCAACGTGATAAAACTAGCAATAAAAGTCAATCTAAACCTATCATGTCTGCTGAAAAAAAAAATCCTATCATGTCTTGCAAGAAACATCTAAATAATCTAAATGTTTTTATTTATTTATTTATTATGCAATGAGATTATCTAAATATGCAAGAGAAAAATAAACTATACCTATGGAAATTCAAAATTTTCAAACAAAAAAACAAGGATGACAGCAAAATCTTTTAGTCAAAAGATGAAGTGTTATGAGGGGGCAATTGTTGGCACTCGAAATTCAACCATATATCCATTGATTGAGCTAAGGAAGAGCTTTGTATCGAACTCAATGTTGGTTTGGAGCAATCAAAAGAAGGAGGGCAGAGTTACGTGGGCTTACAATTACAGAGGGCCCATCGACCGCGCAACACCTCGAATTAATAAGATTAGCGGATGAAGACGAAGACAGTTGTCGGGCTAGTTAGGGGATGTTTAGGAACAGTTAAGGATCATAGTTAGTACGCAATGGAGGATCTGACCAACAATAAGCGCACACAAACTTCTTTAGAACAAGATTTACTTGTGTCAATGCGTCTTATTATTATTTTTTTCACTACTTTGAGCAATTTATCTGCTTTCGTCAATCAAACACTTGCCCCTTGTTCATTTGAAACGATTTTATACCGTCATCTCGTTAGTTTTTCGAATCCAATCAAGTTCATGATCCTTTTCTTGGTGCGCAATCGAACTATCAAGTCGAAGCACAAGGACTGCAATGTTTGATCTGGATAGTTGAATGGTCGAAGCGCGATAATTTCCACATTCAAATGGACGATCCGACGAGAGCGACTTTTGAGCGAAACACAGGTTCGAAGAAATTTCTTGAAAATATAGCCCCATGTTTACGCTCGGAGACACGTAAATCGTGGTGTTGAATTTTGGCATTTTGGAGTGGTTGACTTACATATGACTGACTGACTTTTTAGACAGTTTGAGAGTGCGATCCGTTGGGTGCGTGCGTCATCTCTTCTTCATGGATCTGTTGTCTTGCGTGGTTTGGTCAGCACCCACGAACCGTTGACATGAGTCTTTTAGATTCCACCAATTTGATGTCAAAACTTGGTACGTCGATTCCATTAGCTGGGGACCTAAACCAACGTTTGGCTCCAAATCCCATCGTAACCCAGAGGAGAAGGTTGAGTGCTGCAGTAGTTCATCCCACTTTCAAACTTGGACCTAACTCAACGCGGCTTAACATCCCTTTTGTCTTCTTTTCTTCCACTTTTCCCACCGAAGTACCTCATGATTTGAGAGTTTCTGTGTTCCTTTAAATGGGACCTGTAGAAACCTCATTTGTTTACTAAGGTTTGACCAAATTTTGATCGAAACTCAATCTCGTCCAAATTCCGATCGAGGGTTCCAATTGAATCATGCTTTCTGTGAGCTTTCTAATAGTACTTGATTTGTGCAAATCAGATGGCCGAATCGCTGGTAATTAGGACATTTAGCTGTAGCCATTCGATTTCTAAGGTGTTCAGAAAATTATGATTATCATAAATTAGATAATGAGATCACAAAAATCTGGTTATAAGCTTTCCAATGTCATGAGAACCTCTCAGACAGGAGTTTTGTGGAGAGAGACAGAGATATTGTGACTTTTCATCTAGATCAGCCGTTCGGCTTACTTCATGAAAATCCGCAATTTCGACACGGTTTGTGAAAGTTCGAGTCTCGGCTTTTTGTGTGAGCAAAAATCAGGTCAATCGAACATAAGAAGAGAGAGAAATGCACATTCAAAGTTAGGTTGAAAGCCAACTTTTATTTCAAAATACACACACATATATATATATTTGGCGACAGTCAAGCCGGCCAACACACGATTGACATGTGGCAGTCATCGAGGCGACTTGCCCCTACCCCAATGCCACGCTAGCGTGCCACATGGACGGCCTAGCGCTCCATAGGGCAGGCTTGGCCTTGTGCATGGCAGCCCAAGCCCTTTGAAAGGTGTTTTTGGTCCTTAGCCTTTCCAAATGGCCATTCTACCCATATAAAGAGAATTTGTGCCCTATTCAAAGATCGTGCTATTCCTTTAAAGGGAATATGCGCCCTTTCAAAGGGCCATGCTATCCCTTTAAAGGGAAATTGTGTAGCCCTTCCAAAGGTTTCCCTTGAATTACAAAAATCACTATATATAAGGGTGAGGAGCGAGCGAACACCAGGCCCAAATCAATCATAAATCCATTGTACGGATGTCAATTTAGCTCTAAACTTTTTCAATTTTGTCAATATAGTCTTTAACCTTTGTATGAAATTCCAATTTAGTTCTTCTGGCCAACTATCTAGATAGGATTTGATTCGTCCCTGCTGTTTTAATTTTTTGAATTTAGTACACAAAGTGTATTGTCAATTTACATGTTGGATTGGATAAGTCCCTGCTAATTTGATTTATGAATTTAATACAAGAGGCAAATTTTTAGTTTACATGTTGGACTGGATGTGTATCTCCTGTTTGATTTGGAGTGTGTTTGGTTCATCTTTACAAATGGGCATTGGAAAAATGCAAATGCTGACAGCTCAATGCTAGTCTCTCAAACATTGGGCTTTCAGCATTTCTAAGGCTAGAATTTGGCCAAAAGTTCCTTGGAAAGGCTTGCTAAACATCCCAGCATTTCCTCAAGAGGCTTTGGAGGCTAAAAGCTCATTGTTTGCATATTAGACTGGATACGTCCCCATTATACCAATTTATAATTTACAATATATACGAGCTGTATAGATTGTGCATGCTATTTGGACTGGATCCATCCTACATTGCTTGAACATAATTTGAACGTCTGATCAATATGGATTGGATTAATCCATTGAACTTGCTTTGAATGCATTGCATATTTTTGAAATGACACCAATAAGACATGGCATAAGGGAATCGAGTAGTCGTCCGCCACTTGATGTAGCAATCTCACATGAGGGTGGGCAGCGAATTTTTCATGTTTTCAAAACCAAATAGAAGGTAATATGCATTTGTAAATTGGTAAATCCTATGAAGTTTCATGATAGAGCTCAACTAAAGAATATGGTACCAAAAGAACATTGTGGGGGCTGCTAACCTTCCCCTCACGCGTAATCAAACCTTTAGACCTAGATATTTAGTTTTCGTAGATTAGTTGACTCCCAAGGTGATCAGTTGACTTCCCCCTAGCACCTAGAAGAGAATCAAGTTTTATCAGATTGGTTGCATCACCACGAGGCAAGACCCAACCCATTAAACGGGGGCATGGAAGGAAAATGCTAAAAGAAATCAGGAATCTATGTTAGATCAATGTGACCCACATGATATTATTAAATTAATGGTTTAATAAATATTTAATTGCTAAAAGCCTATTGGTTATGAAAGAGTGCAAGAGACATGCTTTGATGGAAATCGCCTCTTGAACTCACATTATTCCTTGCAAAGATGGCCTTATCTTGATAAGCTCACATTAAAAAAATAGTGTGTGCAACTTGTCAACCAAGTTATGAAACTTGAAAAGGAAGTTAACTTGGAGAGGAAGTTAACTTGGTTAATAAGTTACCTCTTCATTACTGTGCCTATATAAAGCCTTAAGAGCACGATCCCCTCTCTATAGTTATTATGTTAGTTTGTGTCTTTTCTCCATCTAAAGATACATAAGAGAAAACTGGTTACAAGAGAAAAATCAGAATTCTTCAACTTTCTCGTATTTCTACAATAATCAACGGTTGCAGGTTTCACTATGGACAAAGGTATGTCATCATCCTTCCTGTTGTGAAAATCATGAAGATTGAACATCCACTATTGTTGATTCTCCGCATGAAAGTTTTACGATTAATACTTACAGTTGGTATCAAAGCTAGGTTTATGATTTCATGATTTTCTATTTGTATGCTTTGTGTTGATATCTTTGCCTCAATGAATTTCGTGGGTGATGCTTGATGAATTTTGGGCTTTTGAACGAATGGACAAAGGGCTATTTTGGGGCATCGAAAGAAAACGCTGATTCAGGTCGAATTCCAATGACCCATCGCCTGGCCTGCAGTTTCAGGCGCGTGGAATCCATGCGTCTGTGGGCAATTAACGGGCCCTGGTGTGTGCGGTACACACGCCCGTATGGGGACATCTCCTGCCATGATTCAAATTATTGTTTTGTCCCCCATGCCGCATTAATTATCGTTTCTGCCCTTCCCCTTGCGATTTTACAATCTTGCCCTCATCTTTTTGTGAAATTACAATTCTGCCGCGCTTAAGTCAATTACGGTTTTGCCCATGCCCATTCTTTTACTTATGATTTTGCCCCTGGTTGTTAATTTACGTTTATGCCCTTGGCTATTAGGCTATTTTACAATTTTGCCCCTTTTTGGTTATTTACTATTTTGCCCTTGGGACGTGAATTTACTATTTTGATCTTGCACACTGTAATTATGAAATAATTATTGTGTTTTACAATATTCAAAATTCAATTATAAATGGTTTTTTAGTCATCAAAGTGGCCGAACCTTAATGTCTCTTGAATTTTTGAAATTGTATAATGTTTTATTCAATTACCCATGATTAATTGATGCTATGACTAAAAAATTGATATATTACATATACTTATAGAGGTCATGGGTATATTGCAGTTTATTTATTATAAGAACTTCGGGATTAATCCAAAGATTAATCAGTTTCTTATAATTCATGAACATAATGGTTGGTAATTCATACATCTTGTTAAATTTGTTTGTATATCCAAAGATAGCAAATAAATTTTAATGAGATTTATTCATAATTGCCAAATAAAATTAATAGCATCATTATGGTTAGTATGTTTGTATATCATAGGATCACCCAAACGTGAACTATAATATATATGTATTGTTTAATTTGAATATGATTATGTGATGTTCTCAAAGCATTAATGTATGAGTATTTTCTTACATATTTGCAATATTTGTACCTGTTTCTCTTCATTCGCATGCTTCGTCTGTCCCATTATTTAATGGAATGAACTTCTCTGACTGGTATGAACAAGTCTAGTTTCACTTAGGTGTCTTGGATCTTGATTTAGCACTTTAAGTTGAGAAACCGACTGCTATTACTGATTAGAGTAGTAATGATGAAAAGTCTTTCCATAAAACTTGGGAAAGATTGACAGACTAAGCCTGATGTTTATGTGGATGACTCTTACAAACGACTTAAAGATTACTCTTCCCAAAACTAATAATGCTAAGGAATTTATGAAATTTGTAGAAGAGAGTTTTCAAACTGCTGATAAGTTGCTTGCTGGTACATTGATGAGCATTTTGATTACCATGAAATATGATAGTTCACATACCATGCATGAGCATGTATTTGAGATGACAAACTTAGCAACAAAACTATGGACTTTGGGAATGAATGTGGACGAGTACTTTTTAGTACATTTCATCTTTAACTCCTTGCCTCATGAATAATATGGGCCATTCCAAATGAATTACAATACTATAAAAGATAAGTGGAATGTAAATGAATTGGCTAGTATGCTTGTTCAAGAGGAAACAATGATAAAGAATCAAAGGGCTCATTCTGTTCATCTCTCAAGTCATCAAGAAGCTGGAAAGAATTCCCAACGAAAAGGTGAAAAGCACAAGAAGTAAGGTTTACACAACCTGAATGATTCTTCTAAGGCTTCCTCAATCCACAAAAAGGAACACAATCTTATGAGGTGTCACTTTTGCAATAAAAGTGAACACTTGAAGAAAGATTGTCTGATGCGTAAAGCTTAGTCTGAAAAGAAAGGTAAGCATCATGCATTAGTGTGTTTTGAATCAAACTTTATTGAATTTCCTCATAATACTTGGTGGATTGATTCTAGTGCCACCACTCATGTTTCCAATACGATGCAGGGATTTCTTATGATTCAAACCATAAAGCCAAATGAAATTACGTGTTCACGGGGAATAGAAAAAAAATTACAGTTGAAGGCATTGGCACTTATCAATTGATCTTAGATACCGGGCATTATTTGGATTTGTTTCGAACCTTTTATGTACCTATTTTTTCCTGCAATTTAGTTTCTTTGTCAAAACTTGATGTAGCAGGATTTTGTTTTAAGTTTGGTTGTTGATCTTTTATTTTTTTTAAGAATGACAATTTTAATGAAAATGGTATTTTATGTGATGGTCTCTACAAGTTTAAATTTGATAATGCTTTTGCTGAGACCTTAATGACCTTGCATCATAATGTTGGCACTAAACGCAGTTTAGTTAATGAGAATTTTGCTTACTTATGGCATGAACGTTTGGATCACATATCTAAAGAAAAAATCAAAGGTTAGTGAAGAATGAAATTCTTCGGAATTTGGATTTTATTGACTTTGGAGTGTGTATTGATTATATTAAAGGTAAGCAAACAAAACACACAACGAAAGGTGCCACAAGAAGCACAGAGCTCTTGAAATTATACACACTGATATATGTGGTCCTTTTGATATTTCGTCTTTTGGTGGAGAAAGTTATTTTATCACATTTATTGATGATTTTTCACATTATGGTTATATTTATCTATTGCATGATAAATCTCAATCAGTGAATGCACTTGATGTGTATTTAAAGAAGTTGAGAGACAATTAGATAAAAAAGTGAAAATAGTAAGGTTAGATAGAGGTGATGAATATTATGGAAAGTATAATGAATTGGAATAATGTCTAGGTGCATTTGCTAAATTCCTTAAAAGATATGGTATTTGTACTCAATACACGATATCAGGTACACCACAACAAAATAGTGTAGCAAAAAGGCATAATCGTACCTTAACGGAAATGGTTAGGAGTATGATGAGTTATTCATCTTAACCCTTATCTTTGTGGATGTATGCATTAAAGGCTACTATGTATTTATTAAACAGGGTTTCTAGTAAGGCAGTTCCAAAGACTCCTTTTGAATTGTGGATGGGAATAAAACCTAGTTTACGACACTTACATGTTTGGAGTTGTCTAGCAGAAGTACGAATTTATAATCTACATGAAAAGAAATTTGATTTTCGAACGACTAGTGGTTACTTCATTGGTTATGCCGAAAAAATCCAAAGGATATAGATTTTACTGTCCTAATCATAGTACAAGAATTGTTAAATCTGAAAATACTATGTTCATTGAAAATGGTGACATTAGTGGGAGTGAAAGAATGCGGATGCTTGCAATCAAGAAGTTAGGGTGGAAGTTCCTATACCCAAAACTTCTAAAGTTGTTGTTTATGATATTATAGTTCAACCCAACAATGATCAAGAACAACAAATAAATAATCAACCACTCCTGTCAATAATGAACCAATAATAGTTGAGCCGCAAGAAATAGCATTTAGAAGGTCTCAAAGAAAAAGGAGGTCAACTATTTCTAATGACTATGTGATTTACCTACAAAAGTCAGAAATTGACTTAAGAATTGGTAATAATCCAGGTTCATTTTCTTACGCAATGGAATGTAATGATTCTGCTAAATGGTTTGATGTCATGAAAGAAGAGTTAAAATCTACGGATTAGAATCAAGTCTGAGACATTGTTGAATTGTCTGAATGATGTAAAAAGGTCGAGTATAAATGGGTCTTTAAGACCAAGCGCGACTCAAAAGGTAATATCGAATGGTATAAAGCTAGACTTGTTGCTAAAGGTTTTACTTAGAAAGAAGGCATCGATTATAGGGAGACCTTTTCATCAGTCTCCAAGAAAAATTCCTAAGAATCATTATGGTTTTGGTGGCTCATTACGATTTAGAGTTACACCAAATGGATGTCAAAACTGCATTTCTTAATGGGAATTTAAAAGAAGAGGTTTATATGGACCAACCTGAAGGCTTTCCAGTTAAAAGAAAAGAACACATGGTGTGTAAGTTAAATAAGTCAATATATGGACCTAAACAAGCTTCTCAACAATGATATCTTAAGTTCAATGATACCACAACCTGTTTTGGGTTTAAGGAAAACACCGTTGATCGGTATATATGTATGAAGGTTAATGGGAACAAGTTTATTTTTCTAGTTCTATATGTTGATGACATTTTGCTTACTACTAATGATCTTAGTTTGTTACATGAAACCAAGAAGTTTCTCTCTAAAGATTTTGAAATAAAAGATATGGGAGATGTAACATATGTGATAGGAATAGAAATATTTCGTGATAGATCATAATGATTGTTAGGGTTGTCTTAGAAAGCCTATATTGATAAAGTTTTAGAGAGATTCAATATGAATAAATGTTCAGCATAAGTAGTTCCAATTCAGAAAGGGGACAAATTTAGCCTTATGCAATGTCTGAATAATGAATTGGCACAATAATAAATGAAAAGTATTCCTTATGTATTTATTATTGGGAGCTTAACGTATGCTCAAACTTGCACTAGACCAGACATCAGTTATGTTATCGGAATGCTAGGTAGGTACCAAAGTAATCCAGGAATGGATCACTGGAAAGCTGTAAAGAAAGTTCTCAAATACTTGCAAGGAACGAAGAATTATATGCTCACTTATGAAAGATCCGATCATCTTGAGGTGACAGGAAATTCAGATTCAGATTGGGCCGAATGTACCTATTCGAGAAAATCAACATTTGGCTATTTGTTCTTTTTTGCTGGAGGGGCAATTTCATGGAAAAGTGCGAAACAGTCAGTCATTGCTGCGTCTACTATGGAGGTTGAGTTTGTGGCATGCTCTGAGGCTACAATTCATGCATTATGGTTGCGAAGCTTTATTTTAGGACTTGTGATTGTCAACATTATGGCCAGGCCACTGAAAATTTACTGTGATAATTCTGTAGCAATTTTCTTCTCTAAAAACGACAAGTATTCTAAAGATGCCAAACATATGGAGATTATATACTTGTCCGTTAAAGAAGAAGTTTAGAAACAAAGAGTGTCAATCAAACATATTAGCACCAATCTTATGATTGCAAATCCATTGACAAAAGGACTGTTGCCAAAAACATTTCATGAACATGTTGAAAGGATGGGCATTATTAGACGTTAATGATGTTATTGTATTATGATTTCATTAAGTTTATGGATTTGACACTCAGAGCTCATTTATGTGTTTCTAATATTTTTTATTTTCTACTTAATATCCATGATGAAAGTAGATGAATGTTTGACAGGATAGTCTCCAATAAAGACATTATAGTTGGACCATTGCTATACTTCTCGTTTATGGATCATATTAAGTAAAGAGCTATAGTTGTAATACATAGAAGAGACTGTGTCGATTAGTGACATACAACTATTATAATTCGCATTAGTTTTCTTTACTTAATTGTGATTATTATGTAATGGCCAATTTAAGGAAGGTTTTAGCATAACGTTATCATGTACATTATTGTCTTTATTAAACCATGAAAGAAATATCATATGGGCCAAGTGGGAGAATGTTAGATTAATGTGACCCACATTATATTATTAAATTAATGGTTTAATAAATATTTAATTGCAAAAAGCCTATTGATTATGAAAGGGTGCAAGTGACATGCTCTGATGGAAGGCACCTCTTGAACTCACATTATTTCTTACAATAATGGCCTTATCTTGATGAGCTCACATTAAAATAATAGTGTGTGCAACTTGTCGACCAAGTTATAAAACTTAGAGAGGAAGTTAACTTAGAGAGAAAGTTAACTTGGTTAATAAGTTACCTCTTTATTATTTGTCAACAAAGTCATGAAACTTGAAGAGGAAATTAACTTGGTTAATAAGTTACCACTTCATTGCTGCGCCTATATAAAGCCTTAAGAGCTTGGTCCTCTCTCGATGGTTATTATGTCAGTTTGTGTCTTCTCTCCATCTGAAGATATATAAGAGAAAACTGGTTACGAGAGAGAAATCCTTCTTCAAGTTTCTCGTATTTTTGCAATAATCAACGATTGAAGATTTCGCTATGGACAAAGGTATGTCATCATCCTTCTTATTGTGAAAATCATGAAGATTGAAGATCCACTATTGTTAATTATCCGCATGAAAGTTTTACGACTAATGCTTACAATCTAACCTTTTCTCTTTGGAAGGAAAAGTCAAGGCGGTTTGACAAGGAGGGTAGCATGCCTTTGCACCTCGATGTGTGCGTCCTCGGAAGAACAGAATTCAAAGGAGAGATGGAGTGTCGTCTCGAGATATTCTTCACGAGGGTTTCCCCTCAGAGACTAAATTTATTAGAACTGGATGAGGTCATGCAGATCACTGAAGTGCCGAGAATCAAGAACGTGGTTGATAGGGCTCACTCGGCATGCCAAAAAGAATTTCGTCCCATGAAACGGACGGAGAAGATAAAGATGTTTGAACAGAAGAGATAAAACAGATGAAGAGGTTCAAAAAGTTGAGCTCTATCACGCCATGACAAATGCCTCCTTTGGCCATACAGAGGCCTCCGTGATCAAGATGAACATGAAGGAGACGACTTCAAGATGACAATCGTATCCACAAGGCGTGATTAACCCAATTTTGGCAAGCCTCCACTAGTTTAGAATTATTAGCTCATCAAATATTCAATGTCGCCTGCCTGCATGTTGCCACTAAACCTTCCTGGAGAAGTGGGGACTCATAGCGGCGTAATTGGTCATGCAACCCCAAGTAAAAGTATCAGGAAAAGATTGAAATGATCATCCAAGCTCTCGAGGCACTGGATCACCACCAACCACAGGCAAGCAGGTGCATATCCGATAGAATGTACACTTTGGATAACTGAATGGAGAAAACATAATCCGCGCAAGCCGATGAACACCTAGGGTCGGTATAAAACTGAGATGGGGGGAGAACGCCAGAAGTGGCAAAAGGCAAAAAAAAAAAACATCGACAAAATTTCATCGGCGGAGCATCAAAGGATTGACGGAGCACCGTCTCACAAATTCAAACGACGAACCGGCAAGGGCAAAGTACGAATCAGCAAAATGTCAGCAAAACTAGACAAAGTGAGGATTGGCTGAGCTTTATAAGGGTAATAGCCGAAGCAACTCTAGCGGGGCACCGTCGTGAAGAGGAAGTAATCGTTCCAAAATTTTAGTCATCCATTCAGGTGAATGCCAAAATAATATGATAAACTGCTCATGCAGTGCAGCTCAATAACCACGAAAGGAGGAATCAACCATCGAACCAAGGCAGGTGGTTGTTGCCTGGGGGTAGACAGGTAAACCGATGGAGCGTTGCTGCGAAAAGGGAGTATTCTTTCCTAAAAGTGGTCAACTCTATCTTTGCTAGGAAATAGTTTTGATCCTTAAGGTACGTTTGGTAACATTTCCATATACCGTCCCTTTGTTTTTTTGCTATTTTGTTCCCCAGAACAGAAAAAGAACAAAAATCTATTTGGTAACGTCAATTAATTTTTTTGTTCCTCGGAACAAAAATTATTCCCGAGAACATATTTAAAACAGAAACAAGAAGTAAAAAAAAAAAAATGCTTTTTTGCTCTTAGGAACAAAATGAGAAATAATATTATTATAGAAAAACAAGTTTCGCGTAACCTAATGCTCGTCTTTACACCCACGAGTCCACCACCGGTTGGCCACCACCGCCAATTGCTGGTCACCGCGGCCGTCGATCATTAGTTGACGCCGCCGGTTGCCGGCTACTACTACCGGTCACCACTTACCGCCGGTCACCACCCATCGCCGACCACCACCCATCGCTGCCGGTCACCGGTCAAAATTACCAAATCAGAAAAATTGGAATATAAATTTTTAGGGTCACATCAAATGTATTTATGTTATTTTTTTAATTTCGGAAATAGAAATTTTGTGCAGTTACCAAATGCATTCTTATGTTTAGAAACTCGTCTAGAAAATAAAAATAAAAACTATTTCTAAATAGAAATTGTTTCCGAAAATAGAAATGTTACTGAAAGTGCCCTTAGTTACCCTTTGTCAGGGGCAAAGGGCAAATCGACAAAACGTCGACGAAGCCAGACGTCGTAACAGCCGGTTGCTCGACCTTGAGCCAAAACTCATTTGAAAAAATCTGAAGGGCAGTAGCGAGATGCGCTCCCGTTTTGGATTAACTTGAATTTAACCGTTCCTGCCCGATGCTTATGCAAAGGGTGTCGCACTTCCCACACACCTTAAGTTGGCAAACACAACGGTAGCCCTAATGTTTGCTTACGCCGCTGGAATCTTTGAGATGGCGGTGCTCCTTGTCTGTTGACACTGCTCGTACTGTTAGCCCATGTTTGCTTAAGCTTGACGCGGCGGTAAATGCGTGCTTCTCATAGTTGTGATTGATAACTATCTGCTGCGATATTGTGTTTTCCATATTGCCTCTCCTCGCCCGAACTTGACTGAATATGATTACGCTTCTCGCCGGCGATGTTCATAGTATTCAGCTTGCACCTTTGGGACAAATCGCGTTCTTTACCAGCGACGTTGGTACCGAAAGCAGAAGCTATAACATTTGTGCTCACCTAGCCCCTCACTGATTTCGTTCGCATCACATTGCGTTTCTTGAATTTTGAGATCACGATGACAATGTCACAATTGTAGATAACAGAGACTGAGCAAAATGTGGATAAGATCTGGGTAACCTCTCGGTTTCTGGATAGGAGGAGGGACTTGACATTCGTTTGAGAAGAAGTCTTCACGAGAGTGAAATCTTTCTTGAAAGACATGTTGAGATATTTATCACTCAAACCTAAGATGCGTTTTGACCAGCTTGGTCGAATATGGAGAATGGTTCTCTAGTAATGCGTTCATGATCGAATTTGGAGAATCGTAAAAGACGTCATGTGAAAAAGATAAATTAATTTTAAAAATGTCACGTCAGTATTTTTCTGTCAGATAAATTGACGGTGTCAACAAAATGACTCGATTACATCAATTTTGTCGAGTTTTCGGACTTTTGATGCATTGATCCCCAATAAATAAAATCTAAAAGCTTCGTTACCTACGCAACATCTTTTCACCAAAACAGAAAAATAAAAATAAAAAATTTGCAGGCAACGTGGACAGACCAATGAGCGCGGTCCACCAAATCATGCTCACATCATTCGCTCTTCTCGTCAAAAAGGCCGATCCAATCCCAAGCGCACGTTTCCCCTTCTCCCCCCCGCACACAAACACGACGCCGTTTCGTCTCTTCGGGATCTCCTCCTTGCGTGGCGTGCCCTCGCATGACTCTCGCTCACGCTTACCGGCTTATAAACCAAGCCAATCGCACGAATCAGTAAGGCATTGACCTTTCCTTCTCGTCCTCTCCGTCTCTCTCAACCATTCAAACGCCGGCCGGTCGGCGGACCAGCTCCATCACCACGCGCCCGCTCTTCAGTCAAGCGCCGCCGCATCGAATCGATCGCTCTTCTCCGACTCGTCGAGCTCCGATTTGGCTCTCCTCGATCGGCGCTGGTGCTGGTGCCGAATCGAAATCCGATACTGCTTTTGCCTTTTTTTTCGCGGTCGAATTGAAATGGTCGATTCCGATCGATCGGTCTCGGTCTGCAATCCCGTTGACCACTTTAGAGCCATGGCGGGGTCTTTCAATCCGACCGATGTTCGGAGTCGTCGCCAATCCCACAGGAACCGGAAGGTGCCCAGCTCCGCTAATTGCGCGAGGACTCGCGCCTGCGACGGATCTCGAACCGCCGCGATGGACGTCGCCATCCTGGCCGCCGTCGTCGTCGCTTCTGGGTTCCTGCTATTCCCTTACGTCGAGGTCGCGCGCGTCTGGCTGGTCGGTGCCGGCGGCGCGGTCGCGACCGCGTTCGCGGAGGAGGTCTCCGAGGCTCCGTTGATTTACGGGTCCATCGGGCTGAGCCTGTCCTGCGCGGCGTTCGCTTGCTGGTTGCTTCTGATGTGCTCGACCAGGAAATGCGGGAATCCCAAGTGCAAGGGCCTGCGGAAAGCGGCGGAGTTCGATATTCAGCTGGAGACGGAGGAGTGCGTGAGGAGCGATCCGTCGTCCCTCGTGAAAGGCGGCTTCAGGAGGGGCATATTCGAATTGCCTAGGGATCACCACCGCGAGCTGGAGGCGGAGCTGAAGAAGATGGCGCCGCCCAACGGAAGGGCTGTTCTCATGTTCCGAGCGCGATGCGGGTGCGTCATCGGGAGATTGGCGGTTCCCGGACCGAAGAAGCAGCGGAAGATCAGGAAGTAGGGAGTACTGTTGTTGGGTATTGGATTAAAAGAGGAGATATAAATTAATGCAGAGACTGGTTATTAGGCAGAGATGAACTCTGATAGGGGCATACTATTACTGATACCATTCCTAAATAAAGCTCGTCGCGCTATGGTATTAGGATTATGTACAAATTGTTCTGATTATACGATAATGCTTCTCATTATATTGGTTTCCCTTGCTACCTTTCGGTATCGATTTGGCCCGAGCAATTGATCGAACTCTGTACCTACTCTTTGCATCCTCTGCTCATCCTGCAAGTGATCGCTTTCGTGCGGATCGCGAATCATGGTGAAGTTGGAAATTCATACTGCCTTGTAAGGGGTTTAACCTGTTGCGTTTCTCGAGTTCGATCACTTATAGAGCTGGTATGTGATATGGAAAGTAGCTTATTTTGCATCAATGGAAGGTTTTATATTCTGATATCTGTCTTGCAAAATGGCTATTAGCTCGTTGGAGTTTCAAAGTATGGACTGATGATAGCATGCGCTCTTGATAAGCCAATGCAACTCAAGATCAGCTACTAAATCGTAAGCTGGTAAACTATGTAAACTCTTTCAATGTTCATTTAGAGTCTGGTTACGAAGATTCAACTAAGAAAGCAAATGATGGTAGTACTCGTGCGGATCGCCAGATGATAGACACGGGAGTTCGCCATCTTGTGAAGATTGCTAACCTGAAGAGAGAACACTTCCTTAACAGTTTTATCTATTTGTTTAAGCATGAGTCACGGCGATGCTGAGTATGATTTTGGAGAATCTTCATTTTTTTTTTGGCCAGAGCTTCCATACTCCTGGAGTTCATATATTTGTGAGTCTGTGACTAATTCAGTTCCCTTTCTTGAGATATTTGTAGTGATGGGTTCATTAGAATGTTTAGCTCTTGCAAGAATCGTTTTGCTCAAGTAAAAAACAGAAACTTCTGTCTCCAAATCCTATCAGACATCATAACTGTATCCTCTTACCACCTGAAAGTCCTAACCTTTGGTGTACTCTGCTTGGAGTTGGGTCCCTGCTTTCTATCCGGGCAACTCGGACACAGGCACAAGTCGGGACCGTTCGCTTCTGAAAACTAAGCAGAGATGCGGTGGAGGACTATGGTCAAGATTTGCTTTGATGTATTAATACGGTTACAAATCTTGTCCTTGGCCCCCCACAAATACTTCAAATTCTGTCTGTACTGTCCAATGTTTTTAACTTGGTAAATCTCTTGAAGGTTGGAGTCTTTCCTTTCTGAAAATTCTATCTGCAGAAGCCCGTCCGGAGTTCCTGATCCTGCATTTTGAGTACCGGGTTAGGACACTCGAGGAGCTCATGCCACACTCCTGGGAAGAGCTTCAATCTTCGCTGGTCCTTAGCCAGTTTCATGGACAACATTAACAGAATTGCATACTCGGCGAGAATAGATTGCGGCGACATGATCGCCCTAGTAAATTATGAACACATGCTTTCCAGGTGAAGTGTTTCCTCCATCAGGACTGGTAGAGTTCGTGGAATAGTTAAGACTTTATACACTATCATCTGATGAAGTCTTGAGGCAACAAGACGAACCTAATCCACTGTACCAAAAGCAATCCCAAAAGAGAAACTGGAGTTGTGGAGTGTAGATTTCTAAGGGCTGTCTTTTGATGTCATTAATTTGGCAGGGTTAGGTTTTAATTGTAGATTTTCTACCATGTTTATTCCATTGACACTTGGCACCGTGCAGCCATGTCCATCTACACGTTGTCATATCAAAGACTTTCATGGTTCCCCGAGGTAACGAAAGCAAAAATTACCACAGACTGCCATGTCCGGAACATTTGAAAATTGAAGTAAAAAATTATCTGTGGATTTAAATACGGGCTTTTTTACGCGACATTTTGAAAAATTCGTATCAAAATTGTTCGAAAAAACGAAAAATTATTCCTTTTTCCAGATGTTTGGCTCTCGATGTTCTCATACGACAACCTACATCCATCGACAAGTTCACCGGGTTTAATCAAGTGTATTTCCCGAGCCAGTGCAGCCAGACCTCCCCACCAGAGAGAGGTCACAGTGGCGTCCATGACCTCGATTTAAGGTCGTCCATGGTGGCTGACAACCTCGGCGACTTTGCCAAGGTCGTTAGATTAGGACCTTTCAACCGGTTTCTTTTGTCGCTCACAATGGTTCTGTCCCGATCCTTTCATTCTAAAATGCTTGCTTGATTTTTTTACGTATATCCTTTCTTGTTCACCTATGTATGGACACAATGGTGCGTGTTAGGATTTAAAAGAACAGAAAAAGGAATGTGTTGACACTTAAATTTGACTATTCAGTCATTAACTAGATCAGAAAATTAGGAGTCTACACTAACCAAAGCAAAATATTTTTACTTTGCATTTGCATATTATAAGCATTTATTAGTAATAAGTCCACATAAATTGCATTGTAATTGGTCCAAATGGATTTAAGCATGAAGGATTTGAGCTTAATTAAATTTTCTATACTAAGCCCGCAAAAGCATAAAATTCGGCCAAGCCCATTGAAAGCCTATATGGCTGAAATTCACATGTGAGGTGCACATGGGAAGACCTAAACTTGGAAAGATTCCATTATTTAATAAGATTTGGAGAAGATAAAGACATTATCCTTGGAAATATTAAATATATGGAGATAATTAGAAGATGATATCTTAATTTCCTAAGGTGATAGGGTTAATATTATAAGAAATGATTAAATGACTGTACTTCTTCCACTACGAGAATAACAACCTATTCTGGAAAAAAAGAACAAATAACAAATAATTATAAATTGTTGTAAGGTTCACTTTTTCAAAAAATTGTAACTCATAACATATTATTACTCTCACAATGATCCAAATACCGTTATGCTAGCAAAATCCTTAATATATCTTTGGTCTAAAATAGGAAAGTAGTGAACTGATTGATGTCTTGAATATAGAGAAGACACATACGTAGAATATACACGTGAGAGAAAAAGGCTCCCCCTTCCCGCAGTCTTTGTTTACATGCGGGGTCTAGCTTTGGCGCCCGCTACTGTCGTGCCTTGCCAGCATTGTCGCTCCACCCAGCAAGCCTACTCAGTCGCGCCGTCCAGCAAACCTAGGCATAAGTCCAGCAACCAGCCATCCACAGAACCTCCAAGTGAGATCCAAACCCCGCGCAAGAATTCCTAACGAACACCAGTATCTCGGTAGCAACCTGCACTCCCTTGCGCAATACCTTCCGCAAGTTTTCCACGTTATCACTTGCACCAACTGCTCCCTATCGCTCCGCCTTGCACCTAGCTCATCACTACCGCCTCAACTTAGCATCGCGAGCCTTACTGCAGTGTATAGTAGCCACATGCAATAACCTGTAGCCTCGGGTTATGTCCCTGATCATCCAAGCAGGTAGGTGAGTTCTCGGTGTCGGTCTCCAGCCCCAACGCCGCTGCCCAGCACAGTTGAGCCTCCTACAGTCCTAGCACCATCAGCTACCTTGCGACTTAGCACCGGCAAGCCTCCTCGTGCCTGACATTTCCCTGCAAGTTTCTGGGTGTATCTACCAGCTCTTAGCGATTTCCGATGACAGCCTAGCAGTTCTTACGCTATTGTCATTTACCATCGCTGCCCTTCTCTCAGCCTTAACCCCCTCGCGATCGACGGCACCCCTCCGCTGGCTATTCATCGACTTGACGGCTGCACTTCCGCCTTGCTTGAATCCTCGTGGTTAAGCTAGGTAAACCCTTAATCAAGATAGGTCTAAAGGTTAGTTTAATTTAGGTGTGTATTTAATTTTACTATATAGTTTTCATGCATTTTAATAGATAATAAAATCTTAGTTCATATCCTTAATATCTTGATTATCTCATTGCATTAATTAGGACATGTTAGGGCATCGGACCATTGAGGCTAAAGGTCGGACCCCTAACATTGTCTCATGAATGATTTTTATAAACAATTAAATGAATTTTGGTTGTGTTGAAATAACATGATATTGAATAATATTGATCAATTTTAGATATAACATTAATCATCATGCATAGCACACATCATATGTCAATTGCATATTTAGGATGCGTTTATCACAGCATTTGCAAGGGGCTTTGGGGCCCTAAAGTCCCTTGGGCAAAGGCAAATGGCTTTGGAAATTTTTTGGAGAACATTGGAGAAATGCAATTGCATTTTCAAAGGCCTCAAAGGCTTTGGCCCAAGGCAAGTTCGGAGGTTCTTTGGAAAGTATCATTCTCGAAATGCAAGTCTTGGCATTTGTTCATTTGACACTGTTCATCATCCCCGTAGTTGGACAAAGGAGCAAGACAGGGGCCCGCAATCGGCACCTAAGGGGTAGCATAATCTTGGCGACCGCTGCCTAGGGTCACGCGACCCAGGCGACGCTGACCTCAAGCAGCCTCGCCTAAGGTTGGGCGACTTTAGGTGAAGCTGGCTAGCGGCCGTTTTGGCTTGTCGGCAATTGAGTTTGGCTGTTTGAGAGTTTTTCTTTTAAAATAATTAGCAAAAGCCTTTCACAAAATGTAGTTTTTTCCAAACGACATTTAAGTCAAATTTGTTTTCCAATGTGTTTTTAGAATACACTATACCAAACACTACTTGCATTCGGAAAACCCATTTAGCCCAAAGACCTTTGCATTTTCCCAAAGACATTCCCCAAAGCCAAACCAAAAACACTCTTAGAATCTAGGTGCATTCATAATTGAGGGCTTTCCTGTTTAGGACCGTGCATTTAATTTTAGAATTCGTTTAGACTTAGGACAATTTATAGTTTTCATTAATTAAATAAAATCAAATAAAAATGTAATTTAAGTCATAAATTTCATATAAGATTAATTAGTACTATAATATGCATGCCATATATGACACGTCATTTAGAGCGTCAATTAGAGCGTCACATAACTTAGTGTTCGTGTCTGGATAAAAATCACATCATGTAGATATATCAATTAAAAATTGCATTTCATAAAAAGAAAATATCAAAAAGAATTAATATTGCCTCATTAGGTCATTATCTCTTAATAAAAGTCATTTAGGTCATGTTTAGTGCCCTAGAGTTTAGTCTTTTATTTACAAGAAAGAAAACACAAAAAAAAAAATAGTCTTTCATGTAGTTTAAATAATAAGGATAGTTTATAATTGATCATGTTCATGTCATTAGTATTGCATATAGGTTGCATTTTATTATAATATAGTACACATGTCATCTAGGCTTTTATGCTAGTTCATCAATGCATTCTAAATTAGAACTCATATAGTCATAAATATAAACGAATCATGTTTGCATTAAAGTCATATTAAACAAAAAAAAAAAGAATAATTTGGTATTGCATAATCGCATTTAAAATTTATGTCTAGGTACATTACATTGTTGTTTGGCTTTTAGTTAACCTTTTGTAGATTTCTTCTTGCATTGGACGATAATGGAGCTTAGCTTTTGATTTGTCTAACGCATCAAGGTTCTTTTATTTTTCCAAGCAACTTATTTACCGCTTTGATTATTGAGTGTTATATTTTTGTTCGTACACCCATATGATTAGGTTTAGAATTAAAATTAACTAAAATTGCTTGCAAAGCAAATAGATTAGTGGCTGCTCCAAAATAAATTGAATTGCATATTTAAAAAATATTTAATCAAAATCCCAAGTTGCAATTGATATGGGTTTGAGAGAGTCCACGTTAGGCGAAGGTTTCATCTCTTTAATGAGTAACCTTTTGTGCTTGCCTAGTAATTCATCAGATTTCCCTTAGTGGTTTAGCTCGAGGAAGGTTGCGATAGAATGAAAAATGTTTCTAATGAAGAGGTATTGATTAACGAGCATCAAAATTTCTAGCGTAACCAAATCTCCTAATTTGAGAATCTCTAATTTGTAGTAAATAAAACCAAATCTCAAAGTCTCAAAATCTCTAGCTTTAGCGGCCATTCTAGCATAACAAATGCTTAATTGAATGAGAAACTAAATTACGATCAATAGGATCTGGAAGAGTCCCAACGAAGCTCAAGGATGAATTATGTACGCTCTTGCTTAGCAATCCGTTAAATCATCTCGAGACTCGTCTCGAAAGGTCACAACGAAAACTTTTTTTAATATGGAGAAATTATGCCGGCATCTTTAACATTAGTTTAATGCCTTTTTAGCCCATAAGAATTCATCTATGAGGCACTCAATTAATTATTTTTTTGGAGTGCTACCACAAGAGATTCACGTCTATTGGGAAATATACAACCAATCCCTTCGAAACTTGAGCGTTCTAGATTGACGAGTCATTGGCGGCCCTCAATAACGCCTAAAAGGTTACTCGGCCAAATTCCATAAAAAACCCCAAACTTTAGGTTCAGTCCCAAAAATACCCCGAACTTTTTTTTATCTCAGAAAAAACCTC
>BCNH02000010.1:12656793-12699565 GCA_001662345.2 Metrosideros polymorpha var. glaberrima | reverse complement strand
TATTAATTTATGTCTAAATATTTTTATAAATGATAAAAGTATATTTTATTCATTCGTTTTTTTGTAAATAATGCTAATGATTAATTAAAAAATACATATTTCAAATCGTTCAATTTTTTTGCGAATCGGACCGGACGCAGTTGAGCCGCCATCTTTCCGTGACGGTTCGTTTTCCTGGAACGTCAAAGCTCAAAAACGGTTTAGATGATTCTAGTTATCAGTGGGATCGTCCGTACTTTTCTTTTTCCTTTCTAGCCGAAGTCCAGGCCTGTTTGTTTGCGAGCCCCGTGATTTAGGTGCGATTAAAATTCATTCTATTCTAGAATTTTAATTTTAGCAAAAATTAATTTTGTCAGAACCAATTCTGAAAAAGAATGAAAAATTATGTTTACAAAATATATCCTTATTTTACTTATGCTTTTGGCAAATTTACCAAATGGCACCCAGAGATCGGCGACTGACGGAAACGGCGATTGGTGGCGGTCGGTGACCACCCGGCCACCGGCGACCGACCATCGACGGCCGACCAGTGACCCTGCTTTGTGACCTACGACCACCTGGTGACCCGCGATCGACGCCCTGCGCCCGACGCCCCATGACCGACGATCAGCCACCGTTCGACGATCGGCAACCAGGCATCGCCTGGCAATCGGCGACCAGTGGCTGGCGACCGGCGGCTGACGATACAAACCCACTAACCGGCAACTGAACAACGACCGACCACTGCCCGACGACTGACGACTGCTCGGCGAGTGGCCGGCGATACAAACCTATCGACCGACGACCGGCTACCGAACGGCGATGGACCACCTTTCGGCGACTAGTGACCACCGACCGCCCAGCGATTGACGATCGACCGGCAACCGCCCATCGCCTGGCGACCGGTGACCGACGTTCGGCTAGCTCGAAAGGCCACCGACACCACCCAGCGACCGGCGTTCGGTGCCCATCTGACAACCTAATTATCTACGCCATAAAAATTTGTCTCCATCTACCCACGCATCCTTACTCGAAAAATTAAGACAAACTAAAATTTGTTCTCACATATTCATCCACGCACGTTTCCATTTGCATCAGCAAAGAGCGAAAGGGCTTCAACCTATTTTAGCGAATCTCACTTCCTTCCCTACAAAAATCCACATCTTTTTTAATTTAAAATTAATCATACAGCACAATTTTCCCTTTTCTCATCGAAGTCATATGTTTCCCTCGTTGGTTCATTAGTTTTTTTTATAAGCATATGGTATTTTCATTTGTATCTGTACAACTCATTCTAACATTTCCGCATACAAAATCATCAACTACAATTAATGCAAATTGAACATTACAACATAACCTAACTTCCAAATTTCCTCCCATACACATAATAGGAATCCCACAATACCACATGACGTGTGACAACTACACCATTCCAAAAAACTCGTAATAATCGAACAAGTGAAAAAGTGCAACGCACAAATAAAGTACATGAATTTTATGAAATCTCCGGCATATTATTATCTTTAGTCATTAGATTAGCAATCTCTTTCCTAAGATTGCTAATGTCGTCGAAGTTCTCACTCATTATAACATCGTTTGAACCCTGCACTTCCGTAGATGGCCTATATCGCAAATTGCCATATAATGCAAACTCCTTATCTATCTTATTTTCATCAAGGATGAAATTGCGGATAGCATAGCATGCTTGCGCTTGCTTTCAAATTGCAAAAGTAGGCATTTGTTTCAAAATAGCAATGCGATTCTTCAATGCCGCAAATGCTCTCTTAATTACACTCCTCAATGAAAAATGCCTTTGGTTGAACAATTCTTTTGTCGTAGTTAGTCTCCCACCTCGTCTAAAATCTGGTGCATGATAACGTTTACCTTTAAATGAGGTTAAAAATTTCAAAGTGGCAGTATACCCAGAATCAGCGAGGTAATATTTGCCTAGCACATGTGCAAAATCAAAATGTTAATACAACATCACTGCCCATGATGATGGATATGCATATAGTAAATGCATATTCCTCATCCATAAGTATAAGCCACTTTCGATATCGAGGATGAAATCATTTTACAAAAGGCAGCACCCCATGCATGTCCCGCGGGACGACATATGACCTTTGCAAATACACCCAACGCATGTCCGACAATAAATGACAGGGCATTTTGAAAATCAACACATGCAATCTTAGCAAATTCACCTAGCACAAACACTCGAAGTTCGATATAGTAGTAGTACTTGAGGGTGGTTGAGGAAATTGTAGGTGAGGATTCTCAAGTGCAGCCGACAACACCCGACAATCATTGGCTGATCATTCCCAACCAGCATACACAAAAGTGAAGCGCATATCAAATGAACACACACATAGCACGTTTTGGAGTTGTAATGCCCTTCCAATATTTAAATCGTGTTTGAAGTTCTTCAGGTACGGGAACATAAATATAGGTCCCGTCAATAGTGCCTACGCACCCCTAGCATTTCAATGAAGATATACTTTAGAATATATTACGAACAAAACAAAGCACACGGTGCAGGAAAACGTAACGACAATGTACCGAGAAGTAAGGATTACGCTTGGGGTCAAGCCGAATTTCATCTAGGACATCATCAAACGAAGGAGGTATAATGATCTCATCTGCCAATTTCAGAACAGCTTCCAAAACTATGCTGAAGAACGTGTTTATTGTTTCTTCGGAATGTTGGAATCTCTCACACAATTCTTTGTTGGACTTCCTATGCGAAATGGTACATAGAATTATCGCAATTTGTTCATCTATCCTCTAATATCGACTATCTTTCAACCAACCTCTTGACCTTAACTTATCACAAAGGTTAAGAAAAACATGTTTTTCCATTCTGAATGCGTCATATATTCTATTAGCATGTCCCTCCAGAAGTTCACGTACCCATACAGGTCCTAACATTACGCTATCCCTAATGCGCACTCTCCTGTGCATATGACTGTGCAGCTTATACAATCCTAGCCAAGCTACAAGTATGAACAACTTCTCCTCATCTAAGCTTGCCTCACCCGATATATTTGGTTCAACTGATGCTACTTAATGACTAGACATGCTACTTTCACCGCTATCCATATTACCTACGCCATCACAGAAAAGAACACAAACACAACATGTATGTTAGGAAGGTGTCACCTAAGAAATAATAAATACGGAATGTAATACCGCCCAACAAACAATTATACAATCCGATCACGTTAAAGCAAAGTCATAACATCATCGTATTGGCGGAGTGTTCTGAAGGTAGTATGTCTAATACATAAGCCACGATATCATCCTAATGTATTAAAAAAAAAGCAAGCCATATCCTATCTCAACTACTTAATCCCCTGAATACGTGCAAGCCTCCTATCAACAGCACATAACAAGAAGGCCTCTCTCTAATCTATATGCTTGTATGCATGGTTCATAGCTTTGACTTACAGGCTAATATCCAACTCGGTCATCGAATCTGGGATCTTCATGAAGGCCAACATGGAGTAGGAGGGTATAGGGCAGCAAGCCTGTGAGGTGACGAAGCCAGTTGTTGATGATTGACACATCTTCAAGTTAATCATTTCTTCAACAACTTTGCAGGTCCCCCACAAATGTGTATGAACTGCTAGGTCTCCTCCTCTTTGCATTTGGAGTCCTATCGAAGTTGTGACTACTTAGAGGTAGGAATAGGCTCGCCATAAAATTGTCCGCGTTAGCTTGGGGTTGAGGAAACGTTTTTGCTTCGCCTATATTGACACTGACACCAACACCAGCGTCATTGTTGTCACTTGCACCTTCTGCCGCCACCACATTTGACCTACTTCCCATTGTAAACTCCCCAATAGCATATGTATCGCCAAACATAACAAAAAGCTGGGGATAGAAAGGACATTCCTCCTTGAACTTCGCCAATTCATTATTAGCCTACGCAATTTTGAAAATTATGACATTAGTACATAATATTTTATAAATCAGAAATTACAAATTACAAATTAAGCACAAAAGTTTGATTGTACTTGGATATGAGCTTCCCAGATACTGTCATCTTCCACGGTCACCATTTGCTTTTCACTATCCCATCCAAATTTTGATTGTGACAGTAATTTCTTGAAACTGACGTACTGCTACTTCAGTTTCTGTGACTTGTTCTTGAACTGGAATAGTGAGAACTCCAAACCTGTTTGTCTATTGAATTCCCCCATAATATTGTTCCACCCTACTTTGTTGAAGGTTGTTGACGTGCAATTTCCCTTCTTAACCTCATCAGCCATCAGATTTGCAAACACTTCGGTGGAATGATCGGTCCACTTTGCCATGTATATGCCTTTGGAGGATGCCATTTACCAGAATTGAACTAAAAACAATTCTTCGAAACATAAGTTTTGCAACTTAGACGGGAATGACATAGACAGTGAGGCCAAGCTAGGGAGGCATTTTCAATCCACAACAATACCAACCATATTAAAATAAAATCAATCCAACATCCATAAATAACAATCTTGCCCCAATCAAACATCCTCCAAGTTCAAAACATAAGAGAAGAAGCTACGGAAAAATTTAGCAACCCATGAGATAATACATTTCATAAGCGAGTAGTATAGAGAACTAAAACCCACTTGATCATCACACATGACACTAAAAAAATGACATGGTGTCCAAATTCTATAGCAACTTGATCAAGGCATCGCATGGCTTGACCTAGGGTTGGTTGAACTCGGCTAAGTGGCGGCGAGTTTTGGCCTTGCTTGGGTCGGCCTTGACGAAGTGACGGCTGAGCTCAGCGTCATTTGGGTCGATCCAGGCTCGGCCGAACTTGGCCTTGCTTGGCCGAGCTTGACCGATGGCGAGGTTGGCGTTGCCTAGGTCGGCCTAGGCGTGGCCAAGCCTCGCCGTTGCCCAACCCAAGCAAGATCGACCTCGTCGTCGCTCAAACTCGGCAGAGCAACGGCCAACTCAGCAGAGCTTGGCCTCGCTTGGGTCGACCCCCATACAAGGCGGAGCTAACCTGAGCCAAGCTAGGCGACGTCCAGCTCAGCCGAGCAACAGTGAGGCCAAGCTTGCCGTCGCTCAACCCAACTCGTGTGGGTTGAGCCTGACGCTGGCCAAGCTCGTGCTTGAGAGAGACGATAGGGGGATTCGCATTTCGGTTAGGAAAGGAGGAGAAAACGTTCTGGACTTACAAATCTGACATTGGGAAGGACAATTTGTGCGGCGGCGACGGAGGCAGCAACAGAGGCGGCGGTAGCGGAAGTTTGGCTTTGGGTGGAGCTGAGGTTCTTCGGTGCAGGCAAGAAGAAAGAAGAAACAAAAGAGAATGGAAAGAAGTGAAGAAAGTGGGAAAGAGAGAAGAGCGTGAGAAATGGGGAACACATGGGGAAGAATGAATTTTGAAAAGAATCACTTCTGCCTGTAAGAATCACTTCTTTACCAAACACAATTCTTATTCAGAAGTAAAAACTGTTACAGAAGTAATTCTTTACCAAACGTGTTTCTGCACTGCATCGGTGAGCTCGACCTCGCTTGAATCAACCCCGGTCACGCTAAGGTACGCCTCGCCAAGGTCGGTCCCTAGGCGAGGCCGAGCTCGCCTGGGTCGAGCCAGGTGACTATGAGGGTCGGCCTCGCCTAGGTCGACCCAAGCGAGGTCGACCTCGCCGTTGCTCGAACTTGACTATGCGACGGCTAGCTCGGCGAAGCTCAGCCTTGCCTGAGTCGGCCCCTATGCGAGGCGAAGCTCGCCTAGGCCAAGCGATGATGAGGTCGAGCTCATCGTCACTCGGCCAAGCTTGCAGGGGCCAAGCCCGATGCTAGCCGAGCTCGTGCTTGAGAGGATGGGTGGAGGGATCCGCATTTTAGTTAGGAAAGGACGGGAAAACGTTTTGAACTTACAAATTTGACACTGGGAGGACGATTCGAGCAGCGGCAATGGAGGTGGCAGCAGTGGAAGTTCAGCTTTAGGTGGAGCTGAAGTTCTTCGATGTAGGCAAGAAAAAAGAAGAAACAAAGGAGAAGGAAAAGAAGTGAAGAAAGTGGGAAATAGAGAGAAGAGCATGAGAAATGGGGAACACATGAGGAAGAATAAATTCTGAAAAGAATCACTTCTGGCCATGAGAATCACTTCTTTACCAAACATAATTCTCATTCAGAAGTAGAAAACTGTTTCAGAAGTAATTCTTTACCAAATGCATTTTTGCACCACGCCGGTGAGCTCGACATCGCCTGAACCAACCTAAGCCATGCCGACGTTGGCCTCACTTGGGTTGGCCCCTAGGCGAGGCCGAGCTTGCCTGGGTCGAGCCAAGTGACGGCGAAGCGTGGCCTCACTTGGGTCAACCTAGGCAAGGTCGACCTCGCCATCACTTGAACTCGGCAGAGCGATAGCCTACTCGACGGAGCTCAGCCTTGTCTGGGTTGGCCCTCACGCGAGGTGGAGCTTGCCTGGGCCGAGCTAGGCGACGCTGAGCTCGGCCAAGCAACGATGAGGACAAGCTCCCTCTCGCTCGGCCAAGGTCGTGTGGGCTAAGCCCGATGCTGGTCGAGTTCATGCTCAAGAGAGAGGGTAGGGGATCCGCATTTTGGTTAGGAAAAGAGGGGAAAACGTTCTGGACTTATAGATTTGACACTGGGAAGGATGATTTGAGCGGTGGTGACGAAGGCAGTGGCGATAGAAGTTTAGCTTTTGGTGGAGCTGAAGTTCTTCGGTGCAAGTGAGAAGAGAGAATCAACAAGGAGAAGGAAAAGAAGTGAAGAAAGTGGGAAAGAGAGAGAAGAGTGTGAGAAATGGGGAACACAAGAGAAAGAATGAATTCTAAAAAGAATCATTTCTGGCGGTGAGAATCACTTTTTTACCAAACACAATTCTCATTCAAAAGTAAAAAATTGCTCCAGAAGCAATTATTTACCAAACTCAATTTTGCTTCATGCCGGCGAGCTCTGCCTCGCCTGAATCGACCAAGCCCATGCCTGGGTCAGCCCATAGGTAAGGCGAGGTCGACCTCGCCTCGGTCGAGCTAGGCGACGGTGAGGCTTGGCCTCGCCTAGGCCAACCCAAGCGTGGCCGACCTCCCCGTTGCTCGAACTCAACAAAGTGACGGCCAGCTCGACAGAGCTCGACCTCGCTTGGGTCAACCTCTATGCGAGGCGGAGCTTGCTTGGGCCGAGCCAGGAACTGCCGAGCTCGGCTAAGTGACGGTGAGGTCGAGCTCGCTGATGCTCGACCAAGCTCGCATAGGCCGAGCCCTACGCTGGCCGAGCTTATGCTCGAGAGAGAGGGTGAGGGGTTCCGCGTTTCGGTTAGGAAAAGAGAGGAAAATGTTCCGAACTTATAGATCTGACACTTGGAAGGATGATTTGAGCGACAACGACAGGGGAGGCGGTGGCAAAATTTCAACTTTGGGTGGAGCTGAAGTTCTTTGGTACAGGTAAGAAGAAAGAAGAAAATAAGGAGAAGGAAAAGAAAAAGAAGTGAAGAAAGTGGGAAAGAGAAAGAAGACTGTGAGAAATTGGGAACACATGGGGAAGAATGAATTCTGAAAAGAATCACTTCTGGCCGTGAGAATCACTTCTTTACCAAACACAATTCTCATTGATAGAAAATTGCTCTAGAAGTAACTCTTTACCGAATGCATTTTTGTTCCGCGCCGGTGAACTCAGCCTTGCCTAAACCAACCCAGGCCACGCTAAGGTCAGCCTCGTCTGGGCCGCCCCCAGGCGAGGTCGAGCTCGCTTGGGTGGAGCCAAGTGAAGGCCTGAGTCGGGCGACGGTGAGGTTCGGCCTCGCCTAGGCCGACCTTGCCGTTACTCAAACTCGGTGGAGCAATGGCCAGCTCGGCAGAGCTCGGCCCCTACGCGAGGTGAAGCTTGCCTGGGCCGAGCCGGGTGACGCCGAGCTTGATGGTCGAGCGATGGTGAGGCCAAGCTCGCCGTCACTTGACCAAGCCTGCATGGGTTGAACCCGACGATAGCCAAGCTCGTGCTCGAGAAAGAGTGTGGGGGGATACGCATTTCGGTTAGGAAAAGAGGAAAAAACATTTCGGACTTATAGATCTGACATTGGGAAGGACGATTTAAGCGACGGTGACGGAGGCGACGACAGCGGAAGTTCAGCTTTGGATGGAGCTGAAGTTCTTCGGTGCAGGCAAGAAGAAAGAAGAAACAAAGGAGAAGGAAAAGAAGTGAAGAAAGTGGGAAAGAGAGAGGAGCGTGAGAAATGGAGAACACATGGGGAAAAATGAATTCTGAAAAGAATCACTTCTGGCCATGAGAATCACTTCTTTACCAAACACAATTTTCATTCGGAAGTGAAAAAATGCACCAGAAGTAATTCTTTATCAAACACATTTTTGCTCATCGCCGGCGAGCTCGACCTCGCCTAAACCAACTTAGGCCACGCTGAGGTCGGCCCCTAGGCAAGGCTGAGCTCACGTGGGTCAGCCCCTAGGCGAGGCTGAGCTTGCATGGGTCGAGCTCGGCCGACCTTGCCGTCACTCAAACTGGGCCGAGTGACGGCCTTGCCTAGGTCGGACCCACGCGAGGCAAAGCTTGACCGGTCCGAGGCAGGCGACGCCGTGCTTGGCGGTCGAGCTCGATTGAGTGACGGTGAGCCCCAACTCGCCGTCGCTCGGCCAAGCTTGCGTGGTCTGAGTTCGTGCTCGAAAGAGAGGGTAGGGGGATCTGTGTTTTTGTTACGAAAAGAGGAGAAAACGTTCCGGACTTACAGATTTGACAATGGGAAGGACGATTTGAGCGGCAAAGATGGAGGTGGCGGTAGAAGATTAGTTTTTAGTGGAGCTGAAGTTCTTCGGTATAGGCAAGAAGAGAGAATAAACAAAGGAAAAGGAAAAGAAGTGAAGAAAATAAGAAAGAGAGAGAAAAACATGAGAAATGGGGAACACATGGGAAGAACGAGTGCTGAAAAGAATGACTTCTGGCAGTGAGAATCACTTATTTACCAAACACAATTCTCATTAAGAAGTAGAAAACTGCTTAAGAAGTAATTTTTTACCAAACGCATTTCTACTCCGTGCCGGCGAGCTCGGCCTCGCCTGAACTGACCTAGGCCACGCTGAGGTCGGCCTCACCTCGGTTGTCCCCCAGGCGAGGCAGACCTCGTAGTTGTTCGAACTCAGGGGAGTGACGGCTAACTTAGTGGAGCTCAACCTCACCTAGGTCAGCCCCTACGCGAGGTGGATCTCGCCTGGGCCGAGCTAGGTGACGTCAAGCTTGGCGGCCAAGCTCGGTTGAGTGATAGTAATGCCGAGCTCGTTGTCACTCGACCAAGCTCACGTGGGTCGAGCTAAACGCTGGCCAAGCTTGTGCTCGAGAGGGAGGGTGGGGGGATCTACATTTCGATTTGGAAAAGAGGGGAAAACGTTTTGGACTTACAAATCTGACACTGGGAAGGACGACTTGAGCAGCAGCGACGGAGGAGGCGGCGGTGGAACTTCAGCTTTGGGTGGAGTGGAAGTTCTTCAGTGCAGGGAAGAAGAAAGAAGAAACAAAGGAGAAGAAGAAGGAAAAGAAGTGAAGAAAGGGGGAAAGAGAGTGAACAACATGAGAAATGGGGAACATGTAGGGAAGAATGAATTCTGAAATGAATCACTTTTGACTGTGAGAATCACTATCAAATACAATTCTCATTCAGAGGTAGAAAACTTCTCTAGAAGTAATTCTTTACCAAACGCATTTCTACTCCACGCTGGCAAGCTCGGCCTCGCCTGAACCAACCCAAGCGACGTCGAGGTCGTGCTAGGCAACAACGAGGCTGAGCCTCGCCTAAGTAGACCCAGGCGAGCTCGACCTCATCGTCGCTTGACCTTGGCAGAGCGACGATCAGCTAGGAGGAGCTCGACCTCACTTGGGTCAGCCTTCACGTGAGGCGAATCTCGCCTAGGCAGAGCTAGTCGACGTCGAGCTCGGCGGCCAAGCTTGGCTAAGCGAAGGTGAGGCCGAGCTCGTGCTCGAGAGTGAAGGCAAGGGGATTTGCGTTTCGGTTAGGAAAAGAGGGGAAAACCTTCCGGACTGACAGATCTGACATTGGGAAGGACAATTTGAGCGATAGTGATAGAGGCGGTGGAAGTTCAGCTTTTGGTGTAGCTAAAGTTCTTCGGTGCAGGTAAGAAGAAAGGAGAAAATAAAGAGAAGGAAAAGAAGTGAAGAAAGTGGGAAAGAGAGAAGAGCGTGAAAAATAAGGAACACATGAGGAAGAAAGAATTTTGAAAAGAATAACTTCTGGCTGTGAGAATCACTTCTTTATCACATGCAATTCTTATTCAAAAGTAGAAAACTGCTCCAAAATTAATTCTTTACCAAACGCATTTCTGCTCCGCGCCGATGAGCTCGACCTTGCCTAAACCGACCTAGGCCATGCCGAGGTTGGCCCCGCCCCTAGGCCCAGGCGAGGCCAAGCTCACCTAGGTTGAGCCAAGCGAAGGCCTAGGTCGGGCAACGGTGGGGCTCAGCCTCGCCTAGGTCGACCCAGGGAGGCCGACCTCGCCGTCGCACAAACTCGGTGGAGCAACGGCCAGCTCAGCGGAGCTCAGTCTTACCTAGGTTGGCCCCCACGTGAGGCGAAGCTCACCTGCGCCAAGCCGGGCGACGCCGAGCTTGGAGGCCGAACTCACCATCCCTCGGCCAAGCTCGATGCTGGCCGAGCTCGTGCTCGAGAGAGAGGATGGGGGGATCCGCATTTCGATTAAGAAAAGAGGGGAAAATGTTACGGACTTACAAATCTGAAACTAGCAAAGACAATTTGAGCAACGGCAACGGAGGCGGAAGTTCAGTTTTGGGTGGAGTTGAAGTTCTTCGGTGCAGGCAAGGAGAAAGAAGAAACGAAGGAGAAGGAAAAGAAGTTAAGAAAGTGGGAAAGACAAAGAAGAGCGTGAAAAATGGGGAACATATGAGGAAGAATGAATTCTGAAAAGAATCACTTAAGGCCGTGAGAATTACTTCTTTACTAAACACAATTCTCATTCACAAGTGGAAAACTGCTCCAGAAGTAATTTTTTATCAAACGCATTTCTGCTCCGCGTTAACGAGCTTAGCCTTGCTTAATCGACCTAGGCCATGCTGATGTCAGCCCCCAAGTGAGGCCCAGCTCGCATGAGTTGGCCCCCAAGCGAGGCCGAGTTTGCATGGGTTAAGCCACCGGACGGCGAGGCTCAGCCTCGCTTGGGTCGACCTAGGGGAGGCTGACCTTGCCGTCGCTCGAACTCGCCCGAGTGACGGCCAGCTCGGCAAAGCTCGACCTCGCCTAGGTCAACCCCCATGCAAGGTGGAGCTCGCCTAGGCCGAGCCAGGCGAGATCGTGGTTGTCGGCAGAGCTCGACCGAGCTACGGTGAGGCCCTACTCGCCGTCACTCGACAAAGCTCGTGTGGGCCGAGCCCGACGCTGGCCGAGCTCGTGCTCGAGAGAGAGAGGGTGGAGGGATTTGCATTTTGGTTAGGAAAAGAGGGGAAAACATTCCAGACTCACAGATCTAACACTGGGATGGGTGATTTAAGTAGCGGCGACGAAAGTTCAGCCTTCGGTGGAGCTGAAGTTCTTCGGTACAAGCAAGAAGAGAGAATAAACAAAGGAGAAGGAAAAGAAGTGAACAAAATGGGAAAGAGAGAGAATAGTGTGAGAAATTGGAAATACATGGGGAAGAATGAATTTTGAAAAAAAAACACTTATGGTTGTGAGAATCACTTCTTTACCAAACACAATTTTCCTTCACAAGTAGAAAACTGCTATAGAAGTAATTCTTTACCAAATGTATTTCTGCTCTGTGTCGACGAGCTCAGCCTCGCCTGAACAAACCTAGGCCACCCCGAGGTCGGCCTTGCCTGGGTCGGCTCCCAAGCGAGGCTGACCTCACCATCGCTCGAACTCGGCGGAGTGACGGCCAGCTCGGCTGAGCGCGACCTCGCTTGGGTCGGCCCCCACATGAGGTGGATCTCTCCTGGGCTAAGCCAGGCGACGTTGACCTCAGCGGTTGAGCTCAGCTGAGCGACGGGGAGGCCGAGCTCTTTGTCGCTCGACTAAGCTCGCGTGGGCCGAGCTCATGCTCGAGAGAAAGGGTGGAGGGATTTGCATTTCCGTTAAAAAAAGAGGGGAAAACATTCCAGACTTACAGATCTGACACTGGGAAGGACAATTTGATTGGCCGCAACGGCGGAAGTTTAGCTTTGGGTGGAGCTGAAGTTCTTTGGTGCAGGCAAGAAGAAAGAAGAAACAAAGGAGAAGGAAAAAAATGAAGAAAGTGGGAAAGAGAGAGAAGAGCGTGAGAAATGGGGAATACATGGGGAAGAATGAATTTTGAAAAGAATCATTTCTGGCCGTGAGAATCAGTTTTTTGCCAAACACAATTCTCATTCAAGAGTAGAAAATTGTTCAAGAAGTAATTCTTTACCAAACGCATTTCTGCTTCGCGCCGGCAAGCTCAACCTCACCTGAACCGAATCAGACCATGCCGAGGTCGGCCTTGCTTAGGTCGACCTCGCCGTCGCTCGAACTCGGTGGAGCAATGGCTAGCTTGGTGAAGCTCGACCTCGCCTAGGTCGGCCTCCACGCGAGGCGGATCTCGCTTGGGCCAAGCTAGGTGACGTCGAGCTCGGAGGCTGAGCTCGATTGAGCAACAGTGAGGCCGAGCACGCTGTCGCTCGACCAAGCTCGCGTGGGCCGAGTCCGACGCTAGCCGAGCTCGTGCTCGAGAGGGAGGGTGGAGGGATCTGCGTTTCGATTAAGAAAAGAGGGGAAAACGTTCTGGACTTACAGATCTGACACTAGGAATGACGATTTGAGCGGCAGCGACGGAGGCAGTGGCGGAAGTTCAGGTTTGGGTGGAGCTGAAGTTCTTCGGTGCAGGCAAGAAGAAAAAAGAAATAAAGAAGTACGAAAAGAAGTAAAGAAAGTGGGAAAGAGAGAGAAGAGCGTAAGAAATGGGGAACAAATAGGGAAGAATGAATTCTGAAAAAAAATCGCTTCTAACCGTTAGAATAACTTATTTACCAAACACAATTCTCATTCAAAAGTAGAAAACTGTTTTAGAAGTGATTCTTTACTAAAAGCATTTTTGCTTCGCATCGGTGAGCTCAGCCTCACATGAACCGACCTAGGCCACGCCGAGGTCGCCCTCGCCTAGGTCAAGCTAGGTGACGGCGTGGCTCAGCCTCACTTGGGACGACCTAGGCAAGGCCGACCTCGTCGTCGTTCGAACTCGGTGGAGCGACGACTAGCTCGATAGAGCTCGACCTTGCCTGGGTCAACCCCTACACAAGGCAGATCTTGCCTGGGCCGAGCCAGTCATCGCTCGACCAAGCTCGCATGGGCCGAGCTTGACACTGGCCAAGCTCGTGGTCGAGAAGGAGGGTGGGGGGATCCACATTTCGATTAGGAAAAGAGGGGAAAGCATTCTGGATTTACAAATTTGATACTGGGAAGGACGATTTGAGCAGCAGCGATAGAGGCGGCGGAAGTTTAGCTTTGGGTGGAGCTGAAGTTTTTTGGTGTAGGCAAGAAGAAAGAAGAAACAAATGAGAAGGAAAAGAAGTGAAGAAAGTGGGAAAAAAGAGAGAAGAGCGTGAGAAATGAAGAATACATGGGGAAGAATGAATTCTGAAAAGAATCACTTCTAATCGACAAAGGCAACCCTCGCCCTCGCCTTTGTCTAGGTTGGCGAGGCCAGGCGAGGAACGCCCTCACCAGATCGGGCGAGGGCGACCATGGGCCAACGTCAAGGAGGGCAATTGTCCCCCTCGTCAGATTAGGCGAGGGTCGCCCTACTGGCCATCAACGAGGATGGCTGGCTGGCGAAAGGAAGAGGAAAAAAAAAGGAAAAAGAAAAGTAAGCTAAAAAAATTTAAAAATAAGCTCATAATTTTTTTTTTTACTAAAATACCCATTTTTTATAACTGGAATAGTCACCGGCCAACCAAAAGTCCTTATTTGAGATGACTTGACCATTTCAATATTTATTTGAGACAATTTGGCCACTTTAAGCCCTTATTTGAAGTGGGTCCACTTTATACTATTATTTGAGAAAATGAGGGTAGTTCAGATCTTTATTTGGAGTTGTCCCAAATTTAAGGTATTATCCAAATTCTAAAAAAAATCAAGAAAAAATCATATGACGTGTAAATATTGATAGAGTATTTTGTCAATAAGTACCCCCAAACATATGTACAAAGAAACTTTATTATTTTCAAAACACTATTTTTCCCTAGTTATGCTGGAAAATGAAAACTTCTCTCATAGATATGGTTGGCAAGTGCCACTATACCCATTTATATATAATGAGAGTTATGGTTGTTATCACATAAGAAATTCAAGATGCGTGAGCCGCAAGATTTATATTAAACAAAAAGTAAAAGGTAAATATTAATCTAGATATGCCCTACATTTCGCAAGTTTAAGTAAAAGACAGTAAATTTTTTTTTTTTATGTTTTCCTATCAAAATTTCACTGAATAATGAAAAAATTATTTGTAAACATTCTGGTTGATATTTATCTCATTTGAAAGTTTCGGTTGCTTCAAATTAAAAAAAGGACAAGTTTTTTTTTCTAAGAAAAAATAACAAAAGTAAAAGCCAATTTTAATAGTCCCTCGAATAAATAGTTGTAATAATTAGGCAAAATTCCAATTAAGGGCCTAAAGTGCATTCTTTTTTTCAAATAAGGGCTTGAAGTGAACCTTATTTCAATTAAGAGCATGAAGTGCCATTATTGTTTCAAATAAGGATCTGAACTGGTCAAATCATTTCAAAAAAGGGCCTGGTTAGCTTGCGATTATTCCAATCATTGAAGAAGGGGCATTTTAGTCAAAATAATTATAAATATATATTTTTAATATTTTACTTTACTTTACTTTACTTTTCTTTGTTTTTTCTTTTTTCCTTTTCCTCCTTCCCATCTACAACTATCCTTGCTGGCAACCTGCAGCCTCAGGCGAGAGTGGCCTTTGTCAACGTCGGGCAAAGGCTGCCCTTGTCGGCGTGGGGCTATAGCCCCCCTTGCTTGCACAGACGAGGGCCGCCCTAGGTTGGCGAGGGCGTTCCTCACCAAATACGGCATGGAATGCCTTCACCTGACGCCAGTGAGGGCAATGCTTGCCCTTGCTGCAAGCCTAGGCGAGGGTGAGGCGAGGGCGAGGGTTGCCCTCGCCGGTATCAAGCGAGGGTCGCCCTCGCTCGCCAGCCCAGACGAGGGCGGCCCCTTGCCCGACGCTGATGACGGTCGTTGCCTGAGTTCGGTGCCTCCATCGGCCATTGACGCCGGCAAAGTGAAGAGGGTTAGGGAGAAAAAAAAGGAAAAGGAAAAAAAAAGGTAAATGAAGAAAATGCCCTTCGGCTAGATCCCTATTTGAGACAATTTGGCTACTTCATGCTCTTATTTGAAACAATATCCACTTTAGGCTCTTATTTGAGACGATTTGACTACTTTATGCCTTTTTCTGAAACAATAAGGGCACTTCAAGCCCTTAATTGAAATAAGATCCACTTCAGACTCTTATTTCAAAAAATGAAAACCTTTCGGGCCCTTAATTAAAATTTTCCCTAATAATTATAGTAATTTTCAAATGCATTGATGAATAACTAATGACTATATGCAACAAGATTTTCCAATATTTAGACATATATCTAAATTTTACTAAGAGATAGACATGATCATTGGATGGACTGGTCTAGGATAGATTAGGCCCTAAGGTTGGGCCTGTTCAAATTTTTAAACAAGGATGGGCCAGGGAAAAGTTGAGTGATTTAGACGGTCACTTGTAATTATGTTTGCCCAATTCCACTCATTTACCTCTTGGGCTTGGGTGGGCTTGCACTAGCCGAGGGCACCGCTTGCCCGCCAATTGAACACCTGTACCTATTTATATCAAATTAATCTATAATGCCCGACAAAAATCATATGCACCATAGAAGTTCCAAAGTTATTCAGCCAAATCAAAAGTACTAGTTCATAATAACTTCGTGCTTGTTTGTTTGGCTTTAATCAACCTGCCAAAATTTATAACATCGTCTAAAATTTAAAAAATTATGAAAATTATGTATGATAATCTTTGTGTCAATATTTATATTGTGAAAGTTTTATGTGTCTTGAATTAAAACAAAAGAGTCAAATTCGGTGAGCAGCAAGAACTTGATTAACCAATAAATAGAAATTAGAAGTCAATTTAGACATGCATATGCAAAGGCTGAATTTGCCTGGATTTTCTTTTTTCTTTTTTTTGGTCTGGGGAAATTTTTTCTTTTAATTTTTTAAGCGTTTTCACTAATAAGCGGCGACAATTCTGAATTCCCATGCGAAAATGACAAAATGAAAAATTTGCCATTTAAACATAAAATTCGGGGAGAGCACTATAATTCCCCTATTTTAGAAGGAACTTTTTTGGTTGGTCCTTAGCTCAACGGTTCCACAACCACCCGTCACAAGATGGTAATGGTGATTCCCTCCCCCGCATTTCCCTCTCAAGTGAAGCAAGATAAGATCATCAACGAAGGCAGGAGAGAAAACACAATTCATCATCCATGGAGGAAGATGATCTCGTCACAGATCTCAGAAATCAATTCAAACTGTCGGCAGTCTCTTTGGCCGAAGCTGAAGGTTCGATTTCCATGCGCCATTAGCCCTCCTTTGTCGTTCGCCCATCGGGAAAATTAATCGTCTTTCGTTTTGTTTGATCGCAGCCAAAAGAAATGATATGGAAATCTCCGAACCCGTATCAGAATGCATTGCCGATTTAACCTTGAGATACGCAGGTAAAAGCGTCGATGCAAGTTCGCCCGAATCTATGTCTACATTATCCATGGGACCTTGTTTCTATCGGTTGCAGTTTTACAGATTGATCATGGAAATTGTTCGATTAATCGATTCAAGGAACTTGTAAAGTAACTCCTTTTGCTGCTGGGTGATGAACAGAACAGCTAGCGAAGGACCTCAAGTTATTCGGGCAGCACGCGAGGCGAAAGTCTGTGAAAGCAGAAGACGTCGTCATTTCCGGTGAGCTGCCTTCACGTTTTCGCTTGTCGGAAAATCTTATGTGCATTGTCGCGTAGGGTCTCTATTACAAGTTTCGCGCTGGTTCGAATTTCGCAGTTCATAGAAACCGAGGCCTGACCGCCTCCTTGACGTCTTTCCACGATGAATTGAGAGCAAGAGAAGCCGAACAAGCCCACCGTGACCGGAGGAAGGGGAAGAAGGTCCCAAGAGAAGATGAAATGGTCGATCCAGATTATACGCCGGAGTCGGATCATTCTCCCTAGCCCTGGCTCAGGAATTTTTCTTGCATTGCTGCTACTTGTGAAGTTGTAACCTCAGTCAGTAATAACAGGAAGAGAAATGTCGATGTAGCTACTTTCTTGATGCTCTTTATAGTTGTTTCGTTCGTTAGATAAACGATATGATCATGATCATGATCATGATCATGAGATCCACCTGAGCATGATCAGGTTGGTAATTGCATAGTAAAAATCAACCCAGATATGGAATTTTAATTAAATGGGACCCGTGAGAACCCAACCATCAAATTGGGTCAATCAAACTTAAACATGAATTGAACATCGGATGATAGATTTTATTTTGACCTGGCAATGAGAATAGGGTGCGTTTCTACGTAAATGTCACTATGCCTGAGTAAAGTCTCAAAGTGAATAAATGACTCCTCATGATATGTAGTCATGCTGTCTAATTGTCATGTCCTATGTCTGTTTTGAATGTCATATTGCATGTGATTATTATTATGTCGCGTCATTTTCATTATCATACCTTGCATATGATTTATCGTTCATGTTGCATGTGATTGTCATGTTTTGTTATCTTGTTTCGCATCTGATTTGCCATCTCATGTTACATATGATTATTGTTGTTAGGTTTAGATAAACATAAATGGAATGGATTACTTTCTCATTAGGCACAAGGCTAATATAAAGATACAAGAAAGGGTATAAGTGTAGATACATACAACCCTAGTAGTTACAATATATCCTAATATATACAATATATCTAACACCCCCCTCAAACTCAAGATGGGTCGACCAACAAGAGTTTGGAAAGAAGAGCAACAAAACGTTGTTATGTAAGAGATTTGGTGAAGAAGTCGGCAAGTTGAGTTGCAGAGGCCACAAAAGGGAGAAAAATGACGCGTGCCTAGAGTTGATGACGTGTGATGTGGCCATCGATGTCAATGTGCTTGGTACACTCATGAAAGATCGGATTTGTAGTAATGTGAACAGCACTCTTGTTGTCGTAGTGAAGAGAAATGGGAGCAGAGGAGGCAACACCTAGATTAGCAAGGAGACGACGAAGCCAAATAATCTCAATTGTAGTGTCGGCCATAGCACGATACTCAAACTCAGTAGAGGAGCAAGACGTGATAGGTTGCTTCTTGGCACGCCAAGAAATCAGAGAATCACCTAGAAAGACACAAAATCCTATGATGGACTTGTGGTTAGTAGCATCCACGGCCCAATTAGCATTAGAATAAGCACAAAGAGCAAGTGAGGAAGTCAATGAGAGAAAAACAGAGCGTGTCAGAATAACTCGTAACTACCACACACCTAGCTGGAGGACGGCGATCCCATGGAGGATTCCGCCAAGGAGACGATGAGCGAGAATCGTCAAGAGGCATCGGAGTGGCAGGGGTAGTAGACATGGAGGATTGTATATGATGCGGCATCTTCAGCTTCCCTCACCTCAGCCTCAACTTGTTCTCACCATCATTGACCTTGACTATTGGCACTAGCATTTAGGTCATTTATCCGTATCTCGTTTGTCTTTTTTGCGTCAGCAGGGTGTACTTGAGCCTGTTCCATCTACTGTTATGTGTCCTTATACTAGTTGCCCTTTAGCTAAACAGTCTACACCTCCTGTGACATTCTGAAATTTGACCCATTTTCAAGATAAATGAAGGGATGTATATTCTATCAATTACGCTTTAGTTAAATTTCACTTGGAATTGATCACTTTCGAGAAGACTAACCAATAGGGAAAGGCTAATTAGGAATTATTTACGTGGACCTAAGGACTCGAACGTGGATAGACGTTTTGGCCATAAGGATTGTCGAGAGAATATCTTGAGCCATCATAAGCCGATCTAAGGTTGGTTTAGAATGATTTGCTAGCATTATACAATTGATTCACGGGTGGTTCCATTTTACCATAGTATAATTGCGAATTAACCTAAACTAGATTTTTAACGATCGCGACCTTCGGAACTAATGATTGAACCTCGCGATTACATGATAACCAAGGTCGCCATGATTTGAGTAAACCACACGTGACATGATTTCTAATCAATCACGGGTCAATATGCGTAGCACCTAAAAAGCCGCCCGTTAATTTGAAATACGCTAAAATCGCAATTGATCAGTTTTGACCACGAATTGACCTCCAAACTTGGGTATTGAGCTTCTGATGATGTTCATGAATATATTTTGGACGTCGCCTCATAGTATTAGTGATTTTAGTGGTAAGGTTTGAAAAATTGAAAAATCGCGCGACCGGCTCGAAAATCGAAAATTTCTGTTTTGCCCTAGGTTTGGTTGTTGATTTTTTTTTTAGGGTTGGTTAATTAATTTATTTATTTTCCTTGTGGCTGAAATTATTAATGGATAAGAATCCACATTTTAGCTCTATTGAATTTTCATGCAAGAATTAATCTTAGCCCTTGATTTTTTTTGTTCAAAATTGAACCCTAGCCCTTGGTTATTTTAAGCATTTGTATAAGAGAAGATTTTCAGCCACTTTTCTCTCTCCTCACCCTCATAATTTTGGCCACTCCATCTCTTCACTCTTTCTCTCTTAAATTTCTTCCTTTCTCTTCTTATTTCTTGTTTCTTGTTCGATTTTCTCCATCGTTGCCACCACAGTTTTGGAGTAGTGGTTCGGAGCCTATTCCGTCTTTGCTTGTGTGTGTTTTTAGCTCATTTTTTGTGGTAAGTCACTTTCTAATCTTTGATTAAGTTATTGGATGATATTTAGATGCTAGAGTGTAGATTTTTATTGAGAATTGAAGTGCCTTCATGTGGTAATGGATATGGCATGATTTAGAAGTGTTTATATGTTGATTTGAGTGAGAAAAATGCAAGTTTGTGGGCTGTTCTTGGGGGAATCCGAAAGTGAGAATTACGATGTCATAATTCAATATGTGATATCATGTGTGGATAATGTGATTCATGATGTCACTTGGTACTTTATGAGGTCATATGAAGACTTTTGTGGCAATGTGATGTCACAATGTGAATTATGAGGTCATTTGTGATTTTTGTGAATTTATGATGTCATTTAGAGATATTTATGATTTATGATGTCATAATGTGAATTATTATGTCAAAATAATAATAATAATAAATTTTTGTGCGATGTGAGTAGGGTATGAGCATTGATTTCGTGGCTCGATTAATTAATCATATGATCCAATATTGATCGCGCATCCTTAATTTAATATCGTATGATTTAACCTCGATCGCATGATTTTATATGCTGGTCACGTGATTATTGTGGCATTTCCATGATAGTTTGATGAAACCAAGTGATTATTATTACCCTGAGGCGTGTTTACGCGGGGTTAAGAATTGAGCCTGAGGCGTTTTACGCGGGCCACCCTGATGCGTATTGATGCGGGGTATAGTTGAGCCTGACGAGGCCAATTGTTGCACACTTGATGCGTTTTACGCGGGTTGTTGCGAAGACCTGAGGCGTGTTTACGCGGGTTGAGAAATATCGAAACGTCGGGGTGAATCATGCATCGATTTGTGCATATTGTGCTTGTGAGCATATTGTCCGTTGAGTTGATATGTGCTTTATGCCATGTTTCGATAATAATTAAATTCTTTGATGTCATAAGTTCACTTGTATTATTACTTCATTCGTTTAATTAGATTTTGGTTAGGACGGCATATTAGGGTATTCTAAAAGTACGCTTTACCCTAGTCAAACTTAGAAAGTAGACTTATTGAGATTTATATCTTATTCGTTGTTTTTAAACCATTGCAGACCCACGTCCGTGATATGAATTCTCCACCTCAACGTTTTGGTGTACCCATGGATATGGAGTCCATGGAGTCAAGGTATCCGACAGCGAAGATTAAGAGTTTGGGTGGCTCGTTACCCCTTTTTGAGAATCGTAGGAAGTGAAGTAGTTAGACTGACTGCACCATCGACCCTGTTTTGACATGTGTAGTACCGTAGACCTTGGCCTCTAGTGAGGTTTGTAATTACATTTGTTATAAACAAGATCCTTTCTCCTTATCTGCCATTCCATATGATGTTTATTGTACGGAGTGTGTAATCGCTTCCATATGTGTATCTTATCGTTATCTCATGTAGGTTGACGACAAGCCTGGGATGTCGCATTTCTTATTGACCGTAGCGGGATGTCGAAGAACTCGTAGGTTTCGGAGCGTGACACCTCCCTTTTTTGTTAGCTCTTCTGTTTCTATTGCCTGTTCTGATTTAGTATATTTAGATGTTTGGGGTCCTACTAAGTGGTTTTAAGTATTATGTATCGTTTATTAATGATTATTCTCGTTATACCTGGGTTTATTTCGTGCGTTCTCGTGATGAATTTCTCTTTATTTATAAAAATTTTACAGCCATGATTTCTACTCAATTCTCTAAAACTATTAAAGTCTGTCATTCTGATTCAGGTGGGAAGTATCTCTCTATAGCTTTTCGTTCTTTCTTAACTTCTCGGGGAACCTTACCTCAAATGTCCTGTCTCGGTGTTCTTAGTCAAGATGGTCTTACTAAGCGAAAACACTGTCATATTCTAGAGACTACTCGTGCTCTTCTGTTATCCAATTCCGTTCCCCTTGAATTTTGGGCTGAAGCACACTCTACTGCTGTTTATCTCGTAAATCGACTTCTTTCTCTTATCCTCTCCAAAGCCACCCCTCACCAACGTCTCTTCTCGAAACCACCCATTTATCACCACCTTCATGTTTTCGGTTGTACGTGTTATGTGCTTCTTCCTCCTCATGAGCACACCAAACTCTCCGCCAAGTAAGTTTGATGTGCTTTCTTGGGTTACAGCACAGAACATAAAGGCCACAGGTGTTATGATCCTTTTTCACGCCGTATTCATATCTCTCGTAGTGTTTAGTTCTTTGAGCACCTATCATTCTTTTCCACCTCTTCTACTTCTCCATAATCCTCTCCATATGTTTTTATGGATTTTCCTCTTGATTTATCTCTTGATCCTCCTCTTATGTCTTTTATGTCTGATCTAGTGTCACCACCTTCTCCTATTATGCCTCCTCCTTCGTCTACTTCACCTGCCACTCCAACGTCTCTTGATGATTCTCACTCACTGTCTCCTTGGCAGAATCCTCCATGGGAGCGCCATCCTCCGGCTAGGTATGTGGCGATGACGAGTTATTCTAATGAGTTTGGTTCCTTTATGGCTATTGTCCACACTTTGCAGGAATCGTGACACTATCGTATGGCTGTACGTCATGCCGAGTGGCGTGACGCTATGTCTGAGGAGTTGTTTGCTCTTAAGTGCACTGGTACATGGGACCTTGTGTCTCTTCCATTAGGGAAGTCCTAGATATCTTGTCGCTGGATTTACAAAATCAAGACTCGCTTTGATACCATGTTAGGTTTAGAGAAACAGATAATTGAATGGATTATTTTCTCATTAGGCACAAGGCCAATATAAAGATACAAGGAAGGGTATAAACGTAAATACGTACAACCCTAATAGATACAATATATCATAATATATACAATATATCTAACAATTGCCATGTAATATTATTATGTTTTTGCAACCGATTTGTCACGTCATGCTGCATGTGGTTATTGTCATGCCATGTTATTGTAATGTTGTGTGTATGATATGCCACGTCATATAGTATGTGACTATAGTTATATCATGTCATTTCATCAAACTGTCTTGCATCTGGTTTGCTATGTCATATTGCATGTGGTTGCAATGCAATGTCATCATTGCACGTCGTGATTGAATTTTGCATGTCGATTGACAATTGTTTTTTTAGTCGGGAAAAATCTCATTTCATTTCAATTAGATAAAAGTAGAAGAACAACTCAAATGGACTTTAGAGCAAAGAACATCCACAAATGCGGCATCCCTTTTCTGGGATCGAGTCGTGACGTCCTAGGCCGTCACATACTAAGAGGCTTTATTAATTCTTTTACTTCAAACACAGGTAGGAGACAATTTACTTAAAGACAACACTTACAATGTAAAGAAAACATAAAGGGCAACTTTTATTTACTTCATATTAATAGGCGTTTATAAACATGAAGGATGGGGTAACAATTGGGAGGTCACAAAAGGAAAACCTACTTCCATACTAACAACATATACATGCCTCTACCAATCCCCACCTCCATACAACTCGTGGTTTAGACAAAAAGAAACAACCGCAATGCCTCCTTAAGTCGCCACACCACTACGACCACACGCCCATAGTCATAAAAAAGAATGCCAAACAATCCCACCACACACGATCAAGCACCACTACCAGCTCCACCAACATTGTCGAAGGGAAAAGGAAGAGGACCAAAAAGACAACCACCAACCCTAGCGTAATCGGCTATAAAACGATATGGAATCGGTTCTATAGGTGTGAGGACATCAACCCACAAAGTGGTCGTAAACCTCACAAACACTATGCTAGGAAAACAGTAGTCAGTAAGCTCAATAACGGACCCCTCGAAGTCAAAGGGTACGCCGTAGGTAGCTATTGGTCTAGTAGGTATGGTACACATCGTGCTAATGATCTGATAATATGGAAAGCAACAGGAGTGAGATGAACTCAGCAAACAAAACAAGCAATTTCTAAACTACTCAATCCATTAATATCACGGTTAAGGAATCTATAACACAATGCTAATTTATACATTAAACTTAGACCACTACTAAGACACTACGTATACCTTGTAATTCAAGGCTAATGAAACTGTAGGTAACACAAACTTAGAAAAGTAAATCACAGGTGGTTGAATGCATATGCAATGCATATGAACTCTCAAGTGATCACCCTCATTAATATCACCTCCGGTTTGCTAATTGAACTTCTATGGTATGCCAGCCATAGGCATCTCGCTTCTACTCCGAGTTCATCATGTTTTACTTTGCACAGCAGTCGTCACGTCTTACTTTGCGCGACCCTCAGATATGCTAGCTTCAAGCTTCCCGATTTCCTATCTGGCTCCCACGAGGCATCATCGATATGCCAACCGATGGTCCTCACTGTAATCATCTCGCCAATGTATATGAATCATGCTCGTGGAAATGTAGTTGTCAATGCACAATAATTGTACCATCACAAGTTAATAACCTCTTGCACAAAAATTGTACTAAATCATGTTCAGACCAAGTATAGCATTTCAACTCCAAGAATTTATCTATTTACTATCAAGGTACCACCAATACAATTTATCTCGCCCGTGAACCATTCTCTTCAAATACAAGTATCAATTACGACCACACAATTACTAAAATAGTGTAAATTTATCATATAAGCACACGACACAATTGAAATTGCGCATACGGGATCTATAAATAACACTTGTCAAACGTCAATGACAATGTTAATCTTTTCTGGCAAAAAATTTACGACCATCACACACAGCTCCATCGACTTTTATCAATCACAGTTCATAAAATGCAACCGGCGGTCACCAAGACCAAAAGCCATCAAATACATGCACCTTAGTCACCAAGACCACAAAACTTCTAATAGGACCGTGCATGTATATTTCCGAGAACGAGTTTCACCTCAACCATATCGACCGATTCAAATTTAACTCCGACTTATGATCATCTTGTGCTACCACCGATTACCATGTTGATCAATCACAAAAATAAGCCATGCATGTATCGATTCAAGACACCATTTTACAAGCTACACTCAAGGAATAACAACAAGGCACACAATGTCTCCATTATAGACCGGACTCAAACCATACGTGAACAATTCCAACGTATATCTCTACGAAGCTAGCATGACAACCCAGATTTTTAGCAATGATTTTCTCATTTCTAGACCATTCAAGCAACTTTCACTCACACCCACCCCTAACCGCAACAAAAACAAATCGAGAAGAAGAGAAGTTGCAAGTTTCACTTGCCTCAACTTCAAGGAGCAATGCCGAGCTGTTTTTCTTCTTTGTGGCACCGTCGAACGAGCTCGATCAAAGAGAGAGAGAATTTTGCTTCTTATTTCCTTCAAGTGAGATTTTTGCATGCATTTCCATTGGTTTAGGTGGGCGGCAGCAATGATGCTCTGCAAGGGAAATAGTGCATAATGATGAAGGGAAAAGGGAAAGGTCGACCGCAAGGTGAAGAGGAGAGGGGTCGATGGCGTGATGGGGTGAAGGAGCAAGGGAAAATAGAATAGTCTCTCATCATTAGTTAATGGGAAATGATGAAAGGAAGAGAAAGATGGCTAAAAGGCCGAGTTGGGCGTGACACATGGTGCTCATGCACCACTAATGATGATCAACACAATAAGTGATTTAGCTTATTAAGATAGGTAAGCGGACTTATCAATGATTTGTAATATAAGTGGACTCACTTATCAATAAATGTTCTTCTACTAACCCCTTTGGCGTCCACAAGCCAACCATCGGACTAAAATTTGCATTGCATTAAGCTCAAGAAACTTATATCGATCTATCACACCTCACTAGGCACCACTTCCCATTTCTCGCGCCACCTCTAAGGAAAAAGTTCCAACGTCTATGGACCTATAACTAATAATCGTAACAAAACCAATGAACCTTCACAAAATAGTCGAGACATGAAACGACATCTAGGACTCTCCTTGATTAATTAAAACCAACTAATAACGTCTAAGGTTATTTTATGCGCTTAATTCAGGCGAACGGAAACTAGGATGTCATAAATCTCCCCATCTTAGGAATATTCATCTTCAAAATTTAAGATCGTACCTAATTACTCGAACATATAAGGATATTGATGCCTCATGATTTCCTCTGTGACATCCTCAATCCGATCCCTATCTGAGACGCGGGAAATGGTTTAAGTATCATTGGACCGTTAATCTTTGGACTAGTGAATGTAGGCTGAGAGTTCGAAAGCCCAATGGGCCTTACGCCCGCATTAGGCACCCAAGAGGGCCAACCAAGCCCATACGAATTGTGTCAATTGTGAAATTACCAAATTGTCCCTTCTAAAAATCCTATCTTTAAGAGAAATATCTGTAAGAGAAGACAAAATAAGATTAGAGATATTTGTCAAACTTGGTGAAGAAGTCTCTCTCTCTCTCTCTCTAGACTTGCTTAAGAAGTTTTAGAAAACTTGAGAAAGAAGTTTTATAGAAAACTTGAGGAAGAAGTTTTAGAAAAGTTTATTTAAACTCATCATTCATTCATTCACTCTCTCTCTCTCTCTCTCTCTCTCTCTCTCTCTCGGCCACCACCATCGCCACCCTCATCACTGCCGCCATCCATTGCTACATCATCGCATCGCTGTGACGCCGTCCATGTCGTCCTCATCGCTGATCGCTCCTCTTTGTCGTTGCTCGTTGTCGTTTTTTAGTTTATCTTATGTAATAAGTAGTTCTTCTAAACCTTGGATAGGACGTTACTTTGCATAAATCAAACCTAAGTTGAGTATTATATGAGCTTGATTTACATGTTAATGCTTGTTTTGCTTGATTTTGCTTATACTAAGAAGAGAAAGCTCATGTGTGTATTTTGAATGGTTTGCTCCCATGGAGGGTCATGCTATTCTTATCAATCTATGATCATATAATGATAAGTGCTCTTGAGGCATGGGTAGGTTATGAGGATTAAAATGAATGGTATATGCTTGTATAACGGTTTATTACAAAAATAGCTTTTATTACTATATGATTATTGATTTTTGAGAAACCAACGCTATAAGTTATTTTGCTTGTATGCATCTTGACAAGAAAAGCTTGTAAGTGAAGTATATGAATTTTCGCATGCTGGAGAATTGCCGTTGTTCACGTGTGATTATTTTCGTGCATTTCTATGTGTGCAGGATTGAAGAAGTTCGAACTTGTAAACACTAAACACTATTGCATTGACTAAAATGAAAGATAAGAATTGGCTTAAGTGTTTGTGTGCTTGTGTGATCACATAAATGGATTGTCCATCCATACGACTATGGGGGTGTTTGATGCTTAGATAATTTGTGACCCGGATGCCCGGATGATTTGTGACCTGGATGCCGTTCATGGATAGATTTCAAAACAATGCTCTTAATTGAATGTTGTCTATCTCCAAGGGAGGTTGAGATGTTGCCGTACCCGATGGGGCAGGACAATGCCTGGTTATGCCGGAAGACCAAATGCCTTGCGCGGACTGATGAATAACTGGTGTAATCCGTGTGTCTTGACAAAGATAAAAACCCTAGGCGGACTAGTGAATAATCGGCGTAATCCGTGTGTCTTGGCTAAGAAGAGATCATGCTAAACTAAGGCAATATGGAACATAAGTCCTTTGCATTCGTATCATCATGTATGCAGGTTAAGTCTTGATTTTAATTTACTTGTCTGCTTTGATATCCACAATGTGATTATTTGGTTGTGTTCTTGGTATGTTAAAAGAATAAGATTTCCTTTCATAAATATAGATAAGGCAAAGCAAAGGCTTTGCTATTAATCTACAATCGACTTGTTAAGTCATATGTTTGGTGTGATCCTAAGGCGAGGTATCCTCCTACACGAGGTTTAGAAGTCTTGCTTATTGAGTTTACTAATTTATTATTGTTTAACTATTTTCAAGACTCTAGTGATGGACGTTCGTTTCATCCGTTTTGGTGTTTCCGTGGACCAAGAAGTAGAGGAAGTCACTTTTTGGAGTTAGCCCTTATAGATAGAAGGAGCTAAGTTAACCCCGACCCCTCTCTTTTTGGTTAAATTGAAAAAAAAAGGCCTAAATAATGAGCATGTAATTAAACTAACTTCCGATATGGGTTGATAATGCATATAAATAAGATGTGCTTTTATGTATGTGTTTTCCATGCTATCCTGTTATTGTTATTGGATGAGTGAGTTAGAATTCTCTTTTGCATATGTTAATTGAAAAATAAAAGAATGAGTCAGCGACGCCTCCTGGGACGTCGTAATTAAATTACCAATGCAGGGAAGTCGCGCACCTGAGCATTGGGGAAATAGTATTGGGGCGTGACATTCTCACTTTCCCAAGTTGCCTCTTCTGTACCATGAAATTGCCATAAAACCTTAACAAGAGGAATAACTTTACTTCTGAGGACTTGCTCTTTTCGATCCAATATTCGTATCGATTTTTCTACGTACTTGACTCTTTCATCAACCTCAATCGTTTCATAGTCCAAAACATGACTAGGGTTAGGATGATACTTTCGTATCATCGATACATGAAAGACATCATGTATATTGGCTAGCTTTGGCAGTAAAGCCAACCGATACGACAGGTCTCCAACTTTCTCAAGTATCTCGAATAGTCCTACGAACCTCAGGCTCAACTTGCCTTTCTCACCAAACCTTGACACACCTTTTACTGGCAACACTTTTAGGAACACATAATCGCCTACCTGAAACTCCAAGGGTCTCCGACGTTTGTCTGCATAGCTTTTTTGTCGACTCTGAGCAGTCTTAAGCCTATCTTGTACCACCTTAACTATGTCAGTCGTGATTTGTACCAGCTCTGGTCCCGTTAAGCTTTGTTCACCAAGCTCACCCCCAACAGATTGGAGTTCTATAAGCTTTTTTGTATAAAACTTCAAAAGGCGTCATGCCAATACTTTGATGATAGCTATTGTTATAAGCAAACTCTACTAAATGCAAATTTTCATCCTATTTGCCTTTAAAATCAATAATGCAAGCTCATAACATGTCCTCTAGCACTTGAATGACCCTTTCAGATTGTCCATCAGTTTGCAGATGGAATAACGTGCTATATTAGTTTCGTTTCTAAAGTAGTCTAAAGACTCTTCCAAAAGTTTGATGTAAACCTCGAGTCCCAACCCAATGTTACCGTAACCGGCACTCCATACAATCTTATTATCTCCTCAACATATAAACTTGCATCTCTATCTAGTGTGTAATCCATTCGCACAACTAAAAAATGAGCTGATTTGGTCAAACGATCTACTATCACCCAAAAGAGTCGTGACCTCTGAATGTCCTTGGCAAACCTTGCACGAAGTCCATTATTATATGTTCCCACTTTCACTTGGGAATCTCTAAGGGCTTTAGCATCCTTGCTGGTTTTTGATGTTATGCTTTCACTTGTTAGTACGTCAGGTAGCTTGCGACATACTTGGCGATGTCGGCCTTCATTCCATTCCACCAATAATGCTGACGAAGATTTCGGTACATCTTTGTGTATTAAGATGAATGCTATAGCTACTACGATGTGCTTCTGCCAATATTTCCTTCTTTAGCTCTTTATTATTTGGCACGCAAAGACGTCCACAAAAATTAACGACTCCATTGACTGACATTTGAAAGTCTAGCCTCTTGCTTTTCAACATCTCCTCACAAATCTTTACAAGCTCAGGGTCCGTCTGTTGTAGTTACTTGATTCTTCGTATGATTTCAGGTTCGAACCTAAGGGTAGCCAAAAGACTCGTAAGGTTACTCACCTCAAGTCTGAACTCAGAATCAGACATCTTCTTTAGTAACTTCCATTCTTTAACCCTCATGCTCGCCACCATGGAGGACTTCCAACTCAAAGCATCTATGACCTTGTTTGCTTTCCCTGGATGGTATAGGATTTCGCAAGCATAATCCTTTAATAGTTTCATCCACCGTCTTTGTCTCATGTTCAATTCTTTTGGTGAGAACAGATATTTTAAACTCTTGTGATTCGTATATATCTCAAACTTCTCACCATACAAGTAATGTCTCCATATTTTCAATGCAAAAACAATAGCCTTGAGTTCTAAATCATGCGTTGGGTACTTTAACTCATACGACTTCAATTGTCTTGAGGCATATGTAACAACCTTCCCATGTTGCATCAGAACACACTCAAGACCTTTGAGAGAGGCATTACTGTATATCACGAATCCTCCACTTCCATATGGTATCATTAGAATTGGAGCCGTTGTTAGCTTTCATTTGAGTTCTTGAAAACTGTGTTCACACTCCTCGGTCCATTCGAACTTCGCATCTTTTCTCGTCAACTAAGTCAATGGACTAGCTAGATGGGAAAATCCTTCTACAAACCTTTGATAGTATCTTGCCAATCCTAAGAAACTTCGTATCTCCGTCACTGTCGTCGGTCTCAGCCAATTAATCACCGCTTCGACCTTAGCTGGAACCACCGAGATTTCTTCACCAGTTACTACATGACCTAAGAATATTACTTGATCCAGCCAAAACTCACACTTACTAAATTTTGCGTATAGCTGATGCTCATGAAAGGTCTGAAGCACAATCCTTAAGTGCTTCTCATGCTCCTCAAGTCCCTTCGACTATAGAAGGATATCATCAATGAAAACAATAACAAACTAATCTAAGAACAGCTTAAACACTATATTCATTAAATCCATAAAAGCTGCAGGTGCATTGGTTAGTCCAAAGGGCATAACCAAGAACTCAAAATGTCTATATCGAGTTCGAAAAGCCATCTTAGGAATGTTCTCCTTCTTAATCCCTAATTGATGATATCTTGACCTCATATCAATCTTCGAGAATACTGATGCTCCTTACAACTGATTGAATAAATCATCGATCCTAGGCAACGGATACTTATTCTTACCTATAACTTGGTTCAGTTGCCCAAATCTATGCAAATATGCATAGATCCATCATTCTTCTTAACAAATAACACCGCAGCTCCTGAAAGTGATGCACTTGGTCAAATGAACTCTCTATCAAGCAGTTCTTGCAATTGCACATTCAACTCTTTTAATTCCGTTGGGGCCATTCAATAAAGAGCCTTCCATATGGGTTTTGTCCCCGAAGTGAGTTCAATCACAAACTCAACCTCTCGCTTGGGTGGTAATCCTAACAACTCTTCAGGGAAAACGTCAGGAAAATCTCGAACTACTAGGATTTCCTCAAATTTTGCTTCCTCCCTTGTCTGATCCTTTACCACTGCTAGGTACCCTTGGCATCCACCACTAAGAAGCTGATGCGCTTCAAGAATAGAAATAACAGCTACTAGGAGATTGGTTACATTCCCATAGAACTCGAAGCTAGGTTAGTTAGATGGGTCAAACTGGATTACCTTCCTATAGCAATCCATATTGGCTCTTGTTTACACAACCAATCCATTCTTACGATGACATCAAAGTCATACATAGGCAAAACTATCAAGTCTATTACCAGACTTCGTCCTCGTATATTGAGCTTACAATTCAGACATGCCAGAGTGGACAAGACTTCATCCTTAAGGGGTGGAGCAACACTAAGGGGTATCTTAAGTATTTTAGTCCTTAAACCATACAATTGAACAAAACATGCAGACACAAAGGAGTGCATTGCACCCGTATCAAACAACTTATATGCCTTATGATCATATATATAGAGTGTACCTGATGTGACAGTCTTGGACGCCTCAGCTTCCTCTTGTGTAACCGTATAAACCCTTTCTTGAGCTAGGGGCCTTTGTGAACTTCCTTGTCGTGAAATTGTGCCCGACGAGATGGGTTGTAGTGGGCATGTTGTACCAACACGTGTCTACTGCCCTTCACGAGGACAATCCTTACCTATATGACCTCGTTGCCTACAACCATAACATATCCTTAATGCTGGACTTGGCATATTTCCATGTGACCTACCACATCGACGATACATCTCATTTGCATTCTACCTTTGGTTCACCATCTTGCTGCTCTTAGTATTACAACAACTCAGAAAGTTACGCCTCTTATTAGGTGTCAACAAAGATCCCTCAAAACGCATCAACCTCTTTTCACGTCTAGCGTTCATGATTGGAAGATCTGACCTTGTTTATTGCACTGTCTCTGCTTTTTTCTTTACCAATTCTTGTTCTACTAGCTGAGCTTTCTTATAGAGTTGACTGTAATCCCTTATTTCTAAAGGTACCAGTTGTTTCCTAATATCTTTCCTTAGGCCATTCAAGAACCTTTTAGCCTTGTCCTCTTGGTTCTCAATTAATCAAGGAGCATACCTTGATAGTTCTGCAAACTTCGCTTCATATTGATCCATCGTTAATTCCTTTTCAATCAATTGCATGAATTCTGCAACCTTCTTATCCTTGGTACAATTAGAGATATATTTCTCATTGAAAAAATCAGCAAAACCCCTCAATGTAACCGTTGTTCCAATAAGGAACATGGTTCCCCTTGATGCATCCCACCAGTGTCGAGCATTACCATCCAATTGATATTCAGCTAAGGCAACCTTATCAATGTCATTACAATCAAGCAGTTTGAATATCTTCTCCATTCCAACTATCCATTGTTTCGCTTCGTTAGGATCTCTCACTCCAGCAAATTGGGACAATTTCAATTTTAGAAATTGCTCAACCAATCCTTGCATACAGCGGTCACCACCTCCTGCCGCCACTTGTTGTTGAGCTCACTGCCCCACCAATTCTCCTAACACTTCTAGGATCCCATCTATTCGAGGATCCGCTCCCACTTGAGGAGTCGCTCTTGAAGATGAAGCTCTGCTAGGCCTACTCATCTTATATCAACAAAACTTCTACAAATCGATCACTAATCATTAGAAGTGACCGAAAGATCCTACCCTACAAGGAACATATGTTACTTGAATTATATAAGTAACTTTGGTTACTTATTGTTCATAACAGTAACAGGCACAAACACATGCATTTAGTGTTTATTCGCTCGTGCGTCCTATCAATCACTTCGACCTCTAGCGTTCCAAGGCAAAACCTATGGCTCTGATACCAACCGATGTGGCATCCCCTTTCTATGATTGAGCAGTGATGTCCCAAGCCGTTGCATACTAAGAGGCTTTATTAATTCTTTTACTTCAAACGTAGGCGGAAGACAATTAACTTAAAGACGACATTTACAATGTAAAGAAAACATAACTGGCAACTTTTATTTACTTCATATTAATAGGCATTCATAAAAATGAAGGATGGGGTAACAACTGGGAGGTCACAAAAAGGAAAACCTACTCCCATACTAACAACATATACATGCCTCTACCAATCTCCACCTCCATACAACTCGTGGTTTAGACAAAAAGAAACAATCACAACACCTCCTTAAGTCGCCACACCACTACGACCATACGCCCATGGTCGTAAAAAAGAATGCCAAACAATCCCACCACACATGATCAAGCACCACTACCAGCTCCACTAACATTGTCGAAGGGAAAAGGAAGAGGACAAAAAAGACAATTGCCAACCCTCGTGTAATTAGCTATAAAACAGTAGGGAATCGGTCTCATAGGTGTGAGGACATCGACCCACAAAGTTGTCGTAAACCTCACAAACACTACGCCAGGAAAACTGGGGTCAGTAAGCTCAGTAATAGACCCCTCGAAGTCAAAGGGTACGCCGTAGGTAGCTATCGATCTAGTAAGTATGGCACACATCGTGCTAATGATCTGAAAACATGGAAAGCAATAGGAGTGAGATGAACTCAGCAAGAAAAACAGGTAATTTCTAAACTACTCAATCCATTAATATCACAGTTAAGGAATCTATGACACAATGATAATTTATACATTAAACTTAGACCATTACTAAGAAACTATGTATACCTCATAATTCAAGGCTAATGAAATTGTAGGTAACACAATCTTAGAAAAGTAAATCACAAGTGGATGAATGCATATGCAATGCATATGAACTCTCACGTGATCATCCTCATTAATATCACCTCAGGTTTGCTAACAAGACTTCTGTGATATGCCAGCCATAACCATCTCGCTCCTACTCCGTAGCCGTCGCGTCTTACTTTGCACAACCCTCAGATATGCCAGCCTCAAGCTTCTCGATTTCCCATTTGGCTCTCACGGGGCGTCATCGGTTTGCCAGCTGATGGTCCTCACCGTAATCATCTCACCAATGCATATGAATCATGCTTATAGAAATGTAGTTATCAATGCACAATAATTGTACGATCACAAGTTAATAACCTCTTGCACAAAATTTGCACTAAATCATATTCTGGCTAAGTATAGCATTTCAACTCCAAGAAATTATCTATTTACTATCAAGGTACCACCAATACAATTTATCTCGCCCGTGAACCATTCTCTTTGAATACAATGATCAATTACAACCATAAAATTACTAAAACGGTGTAAATTTATCATATAAGCACACGGCACAATTGAAACAGCGCATTTGGGATCTATAAATAACACTTGTCAAATGTCAATGACAATGTTAATCTTTTCTAGCAAAAAATTTACGGCCATCACACACGGCTCCATTGACTTATATCAATCACAATTCATAAAACGCAACCAGTGGTCACCAAGACCAAAAGCCATCAAATACATGTACCTTAGTCACCAAGACCACAAAACTTCTAATAGGACCATGCATGTACATTTCCAAGACTGAGTTTCACCTCAACCATATCGACTGATTCAAATTTAACTCCGGCTTACGATCATCATGTGCTACCACCGATTGCCATGTAGATCAATCACGAAAATAAGCCATGCATGTATCGATTCGAGACACCATTGTAAAGCTACACTCAAGGAACAACAACAAGGCACACAACGTCTCCATTATAGACCGGACTCAAATCTTACGTGAACAATTCCAACGTATATCTCTACAAAGCTAGCATGACAACCCAAATTTTTAGCAATGATTTTCTCATTTCTAGACCATTCAAGCAACATCCATTCACACCCGCCCCTAACCGCAACAAACACAGACCGAGAAGTAGAGAAGTTGCAAGTTTCACTTGCCTCAACTTCAAGGAGCAACGCCGAGTTGTTTTTCTTCTTCGTGGCACTACCGAACAAGCTCGATGAGAGAGAGAGAGAGAGAGAGAGAGAGAGAGAGAGAGAGAATTTTGCTTCTTATTTCCTTCAAGTGAGATTTTTGCATGCCTTTCCATTGGTTTAGGTGGGCAACAGCAATGATGCTCTCTAAGGGAAATTGTGCACATTGATGAGGGGAAAGGGGAAGGGTCGGCCACAAGGTGAAGAGGAGAGGGGTCGGTGGAGTGATGGGGTGAAGGAGCAAGGGAAAATAGAAGATTCTCTCATCATTAGTTGGTGGGAAATGATGAAAGGAAGAGAAAGATGGCTAAAAGGCCGAGTTGGGCGCAACACATGGCGCTCATGCGCCACTAATGATGATCAACATGATAAGTGATTTAGCTTATCAAGATAGGTAAGCAGATTTATCAATGATTTGTAAGATAATTGGACTCACTTATCAATAAATGTTCCTTTACTAACCCCTTCGGCGTCCACAAGCCAACCATAGGATCTAAAGTTATTCTCTGCGCTTAATTCAGGTGAATGGAAACTAGGATGTCACAATAGAAGGTGAGGGGGGTTTGAAACCATGTTCAAAGGGAGTGACTCATGAAATTGGGTTTTATCAAACTCAATTCGCAGCTTTATTTTGGGCTTTGGAACGATAGGTTAAGCATAAGAGTGGCAAAGAAGAAAGCGCGGCCCAGCCTTCTTTGATTTGACTTACATCCACCTTACATCCACACTTTCACCCACAAATAGTCACATCACTGTACACGAGAAATAACATTGTTTATCAATAATGATATCGAATAAGTGTTTTGGTCACATTTGAAGATTTTATAGCAAAATATCATGCATATTTAAGAAATTAATTTATGAATGATTTAGGACTTAACCAAAAATAAGGTTGCGGTATGGAAAAGGCATTGTGGAATGCTCATTCGTCTCATGCATAACCAAACTCCTTATTCTAAGATTTCAGCTTTTCGTTTGACCAATTCCTTGTCAAACGTATTTAGCTAATCGGCTTTTCCATCACCATATGGGTTCTTTTAGGGGTGAGCATTGTGGATCGCCCAAATGAGGAATTGGCTCAGACTAGACCGGAATGACCGATTTGGTTTGATTCTTGAGGGTACCAGTTCCTAAAAGTGAAACTGGTGGCCAAGTAGTTCAGTTCTCGGTTCCAAAGGGGATTGGATTGGATCAGACCGGACCAATCCATATGTGTGTGTATATATATATATTTATTTCACTAATGTAAGATGCTCTTAAGTCTAAAGGTATTATCGGCCTAATCCTCACACGGCTTATTTGATATTCTCACACTCTATGTAGTGAACCAAGTGATTCTTGTACACCTACAAATGAGACAATGCAACATTTATAATTGTTCCTTATGCAGCTCATTCTTGTACTAATATAGGTGATTTTTTAAGTTCCTTTTCTTTGTTCACATCTTTCATTTATCACATCACCTTCTGTTAAGTAAATTATAGAATTTTACAATACCTGCTAATTTTATCCCGAATTGTCTTCTGTGAATTTCCTTGTTTACCGATTCTATTGGAACTAGACCGGACCGGTCTTCGATTTCGAAAAATTGGGAATCGGGACCATCTGTCCATTTCCCGATTCCTAAAGGAACTAGACCGATCCACACTGGTGCGCACCCTTAGGTTCTTTGTGTGTCCAACGCCTTAAGTTTATATAAATTGATTAATGACGACTTCAGTCTATCATTTAAGTTCACGATCCTATCTTGATTCGGTAGTTTTATCAAATCTAGGATTTGGGAAGATCCTACGGACCGCAACGCTACATATCTATTGATTACCATCAGAAAAAAAAAAAACAAAACAAAATCGAACATAAAAAACGAAATGAGATAAAACATATAACTTCAAAAAAATTACAAGGATAAAAAATGTGATCAACTTCAGAGTGGCTTGCTCATTTTCTCTCTCCTCTCCAAACGTCAAATAGTCCAAAGAACTCCCATAGGAGCGGAATTCGATTACGTATGCGATCGATTCCCAATTTCAATCGACTCCACCTTCTTCTGCCGTGGCGTTAAAGAAATCCCCTAAGAAACGTTTAGAAAAAAGAAGGACAAGGAAGGATTCCGGAGGAGCGGATTTTGCTTAGAGATAAAGCGTGATCGTCTGAATTTCCTCTTCGTCTTGTCTGGTCCGACTTAGGGTTTCGATTCGCCTGTCGTCGCCGGTCGAGACCCTAGCTGAAGCCAATAGCCCTCCGCAGCTGTTCGCCGATGGATCCCTCCTCCAATCACTTGGACATATTCGACATCTACAGCCGATTCTGTGGTAACTTGCCCGATCTTGTCGTTTCTTGTTGTGTCGTTGCTTTGCCGGAGCTAGTAAGGGTGGTGTCTGACGGTTATTTTCTTGATTTTGATTGGTGGGTCTCGTTTTGTTCTATGGTTCTTGGTGCGCTTTCGCTTTTGAGTTCCACTTTTTTTATTTTATGAATTGGCTTGCTCATACATAAATTAAAGCAAAACGGGAATGCAAGGTGTTTGATTGAATGTCGGGCTGAGTTAAGCTTGGTCATTTAGTCGATTGAGGTCTTGTATTTTAGAGACAACCTACTAACCGTTGATGGGTCATGCGGCAGTTCCCTTTTCTCTCTCTTCTACTTTGTGGATGCGTTGTCTAAAACTGGCTCTTTGCGTAAGATTGATACGGGATGGCATCTGCTTGTTTGTCTCCTGTCTGCAAGCTGATCTATAGCTTAAATTTACTTGCAGACATTAAATCTGGGATTGCTTGTGCACGCGTGGGAAAAGGTCCGAGGCAAGGTGACGAGTCAGAAACAGCAAAATTTTCGAGGGAGGCATTGGCTCAGCTCTTAAACTATGTTGAATCAGGATTGCCAACGAGGTAATGCACTCTATGGCTCAAGCATGCTGCACGAAGGAAGTTGCCTGCGGTATATTTGTCAGTTTTGGACACGAGTGCATATTGAACATGATTTTTTCTTATTTCAATCCACATAAACCCATAATTTGATTCACAGTATTAAGGCAAAGTGTTGAGAATTATTGTGTCTTCTGTGCCCTCTTTTGCTTTTAATATGTCACGGGGCTGTCTGGTTAGTTGAAATATGTTAGCTAATTTTATTGAGGGATTTTATCTGTAAAGATGCATCTTAGAGTTGTGAGAGGAGCTTGCTAGAAGGCCCATCAGTTTGAGTTTCGAGGTTATAGTATCTTATTAAGCATCGGCTTTGAGCATTTTCTAAAATATATTCTCTATGGTTTTTCTCAAGAAGTTTGGTTGCTTTTGTGACAGGGATTCAATTTTTAATGAGCTCTTCAAGCTTATGTCGCGATTGAACTTGCTGGTGAGATTATGTCCATGGATTCTTGTTTTTTTGCCATTTTGAAATGAACTAATTTTGATAGAAGCACTTTGCAAGCTCAGTGTACGCAGTTGTTACAACCGTGTAGTTCATTTCATGCTTGATTGAACAGCAGCATGACTGGCACTGCTAGTTTTATATGCGGTTGATGGATTTTCTTTTTACTTGTACTCTGTTCTTGCAGGCAGATTTTGCAGAGTTTGCATGCTTCTACGAATTTGTTTTCTTCATCTGCCGTGAAAATGGACAGAAGAACATCAGTAAGCTGCTTCTTTTCATCTATATAATTTTCTGTTGACACTCTTTTTGCCAAATTATTCTCCTGAAAGAACCTTGTGCTCTAGGGTTTGGTAGCCTTCATTTTATTAATGTGATCGTTCTATCCTGCATGATTGGCAGCTGTAAGCAAGGCTATTAGTGCCTGGAAACTTGTATTAGCTGGGAGGTTTCGACTGCTTAACCAGTGGTGCGAATTTGTTGAGGTACTGTTACCCCATTCTTTTGCTTGGTGTTCTTTCAGTATGGTAAACTAAGTCAATATACTCAATGCCAACAACAGAACCATTCACTATGGCACCGTTATCATGTGCAGAAATAAACGTAGTTTTTGCATCGTCTATCAATTGACTATTAACTCATGTTGACTGTTAACCCATGTTGAGGTCATGCATAATAAATCTGTTCTGTTCACGACCATTGTGGCATTGGATATAGTATTACCTTTAATTTGTTGTGAGTTGCTTTTAGTAAGATCTCGGTGCTTTGAATTCAAACTTGGAGTTTATTAGTGAGTGCCCTGGAGGCGCTTGTTGAGTAACTAAATAAGGGAATATTGCAGTTTCCAATGCATCCACTATCTTAAGTGTAATACGTTCCTTATAAAGTATGCTCAACAGATGATGCTGGGACAAGTACCGGCTTGGCCTCTGTTCCAGTTCATATCATTGTCCATTAGTGGTCAAAACCTGGCCAAATTGGTGAGAAACGGATGAACCATTTCGATTTAGACTGGATTAAACCGGCTCATTAGACCAATTTTGCACTTTGTTAAAAATAAGAGTTGTGATGACATGCATAAGAGTCAGAATCATGACCTTCTTTTCTCTTTATTGCCTCTCAACCAACTGGGCTACGAACATCCTTGTTAATACAAAGGCTGTTATATTCATTTAAACATACACTTTTCTAAAAACGAGGAAAAGGACCTTTGGAGATTTGAACCACGCCCTTTGGAACTTGCTAAAATGACTTTGTCAACTGGGCTGTGTGATGCACTTATGCTAGTTCTGCATTTTGTAAGGTATAAAGTTATATAATTTTGAACAGTATGTTAAATAATTAAACTGCGTGGTAGGACTAGTTATAACCACCTACTCGTCGGCCATCCGGTATGGCCTTCAGTACAGTTTTTAAAACACTGATGATAATTGGAAATGATAGTTATCTACCATCCTGTTATGCTGCGCTGGGTGTATACTTTTGAAGGCAAATTACATTTATTTGCTTGAATCAGTCATGTTTGGGGCACTTTTGGCTGTTAACAAAGTTCCATGATAGGACAACAATTATTAAAACTTAATGAATATGAACTCTATACCGAAGTGGAAATAGTGTTACGGTCGCTGCATCTTTTTTAAGTGGCTTTTAGTAAGAAGAGAGTTCGTGTGCTTTGAATTAGAATTGAGTAATCTTGTGGAAAATGCTTCTTAAGCTTTTCTAGCTCTGTGATTGGTCTCAGGTCTTGTGAAAGTAGTATAGATGTCAGTAGTACTAATCCCTGTGTTTAATGAGAAGTGAGTATAGTTATTGGATGATTGTGGTTAAGTCATAGCAGTTTTCTTAAAAAACTTGTGGTGATTGGATATGATAATTGGGTACCCTTTAGGGTAGTTGAGTGTTCACTATGCAAGTTGAGTACTCTATTTGCATGGAGCTGTCACGTTTAAGCATCTTTAACTCTTTTTGAAGATGCTTCAGATGTTCATTGTCTTGGATACTCGTTTTGGATCAAGGAAAATTAGTTTCATTTCATTCTGCATTTATGGTCCTGTTTCTGACATTTTGATTGCATAAATTCTCTTCGGTTTCCCTGTTCTTCTACCTCCTTTAGTTTTTCTAGTGATTCTTTTTAAGGATATTGAAATTTTGGTTCCTCCAGAAAAACCAGCGATATAACATCTCCGAAGATACTTGGCAGCAAGTTCTAGCATTTAGCCGTTGCGTACATGAAACTCTAGAAGGTTATGATCCTGCAGGTATTGAATCTTTAAAGGTCCTCTGAACTTCTATTGCAGTGTTGAGATGGTCATTTCTGTGATTTATTGTTGTTAAACTACTTTTGGTCCACCAGTCCTGCTTTTCGATCACTTTGAAGATGCGGCAATAACAGTCTCTTTTGCAACTTGGCTTTCTATAGAAACAAGCAGAGACATTGTGGTCCAGGGCTTTTATATGATTTTTTTTCCTTATGTCCGTACTAGTAATCAAATTTGGCATTTTCCTAACTCTAATAATCCTTCCTGAATGACTTCTTCCTTGTGAAATTTGTCCTAGTATGGCATGTACATTTTGAGTTACACCTTTCATTTGAGTCTCTCCTCTATTTATCTTTTCTGCCAACTTCATTTGGTGGACCCACTTATTTCTGCTGGTTGCTGTGGCCTGTAGGAATGAATTAGTTGGGTTTAGGATTATCATGATGTTGCTGTGAAAGATAACTTCTTTGATGACATATATTCTCTATTATTTTTCATGAAGCTTCATGCCGTTAATTATCTCTGTTTACTGTTGTTTCTTTCCAGGTGCTTGGCCTGTCTTAATAGATGATTTTGTTGAGCATATGTACAGGTTTGTTAAATCATTACCAAGCTCCATAACCTTTTCGGGAGAGGCCTGAATTGTTCAGATCTTTCACTAATCAAATCTTTACATTGTAAAACCTCTCTGACTACTATTATCATAAATCTAACGAGACTGTTTTGTTAAAACTTGTTGCTGTTTACGAAAAGTCATTTAGCAATAATTGTTACTAGGCTAATTGGTGCCTTTAGCTGCATCATGCAGTTATACGTTGACAGTTTGATAATGTACTGATGCATATTTCCTTTTGGGCAGGGTATCGGGATCCAGCAACAATACTAACTTCCATTGTACCTGTGACAATTCAGAATCTCATGATGACCCTCTCCCCAGTAAGCCAACTGCAGGATTACTTTATTTTTTGTTTCCATTGCTTTGGGATGGCAATCATTTCCTGTAACTGGGGTTTATTGCAGGATTGAAGAGCTATCATGGTTTGAAGAGGAAGTTCAATGACGACTTCACAAGGGTTAGTGAGGGATGCTCAGAAACGTGCATCGAGGACTGCACTCACGATCATTGGTCCGTGATTTCCAAGAGAAGGCAAAAGGTGAATTTGTCTTCAGCCTTCGAGGATAGCCCTCTGACTGATACTCCAGATGACTGCATGGAAAATGTCAGACACAGTAGTCCTCTTGGCTCCAAGTCTCCATGTGCAGTCGAAGGTTGCTTATCAAAGGGCTTCGCCGGACTCTTCTCCGGGTGTTCCTATTTGCCAGACGACCAGGAAAGAAGAGTTTCCTACACATGAGAGCTGTTATTCTAGCTGTAAAGCGGGTTTTGCTATGCTTGGGGTGACCATTACGCTCTCATGCCATCTACTTCTGTGTTCCCCTCTTTGAAGTACTTTCGCCTGCTACAATTAAGGAGTGATCTGATTCATGGGTGATGATATGATTTTGTCAAATGCAAATATTACATTTACTCGGGGCGATTATTGAGTATATGTTCTTCTTCTTCCTTTTTGCGTATACTTGATTTCGAATCCAGCAACTGTACCTGAACCTACCCCCACCCTTACCAAAGTAAATGCTCTTTGTTTCGTCATTTGTTGTGCTCAATATTGTCAATGTGTTTCTTAAAGTAGTTGCAAATGGGTGTTGTCATGGATGGATTCAGCCTCTTCTTCCCTTTACGGCACGGTACACGCACGTACCGACTAATCTAAACTTTAATCTGCATTTGCAATTATAGAAGTGGGTGAAGTATTGTGTTGAGCCACGTCTTGTACGATCACAAGATTTCCGTCCGACTATGTCCACGTTTGTTTCGTTTAACAAGACAACAAGGTCTTGACCAGACCAGTCTAAATTAAAAGAAAAGGCTCGTAATTTGTTCGGCCTCACTCAGATGAATCAGATCTGATCTAGGAATGAAACCTACAATGTCGACATGTATAGCTTAGAGTTGCTCTTTTGGTCCTTAAACTTGTGCACTTTTGTTAATTAAGCCCTAAAAAGTATTTATTTATCTAAGGAAAAAAACCACTAAAAACCCCAAACTTTACCTTCTGTGACACATTTACCCTAAATTTTTTTTTGTGTCACCAAAAACCCAAAACTTTGCATTTGTGATACATTTACCCCAAACTTTTTTATTTGACACCAAAAATCCCAAACTTATGATTGTGTAACACATTTACCCCACTTGAAGTAAAAAGACGCATTTACCCCCAATTTTTTTTTATTTTCACTTTTTTATTAAATAGAATATT
>BCNH02000010.1:12578315-12652969 GCA_001662345.2 Metrosideros polymorpha var. glaberrima | reverse complement strand
GAAAATAGAAAATGAAAAAAAAATGAAAAAAAAATGAAAAAAAAATGAAAAAAATGAAAAAAATGAAAAAAAAATAGAAAAAGTAAAAAGACAAAAATGCCTTTAAGATCAAGCCCTTATTTGAGACAATGATGGCATTTCAAGCCCTTATTTGAGACAATGATGGCATTTCAAGCCCTTATTTGAGATAAGAATGGCACTTCAAGCTCTTATTTGAAACAATACCCACTTTTGACCATTAATTGAGAAAATAAGGATACTTCACGCCCTTATTTGAAATTTTCCCTAAATTACAAATCCATAAAACAAGTCGCAGTTTTAATTTCTAGGGGACCGAAGAAGCGCCCTTCCATTCTGGATCGTTCTTAAATTTTGTAATTATTGTTTTACTTTGGTCTGAAATTTATAATGATTTGATATACTGACTTCTTTGATGTACCTATCTAGCCAACGTTAGTTCGCTCGTAGGAAAATTCATGAACATCTAACGTGACAAGTAATAGCTTATTTAAGTAACAACTAGAGGTGTCAAAATGAGTCTAGAACCCATATTTGACCCATATTTAATAATAATGGGTCATAAATGGGTTGTATTAATATTTAAGTGAGTCATAAAATGAATTACTTAAAAACTTAATGAGTCCTAAATGGATCTTAAATGGGTCATAAATGAGGTTAGTTATTCTAACTATCTCAACTCTTAAGTGAGTCACATAATAAGTTTTTGAATATTAAAAAAAAAATCGAAAATTTTAATGATTTATTTTTATTTTATTAATTTTCTTTTCTTTCTTCTTCCTCTTACCTCTGCAAGTTTGCATCTTCTTCCTCCTCCTACCTCCGCCACGACTGACCAATGATGGCCGAGGCGGAGGTAGGAGGAAGAAGAAAATTTTCTAAATTGGAGTATAATGTTTTCAAAAAATTATAAAAAAAAATAAAATTTTCTAAATTGGATTAAATATGAAAGTGTTTTAACAATATGGATTGGGTCGGGTATGGGTCGGTGAAGTTGTATTGTATGAAAATAGGTCAAAACGGGTTAAACGGGTCAATATGGGTCGGACCATTTTTGACCCGACCCAAATCCGATCCGACCCGATCTGACCCACCCGTTTGACAGCTTTCGTAAAAGCTTAGTTATTGTTTCAATTAACTCATTAAATTACACAAGAACTTATGATAGTTAAGTCAATCGACTCCAGTGATTCTGATGTCGCCAAATCTCCCTAGGACAGGATCGGATTCTGCGTGGTCCGGGATGCAAGGTTCGGACTTTGCTGAACAATCTAGCATTCCAGGCCGCCATCTCTCCCAAGGTGGTATTTCTAGGATCGTCTGACGCTCATGTCAGACGTCGATAATGAAAACTAGCAGAACTTAAGCACTTTGATGAAATGAGTTCTAATTGTACTTTGTCCTTCGAAGTGCTCCTCAAGTTATGATTTCTGGTATTTTAGGCACATCGCGCTTTAATTTGAATTTTTCAAGAAAAGTCAAATTCTACGTGGCCCTGGGCCGACATTGTCTTGGGCCCCCATCCATGCCACATTTTATTCGAATTTTTCAAGAAAATTTGATAAGAGTTTTTTTTTTTAATTCAGATGATTGGTCTCTTCGAGGTAAAAGGGTAACTTGAATTTCGATGTGTTGATTGAGATTTAAAAATGGGAATCAAGATAAGTTTGCTAGTTTACATCATAATAAAATTATATATTTTTTTAAGTAAAGCCTCATTTAGAATTGTATTGAAGTTTCAGTTTTTTCATTGGGATTATTTTAATATAATATCAACCTAACTCTAGATACACGCATTTATATTAATCCAAATAAAATGTAGAATTTTATTGATTTTCAAAATCTTGATAGACTAAACGATCAGTCAAGTTTGATTAAATCTGTGCATTTTTTTGCAATTGGTATCAGAGCCATAGGTCGTAAATAAAAACTAGTAGACTTAGCAGATTAAGTTAAGTTTGCTACAACTAGTTTTGATCGTACGTGCGACAGTAGCACGACAAAGTTATAATTACCGATACGCTATTGGACTGTTGTTTTGTTAACATATATGATATTTTTAAAAAAATTTCTAGAACTCTTGAGTAGCATTAGAAGGATATAGAGAGAAGGCTACAATAGAGTGTATGAAGCATGGCATCATTTAAAAATAAAAAAGTAAAAATAAACGCATACATGCTGAGCCAAAAAAAAATAGAATTGTTAGGATTGGGTTCGGAAGGAGGGCATAATTATTTCACAACATATTTTTAGAAAAAAAAAAAAAAAAAGAGGAAAAGTTTCCTAATGAGATAGAAGATAGGAAGGAATTAAAAAAGAATTGTTGGTTGTTTAACATATCCATGAGATTTCATAAAAAAAATTAGCAAAAATTAGAAAGCGATTGTATTGGGTCCGTTTGTTTCGCGAAAAATGAACAATTTGGTAAAAAATTTCTTTAAAATGATTGGTTATATCGCTTGAAATAATTAGCCAATAAAAATGATTTTATTGTCAACAGCAATTTATGGCTAAACATTTTCGTGGATGATGAAAATATTTTTCGTCTAGTTACTTTTTTACACAATACAAATGATCATTTTTAGGAATGTGTTTTTCAAAAAGTAGGTTTTTCATGAAATAAACAGATCCTAAATTTAAGAAAGACACGACTCGGGCTTGGACAAGTCAAGAACTATTTTTGTAAAAAACTGGAAAAAGATGTGTACACAGTTGCCAACATTAAATTTATCAACAGACTCACTGAGTTGGTTGTGAAAACAAATGCAAGTAATGAATATAGGAGTGCAGTTTTAAAAACAAAAGAAGGAGAAAAACTAAGCAAATATCGTTGCGATAGTTTTAAGAAAGCCGAAATTAATTGTCTAATGGTGGAAAAAGAGATATTTGCAATAATCAGAGGCATAGAATTTTTATAACTTATTTTAAAAGTATTCCTGAATTTGTCCAAGAGAATTTATCTAATACGCAAGCGTAAGGGTTACTCCTGCCTTGGCAATTATGGCTTAACTAGTTTACTATATGTTGATCATATGCAGGGTTCAAAGAATCCTTTGGCCGACAGTCTCAACTCCCATTTGCCTGGAAAAGAAAATGATTCGAAATAATAAAATCTTTCTAAAAATGATTGCTTACATCGTTTGAAATAATTAGTCAATAAAAAATAATTTTATTATCGACAACAATTTATATCTAAACATTTTCGTGGACGATGAAAATATCTTTAATTCATTTATTTTTATAAGCGCCTCGAGTAATATCTTATAGGAATATGTTTTTGAAATTATTTATTTTTCGTGAAACAAACCAATGCTTAGAAATAGCCCAACAGTAAATAGACATGGTTGGGGTTAGCTACCTATGTAAAAAAAAATCTGTTTAGATAAGTTCCTTTTAAAGGCCAAGCATACTTACACTCTTGACTAGGGTCTCCCAAGCAAAAAGATAGAGAAAGCTCTACGGTAAAGAAAGGAACATATTGTAAAGATTTTTCAATAAAGTTAATAGGTCAATGTGAAAGTTGAGAGAATCATTTGGACGCTTCGCAACACGCTAAGTCCTAAATTGACCAAAATAAGTTATTGGATACTTAATTGAACGACGAACAATACTTTAGGGACTAAATCTTTTGTATATGCATGACTCGTTTTGATTGAAATAAAGCATGATACATGAAAAATTGACCTACGTGAAGACGTGCTTTCACGGGGACAATTACAACGGAATCCTCAAAATTTTCACGATAATGCACTTGAATCATATTAACCTTTAATTACATGCATTTTAAGTTCTAAAACTTGTTATTGTTGTCCATTTCAGTCATTCCGTTAGGTTTTAGAAAAAAGAAAATTTACGTGGCATTATTAATGACCACATATGATTGAAAAGATAATAGCAGAAACACTTGGCCTTTTTCGCCACTTAAACTAACGGGATTGATGGAAGGGCTCAAAAGTATAAAAGTTGCAAGTTTTGGGTCTTAAATGCACGAAAAGAAAACTTTATGATAGATCTTGATAAGTTTTAGGAATTGCTCTATAATATTTTATACTTTCATACTAAACCCAAACAAATAATCACTTTGGACAGTAAGCAATGTGATATAAATGATAAAAAAGCTACTTGTTCCGAATAACATGGAGTCGGACTTCACAGAGGTGTCGTTGGGACAGAATCGGAATGTTTTCACCGTTTTTTATTTTTTTCAGCTTTACCTAGCAAAACTCACAGTAACAACATCAGCCCCATGGATTTTGCATGCGATAGATGTTCAATCCAGCATGCACAGGCCAAGCTCAAGAACAGGCGGTATAAGTTGAGTTATGAACTTAAAACACCTGAAGGACTCACCACTGATACTTTGCAGCAACAAGGACCTCCTCGTAATTCCGAGCCGCATTGTCCCAACTGAGGTCCTGTGTCATCCCTCTTCTTTGGATTCCTTCCCAGCTCTCCTTGTACTGCCTATACGTCATCAAGCAGTAACCCAGCGCATTTATCAACTTATTTGCTTCTGCACTATCAAACGTCCACCCAAGCCCCGTATCGTTGAAGGGATCAAATGGCTGAACTGTATCTCTCAGTCCACCCACAGCATGTACGACTGGTATTGTCCCATAGCTCATGGCATAAAGTTGGTTGAGCCCGCAAGGCTCAAATCTCGATGGCATAAGTAGAATGTCCAAACCGGCAGTCATCCTGTGAGCCATTTTCACGGAAAACCCAACCCATCCCCTGATTTTATCGCGGTGTTGTCCTTCAAATTGCCGAAGCATCTGTTCAAGATCTTGCCTTCCTGTTCCTAACATGACTAGCTGCACATCCTGACCCATTAGCCAAGGTACAGCCTCGGCTATTAGATCAACACCTTTCTGGTGATCCAACCTCCCAATGAAACCAAGCAGAGGAACATCAGGACAGACAGGCAAACCGAGCTCCTTCTGTAACGCTTCCTTACACTGGGCCTTCCCAGTTTGGAGATTTTCCAAGGAATAGTTAGTATAACCATCCGATGTTAGGTGAACATCGTATTGTGGACTCCACTCTTTTGTATCAATCCCATTGACAATGCCTCTCAGTTTCCAGTCCATCTCATTGATGATGTTGTGCAAACCCCAGCCGCCTTCAGAAGTTTTGAGTTCCCAAACATATCCATGACTCACAGTTATGACACGATCTGCTGTTTTTAGACCCGCGGCAAATATGTTACAGTGGTCCCCTCCGACAGGGTCATACAATTTAAAAAGGTCAATATAGTGTGGCGGAAGATCCACATAGGAAAAATCATCCACCGGTCCCCGTCCCTAGAGAAACACCATTGTCTATTAAGGATCAAATTTTCGTTGTCAAGAATAGAATACCAGAAATTCCTAAAGAAACACCATTGTATTAAGGATCAAATTTTCGTTGTCAAGAATAGAACACCAGTTCTTCTCAACCAGTCATATATACTAATACCTGATTGATAAATATCTAGGTTGTAAAATTAAAGGAACACAAATAGAAGAAAGCACTCATCTTCATCACCTATGAATGACACTGCAATTTTTAGATGTCAATTCTTTTTGTCAAAAAGATACTAGAAACTCTTTGAATACCTGAGTAAACCCTTGAACATGCAAAACTGCTCTATTTGACACATGAATGAATCTGGCAGTATTGGATATGCATGATTTCGAAGAGGTAAATGCAAGTAAGCCTCCACATCTATGACCGTGTTTCCTGATTCCCATCTAAGCTTGGGTTGACTACTTTGCCTACCAAAAGACTTCATTGTCCACATGGGATGCTTGAGCCTCCACTACATTTTCTTTGCACAGGCAACACAAAACAAATTAATGTTATTTTGTTGAGGATCTCTAGGATCATGGTATCACACAGGTAGGGAACATGATCCTTTGGGCTCAAACCTCAAAAGTGAATTATTCACTCACTCGCGCTCGCAAGCAGCAACTGATTTCCATTCACACAATTCGTATAAATATGCTATGTCCTATCTTAGAACCCGAACGGAAAGCTACTGTCTCGGTTGATTTGTGAATAGAGAGCTACTGTAGTACTAGTATACGAGACAAGGTGATTATACACATCAGATTTTAAGAGTTCAAAGTACAACAATCATGAACTTGAAGACAGACAAGCTTCAGGAAGCTACCTGGTGAGCTATGTTGTGGATCACTAGAATTGACCTTGTAAATGACATCAAGCCATTGTCCCTGTAATAAGCCTTGAGGTATACCGGCAACAATGCAGTATGCCAATCATTTGCGATGAAAACCAAATTCCCATCCCCATAGCAGATACCACCACATGGGACATGCCAGGGGACCTGCAAGACACCGACAAGTGTTGATAAGGTGTCAAGTGCGCTTGGTGGAAAAAAACAAAAACAAAAACAAAAAGCTATTTCATCTGCCCTTATGGACTATTACTTTGGTTCACTATAATGTGCTCTGACACCATAATTGGCATATGACATGATGCTTGAGCTACTTCTTGACTATTAGGTGCCAAACCAACATGATCAAAAGGCATCATGTAGAAACAAGACTGGATTCTACAACTAATCATACCTCAACAGCTGCTTTGCAAAACAGCACCATTCTTTTCAAAATATCCTGCACCATCAAAGCTACAGGATATCAGATCTCGAGTGCAGCAAAGCAATGATTGAAGATGATTTCTCAGCTGTTTTTGTTTCACTGTCAGCATCTGTGATCAAGAACTACCGCAAACATAATAGGAAAGATATCCATAAGAGGTCATGCAATTTTCCAAAAGGACAGTTAGAACCATTCACCAAGCCATCAGACCATAAGTAATCAATTGATAATGGTAAGACGTGATTGAAATGCTTAATGAGTAATCTTATTGAAAAATCAGCACATTAAGAAGGGAAAGTCATAGTCTGTATGTACTCAATTTAGTATTACTACTAAAGAACCCAGGGTGATGGTTATCCCTGGGAACACAGAATGGAGGGGCTAATGTTCTATCTTGTTTGGTAGTCAGTGTATAAGCATGGTAAGGATATATGATCAATACAAAACATATGTATCTGCAAAGACATAACGTTCTTCTATTTCTACTGGCAAAAAAAAAAACACAAAAACAAAAACAAACAAAAAAAAGAACTGACCACTCGGTTCCCTCCATAGATGTTGTTCTCAATATGACGAAACACGGGGCTGTCAATGAAAACAAAATCCACACCATCTATATAGGCCTGGAAATATGTTACCTCATGATCCTGTCAATTATACGGAGCATTAAAAGAGTAAAAGCACAAGATACATAAGAAACGAAAATCATATCTGATAAAATTCAGAAGCTGTGCAAACCTGGCCATCAACCTTGTACCTTTTCCTCTCGCCTATTTGTTGGGCTTCAGCATAGTTGCCATATCGAGGTGCCACAACCTATTTAATATAAAATATAAAATAAAAAAGGAAGTGCGACTATAGTTTATTTATTTTAGGTTAATTGAGTTGCTACAAAGTTTCAGTAAACGCGGCATAAATATCACAATAGTAGACGGACGAATTTTAAGTTTAAGCCAATACAAACAATCGTTTGCAACTCATGTCTCTTCTCTTTAGTTAGGGGGAAAAGAGAAGCCACTGAGAAATGTTGGTAGTTCATTTTATACGCTATTCAAAAGATGAATATGTAGAGAAGTTTTCTGCATAAACAACTATGATCTGCAACCGCTACTTAACAAAGAATGCTGCACTTATTCCCAGTAACTTACCCAAAACACTTTGCTTATAGTTATCAAGTATTTCAAAGACATGGGAGAAATAGGGTATTGACATTACCATAACTCTATGCCCCCGACGAGCCAAAGCTTTTGGTAAAGATCCAGCCACATCTCCAAGTCCACCTACAAAATACTCTTGACATGTTAATCAAACTTTAGCATTAGATAAACAGGCAAAAAGCAAAAACATGCAATAAGCATGACATCTGGTTGTACTAATTCAAAATATAGCTAAAGACACTCGAAAGTTCTCTGCAAACAAATGACGCTGAAAACCAGCTTTCAGAGGAGAGAAAGCTCAGGAGGAGGTTATCAAACTAATCGATACAGTATTTATATGTCAACCCAATATTCCATGCATACAGTTAGCTCATAAATCTTGGGAAGCCACAGGACTTATCAAATCACTCGTCTCCTGTGGCAACTGACTACATTCTGCTAACCTAGACTGAAATACAACTTTGCAATGCTCCAGTAATTTACTTTTGTTACTCAACACCATTAATAGTCTCCACTCTAAGGGTACCTGTTTTAGACCATGGAGCACATTCCGCAGCAACCAATATAACATTCATGACATTGGGTCCAGCCAAAGGAGGGGGTTCCCTGTCCTCGGAGACAGGATCTGCTGTCTGATCAACATTCTGAAGGCTTGATTCCCTCAAACTTTCATCCTGTTCCACCTCTAAAGATTCAACCTCCAAGGTACTCGAAAGAAATGGCATCTCTCTGGACCGAACTGAATCTGAACTGATGTTCAAATGTTCTGAAGAATCAACACTGGAAGGTGTCACCTTAGAAGAAAACCAATGCTCAAGGTTTCTCTCTGCTTTATCAGGTTCTTTAGTTACTACTCTTTCTGGTACCTCCATCGTCGAATGCAGTGGGCTCCCTGAAAAATTTTGCACATTTGTTTCTCCAAGAACATTATCTTCAAAAGTAGTATAGTTGTCAGAAGTTGAAGCAACATCCTCATGTGAAAAAGTGCCCATCCCATCTTCATATGCAGTTTCAGCCTCTGTTGCACTAATCGTGCTGTTTTTTATAGAAGAAACCAATTTTCTTCTCTCAGCAATCTACAGCGGACAACAAAGTAAATTCAGATAACAAGAAGAAAATTCAAAAAGTTATATAAAGACCTTGAAGAAAGATTAACTCTATTATAATATCACTCATCTGAAGCATCAAGGTTTCGCTACCACAAAAAAAATATCCACTTACATCTAATTAAGGTGGACCACCAACAGATTGATCCCTTGCTCATTTCGTAAAATCAATTCGTAACAGTATCTCAAACAAACCCCCCCCCCCAAAAAAAAAAGAAAAAGAAAATAGGCCAACAAAAGAAAATAATAGGAGAGTGAAGATAATGCAACAGAGAACTGACAAGATAATGTGCTTAAAAGGAAAAGGGATGTCTTCTAGTTGTTAGAAATAAGTAGTCGATGAAGAAGTTTGGAAGATCCAGCAAAAGACCAGAAATACTCAATTGTTCCTATAGTAAATAGTCATCATTGATGGGTTCTTAGGACTAGGGACAATACAAAAAGATGGAAATAAATGCCCTTCATGGTTCGAAAGACAGCAGAAGTAATCAACTGTTACCATTTTTTATAAAAGAAGGAGACAGTGGGGAATCATTATCTTTCCACTGCATTCGATGGCAGAGATTCCATTCAAAAAATTTCTGGAGGCACTCATTATATAAGAAATCAGCTGTGATTGAACACCAAACTAGCAAATTTCTGCATGCCAGCTGGACAAGCTAAAATTTCCACAATGCATAGAAATCTGCTACTTTGGTGTAAAAACTAGACCTGAGAGATTCTCTCCAATGAAGCAAGCCTCCATGGAGGCTACATCAGTCAAAGAAAATGACTATCGTATAGAAATATGGAAAATCTTTTCAACCATACTCCAGATGCGCGCTTAGCCATCAAACTAAAATTGTAGCACAATCGAGCAATGATACTGCTTGAAAATGAAGTAAACAAAGCCTATTATGCAGATGAGATTGTAGCTTCACAATGGATGGAATATCATGGCACACATTATCCAACTTTGATTCCTAGAAAGCAGAGACCATATCATGCCATCAAATTATGCATATCTGAACCTAAATCATTGAATTTGCTAGACCTGGATTGGTTTAAATTTTGGGTACTTTTTAACAGTGAGAATAATTGAGTAGGCCCTACAATTTAACTAAAAGGAAAAGTACCAATAGGTCGCTCCCTTTTTTCTTCTTTCTATTGAAAAGTACTGCACTTTCCAGATTCACTTTACGTTTTAGAGTATGAGAACTTCACAAAGCTGACTTTTAATCAGTGAAATTAAAGACGATTGTCGTCCAAACCCTGAAATGTTAACCGTCTTCCGAGAAGAACTAGAAACTAGAACAAAACGAAAGTTTCCTTTCGACAAAGTTACCTGATTGAGCAGGTCTCTCTGCATTGCAAGAACCCTCTTGCTCTTCTCAATGGTGGCCCGGAGCTTGTCCTCAGTTTCCACATTTTCACCGTCGTCGCCTTCCGCAGATCCCCTCCCAGCCACTCTCGCGCTCAAGAACTGGCCTCTGTCATGCAAACCTAACATCCTGCCGCAGCAAAATGAACACTTGAGCGGGCCATCCTCAACAGCCCTCAATCCGGAACACCCGCATGCGAAGCCCCTCAAATGAGGCAGAACCGGCGACTTCCTCGGCCGATGGCTGAGCGAACCCGATCCGGGTTGGCGCCGATTGGTGCAGTAAAGGAGCAGAGAGCTCTCCGCCTTGGGCTCGATGAGAAACTGCAGAGACCCAAGAGACGCCATCCGGGTGTTCGACGAAATTCCCCAGAAGAAACTAACGGCGGTTCATGCGCCCGGAGAACCGACGATTTCAGGCGCTCCGGAGACGGAGACAGGAGTGTGGCGACAGAGGAGTGAAGATGTCGGGGAGATGAGGGAGGAGTGAAGGTGTCGGGGAGAATCATGGAGGAGGAAACGAACAGAGAAAGATCGACGCTGGAGGTCGTTGGAGTGGGACCCATGGGCTGGTACTGTTAATTGGAATCGTGGAGTAAATACTGTGAGGTTCAGATTAGATGAGAGTTTGGGAACGGGAGATCGTCGCCGGCGTAGATTCTTGGGCTCATATCAGCCGTCCACGTGTCATCGTCCTCTCTTGTTTTGTTTTTGTTTTTGTTTTTGTTTTTTGGTGTTTGCTTTTCTGGTTCTGTCCACTAGTTGCTTCGCCTGCGTCCAGTTGAATCTCGTTTTACACGTTTTCCGATGACTGAATTTGGCCCCAAAAGATTTTTTTTTCTATGTTTAAAATGTGTTTTATGTGCCCCCTCTATTTTGGGTCTAGTCGCCATCAATTCTTCGTGAACCTTTTTTTGGTCAAATTGAGGATTTTTTTTCCAAAGAAATGAAGGCAAAATTCAAAGTGTCGTCACTTACACATTAATCATGATTTTGTCAATTAAATCCTTTTGAGGAACAATACTTGAATGTGTATGTGTGTAAGTTTAATTGCACTTTTCGATGTAGATTGCACTTTTACAGTCTGATATAGTCCATTCACACATAAGTTTTTTTTTTTTTTATAATTCATTTTTATGAAGTCACGGAATTACGTCAGCACAAAAGTCATTTCACAAGTGATAACTTGCATCTTATAAGGCCAAAAAAAAGAAAGAGAGGAAAAAAGGAACTATAACCTCTACTTTTGTTCCTTGCTTTTTTTCGAAAAAATTACCAAAAAAGTCATAAACCTATTGTAATTATGGTAATTCAATCATAAACTTTTTCTTTTTACTAATTGAGCCTTAAACCTTTTGCAGTTGTGCCAATTCAGTCCATTTGATTGACCGGCGCCAACGTGGATAATTTTTAATAATATTTTAAAATTTTATCGAAATTTTTTAAATTTTTTAAATTTTTTTCTTACTCCCCTCCTTCTTCAACCTTCAACCGGTCGCCACACTTCTAGCGATTGGCCAGAGGCGAGGCCGGCAAGGCCAACGAGGGCTAGGCGAGGGTGAGGACGAGGGCGAGGGCGGGTGAGGCCAGGGAGGGCGAGTTGCAGAGACTTCGAGCTTGAGATCAGTCGCGAGGCCAACGAGGGCAACGGTGATGCTGGGCGACCAAATAGACCCATGGGCTGATACTGTTAATTGGAATCGTGGAGTAAATACTGTGAGGTTCAGATTAGCTGAGAGTTTGGGAACGGGAGATCGTCACTGGTGTAGATTTTTGGGCTCATATCAGCCATCCACGTGTCATCGTCCTCTCTTCTTTTGTTTTTGTTTTTGTTTCTTGTGTTTGCTTTTCTAGCTCTATCCACTAAGGGCCTGCATGAAAACGATTCTTGCCAAAAAAATTTATTCTAGCAAGAATTTATTCTTTTGAGAATCAATTTTGGCAGAGAATGAGAATTTATATTTACCAAACGCACCATCATTCTCATTCTACTTTTGGCAAGTTTACCAAACGCGCGCTCGGGGATCGGCAGCCGACGTCCGGTGTCCGGCGTTCGCGCGTCCGACGGCTGACGTTCGGTGTCTGACGTCCGGCGACCTACGAGCGTGAGAAAGAAAATGAGAAGTGAAAATAAAAAGGGAAAAAATCATTAATAAAAAAACCTTAAACTTTTGATTGTGTGACACATTTACCCCACTTGAAGTAAAAAGACGCATTTACCCCCAATTTTTTTTATTTTCACTTTTTTTATTAAATAAAATATTCAAAATATTTAAAAATATTTAAAAAAAAAAAATCAAGGCTTGGGCGGCAGGCCCTTGCTACCAAGGGTCAGCGAGCCTTGCCCAGCGCTGGGCGAAGGGCCACGCACGACCCTTGCCCAGCGCTAGGCGAAGGGCCGCGCGCGACCCTTGCCCAGATTTGGGCGAGGGTCACCGGGCCCTCGCCAAGGCCCCGACGGCGGCAAGGGCTTGCCGCCCTTGCCCCCGACCCCCCCTTTTTTTCTTGTTTTTATAAATATTATAAATATTTATTTAATAAAAAGGTAAAAGAATTATTTCTGGCAAGAATTGATTCTGGCCCTAGAGAATCACTTCTTTACCAAACACAAATCTCATTCAAAAGTGGAAAATTGTTCCAAAAGTCATTCTTTACTAAACGTATTTCTGCTCCAGAATCACTTTTGGCAGAGAATTAAAAATTCTGGCAGGTTATCAAACGCACTCTAATTCTTTCACTTGCGTCCAGTTGAATCTCGTTTTACATGTTTTCCGTTGATTGAATTTGGCCCCAAAAGATTTTTTTTTTTTTTATGTTTAAAATGTGTTTTATGTGCCTCATCTTCTATCATGGGTCTAGTCGCGATCGATTCTTCGTGAACCTTTTTTGGTCAAATTGAGGCTTTTAAAAAAAAGAAATGTAGGCAAAATTCAAAGTGTCATCACGTATCAATTACGGTTTTGTCAACTAAATCCTTTCGATGAACGATACTCGAACTCGTGTGTGCACAAGTCTTAATTGCACTTTTCAATGTAGATTACACTTTTACACTCTCATTATGGTCCATTCTTTTCTTTTCTTTTTGGTCAAAGATTATATTCCATTCAGAAGGTCTAAAACATATGACGGAATTTTTTTTCTTTTTTTTTCATAATTAATTTTTATGAACTATCGGAATTATGTCAACACAAAAGTTGTTTCGCACGTGAAAACTTGCATCTTAAAAGGCCAAAAAAAAAAAGAGTGGAAAAAAAAGGAACTATAACCTTCGCTTTTGTTCCCCAGCTTCTTTCAAAGAAGAAACACGAACGACCGGTGTAGCGGAGTGAGGAAAAGAGTTTGGAAACGGATTGGGCCACAGCAAAAATTTTATATAAGACCTGTTTGGTAAGGTTTTAAAATAAGTATAAAAGATAGCATGGTTAATATTATGGTTAATATCACAAAAGTTTTCATATTGGTACTTTAAAAAAAAAAAAAAGTTTTTCGATAGTAATCGAAAGTTGATCGCTTGACATGATTAAGTTCTTGCAACACATGGAATTGTGATTGTTATCGGTTGGTTTTAACAATAGCAACAAAATTCTAATTAGGGATAATGACATATTGATCTCTGAATTTTTTTCCGATGATTAATGTGGTCCTTGATTTTTTTTTATTCAATTTAGTACTTGCACTTGCAAAAATCCTCTCAATGTAGTCCTTCAATTAAAAATTCTAACACCGCTATCTTATGTGACCATGACTTTTATTAACTTGGCGTTAGATTTGCCATACTGGTCTCCACTAATTTATACATGGCTTGCACATCAATCGTCATATCTCTTTTCCATTTCTTTGGCCTAAAAGGAAGGAAATAGATTTGCTGACTTGGAAAAAAATGTGGCAGTTCACCTCATTATTTTGACCCAATAAACACTTATGTGGTAGTTCCCGTTAGTAAAATGCATGTTACACTTAACCGATGACTATATTGAGTGAATTTGTAAAAGTTTGGTGATTAGGCTGGTGCCAAAGAGCTAAGGGTGAGCAAAGTGGACCGAACCGGACCAGTCGATTTGGTCTAGTCCTTGAGGGTACCGATCTAGTCCTCGGTTCTAGAGCGAATGGAACCGGACAGGTCCAAATATAAATATATTTATTAAAAATTAGAAAGTAGAAATTTAGAAAGTAGAAACTTCATTTTTCTCTATAACATTGCAGCATTCTTCGAAAAAATCATTTCGAGGTTGATGTTAGGAGCGTCTAATGGATTTTTCAGTAGTTCTAGTGCCAGTTGATTCGCCATTTTTTCGGAAGTTTTGTTACTGTGACAAATTGTTGTTCCTATTTAGTTTTGTCTTTGCATTGGAATGAGAAGATACAGAGACATAAGTAAATTCAAATGCTTGATTTCCTTTGCATGTTCATATTTTTCGCATTGATTCGTTCACAACTTGTGAATTACAACTTGATTTACTCGCATGAATTCATTGATTTAGATAGTTGAGATTCTTGTTTTTGTCCATCATTCCAAAACAGAAAAGAAAGTTCAATCCATAATTACCGAGAACATCAATCCGGCCCCCGATTCCATACGGGGATCGGACCAATCCGGATCGTGCACACCCCTACAAGGAACCTTGCTTTAGAGGAATATGATTTAGGGTGAGTGCATGTAATTACTTTGAATTGCTCATCGAACCAATTGCAATGATGCATTTTGGTGAAAGTGGGCTCGGCATTCCATCAAGACGAGGGGTGAGTAATTGAGCTGATTTAACTCGGGAACCGAATCCTATCGGTCTTACCTGGCTTGCTCACACTAGGATCTAGATTCTCAAGTAAAAAAATTGAGAACCAACCTTAATTGGGTTGATTCCAGGCCTTGAATTGGTCGGTTTTACTCAGGACCGACCTTGTGAGTAGAACTGGTTTTGAACTAGTTTCAAGGCCGATTTGGATAGAACCAGTTTGGAACAGATTTGAAACTAAACTCTAAAAGTCTCTTAACTTTCTCTGTTCTTGAGACGTGCCTTCTCAATTCTCACTCTCTTTGCCTCTTATGCTCCGTTTGTTTGGCGAAAAATGAATGATTTGAGAAACATTTTCCTAAAAACGATCGCTTGTATCGTGCACAAAAATGCACAACAAAAAAATATTTTCATCATTCACAAAAAATATCAAAGCATAGTTCGTTGTCAATAATGTAATTATTTTTCGTTGACTAATTATTTTAACCGACACAAGTGAATGTTTTTAAGATAATATTTTTAAAATTTTCATTTTTCGTGAAACAAACGAAGTCTTAAATTTGAGTTTCTCTCTGTCGCTGCTCTAGTCGCCTCTCCACTCAGCGGTGTTTGAGTTTCTCATCTAAGATCTGGCCTCTCCCTCCGTAGTCTCTTTAATGGCGTCGGTCCATCTTTCTCTCTCACCCTCGTCTTGGCTTACGCAAAGTGTTCAGATGCAAAGGTCAACAGCCTTGCTTCATGATTCGTCAAGATTCGTCAACAAGTTTGTTGACGGTCGTCAGAAAGATCAACTCAAGAGTTGGATCTCTAGATGAACAAGCCGGATTTATATGTTTGAAGTATTGGGGTATGGTTCGTACTCCCTATCGATAGGAAAACATGTGAGTCTCACTCTATCTATATATACTTTTTTCTTTTTTTCTTTTGTAATTGAGCGATATAATTGAGAGGTGCGATATGCTAATTATAGTGAAATCCTCTGTCGAAATAGCTCTAACTTAAGGGTGAATCAGGATAAAACATTGTCTTGATTTTCAATCTCTATTTCCTTGTGGTCGTTGATTCCTAACATGGGGAACCAACTTAGAAATTATATGTTCTTCTATCAGGACACTTCAAAAATAAATGTCCACACCATCAATCTTAATAGGTTTGAGTCAATTGTCCATTTGATTAAGAAAAACCCTATGGCTCGTACGCAATGGCAGTACCCGATCACCCTAATCAAAACACTCGCTTGACGCAGAATAGGAAACCTATTAAGATTTCCATCTGATTAGCTTTTCAAATTTTGGATTTTTGCTTTACGTTTAATGTTGTTCGATTATGCTGCAGAATGATTTGAATTAATATATATAGGAAACATAGCATGAAATTGTTACCTTTTGCCACACTTTTAAGTATTGAAGAATAAATTTGAGTTGATTTCCTTTTCTACTGTCCAATCCCAGTCTCGATAACCCCTTTCTCCTTCTCTTTGCAGATCAGTTCTGCATTTATTCCTTTTGCTGCAAGGACATCGAGGGAGCTTACTAATCTTTACGAAGATGAGGGTTGCGTCGGAAATTGAGGCGCGACGGTGGTGGTCGTAGTAGCTGGGCCGCCACCTTGACCTCGAAGGTGGTGGCCGCCAACGCCCGTTCCTCTCATTAGCAAACGTTTATGTCATGCGAGCATCTGAGTGACTTGTTACATCGCGTCAGCCACAAAACCCATGTAAAGAATCGTTTTTCTGCGTATGGGGATTTCATCGGACCTCAACCCGCTGGTGTTGCCCATATTAATTTCCAGGATTGTTTTTCCTTTTGTTGTTAGTCCTGAAAAGGTTAACCCTAGCTGTTCTGCTTCTGTCATTATCATTGCTGGAGGAATTATCTAGGGAGTATCCTCTAAATTAAATTATAATGTCCCATTTTATCTATGTTTAGTCCAAAGATGATTTTTGTTAGATTCTATGTCATAATCACATCGACAGCACTAAATAGTCTACTTAAAAAAATACCATCCAGAAATTCTTATACTTGATTTTAGATATTCTTCTATTAAAACTTTGGGCAAATATCACAAAAAACCCTAACTTGGGACACTCGTGTCATATTTACCACAAACTAATTTTTATCTCATACAAAATTCCAAATTAGTATGCCCGTGCTACATTCTTGTGCCACACTTGTATCACATTTACCCCAAAAATTCCCAAGTTTACCATCCAAAAGTCCCAGATTTGCTACAATTTAGGGAAAATGTGGCACATGTGTACTAGTTTGAGATTTTTTATGACATGAAAATTAGTTTGGGGTAAATGTGTTACGAGTGTACCAGTTCGGGAGCTTTTGTGACACAAAAATTAATTTGGGTTTAAATGTGTGGCACGAATACATCAGTATGAAATTTTTTTTATGGTATTTACCCTAAAAGTTCTGTTAGCTAGGATTTGAATTAAACGAAATTTATAAAAATTAGAAAGAAAAAAAAATAGTCGGGACGGATAGGGTGATGTAGGGCGGTGATCCATTTGGCTATAAAAATCACTTGATGAACATTAACCATACCACACTTCTTGAAATGTCACAAATAATCCACCCGTCATCTAGCCATTGGCCGTCAACTGAACCCACGGCATTTTGGCCGTCATTCTCATTTGAGCGCGCCAAAAGTAACCGTCAAAACAGATTCAACAGACTCCCCTCACGCTCCCTCCCACTTGCCCACCCCTAAACCTCTTCTCCCTTCATATAAACCCGAAAGCCTTCTTCTTCTTCGCAACAAGGAAAGAAAATCACTCTGTTTTCCCATTCCATCTCTCGCCTTTCTGAGAACTCCGCCGGCGCACTGTTTGTTCGTGAGAAGAGCGAGATTGTGAAGATCGAGCAAGGTCGAGAGGCTAGCGAAGAAGAAGACGGTGACCACGCAACTTCAGGGCGGTCGAGATCACATCGAAGGGAAATGGCTACGTCACAGTCTGATCTCGGAAGCTGTAGAGGAGACGAGGGGCTTCGGGATCAAGAAAACCGTCCTCCATTTCCCGAGGAGGTACTCGACTGTTCTCGATAGTTCTTGAAGTATGCATAATCTTCTTTTTTCGCCGGTTTTGACTGTCGGAACTGTGTATATCTTACTGGGGATTAAATGAACGTAGAACCGAACAAGAAGACGGGGTAGAAAATGGAGAAGATTTTGCAGATTCTTGTAACTTTTGTTTTCTGTCTTTTTTTCTTCTTCTTTTTTGGTTCTTTTTTCCGACATTGAATCTGATTTTCATTGCTCCCAAATTTTCTGCAATGTTATCATAAGGGGGTTATCCAAGTGCTCTTGATCCATCTAGAAACTCCGCGTGTCGCATCGAGTCCATGTAACTGATATAGTTGGTGCTGAAACTGATATGTACTGAGGATTTTACTCTTATCAGGTTCAGATTGGTGATTCTCTAGTGTACAGAATAAGAGGAATACTGGGAAAGGGATTGTTTGGACAAGTTTGTGTCGGCCAACCCGTTGGTCCGTCAGCTGCAACCGATCAAATTGGTCTGGGAGCAGTAGAGGTGTACCTCCGAGCTCTATCTTCTCGTTTTCGTACTTTGAGTGCTATATTTGCGCTGTCACTCACATGATTAATGCACACGATCTAGGTAGCCATAAAATTTGAGCTTAGAAATGCCCGCCAACGATGTGAAGATGGAATCCCTCTTGAGTGGAAAGCTTATGAGTGAGACACTTCAAATTGTCGCATATTTAGCGCACGCTATATTTTTGTGAATGTCTGCTGTTTGTTATTACATCTGTGTTTGGCATATTGAACACAGCGATCTGGGTAACGACCATGGCATTCCGCTTCCACGAGTATACTACAAGGAGCAACAAGGGGACTATAATGTCATGGTATGTGCATTCCCTTAGAATCGGAAACTTTTGCATGCTCGAAGATCAATGATGATGTGCTTACGATTTCTAGGATCTGCTTGACGTATGCAGGTCATGGATTTGCTTGGAGAGAATTTACATGTCCTGATGCAAAACAGTGCACCGTACGTTTCCTCATGAAGTGTCTACTGTTTCTTTTCAATGTTTGGACATTTTATCAGATTCTACGCCTTCCTAATTTTCTCTCTTTCATTCTTTTATTCAGCAATCCATTGGCGGTGGTTGCTTGTGTTGCTGTTGAAGCAATCTCTATACTCGAGAAACTGCACTCTAAAGGGTAATGGCTGATTGGCTTCCGATTTCCTTTCCCACAGCGACGTTGTTCTTTATTTAAGGATCAAATAGACATTTTTAAAGACCGTGCTTTCTGATAGCTTCTCATATTTGGGAGAAGTTTTTCTCTGGCAGCTTTTACTGTTTCGGTTTTGCTTGTAGCATCTCTGGTTCTGTCCATGTAGTAACAGAATTCGCATTGCGAAAGATTTCCCTTATTGGAAACGTTAAAGTCCCTGTAAGCCCAATGATATGATCCTTTTGTTTTTAGGACAGGATTATGGAGATTCAATGAGTAAAAAACAGTCATCTTGGGTTTGTACAATTCTATGATAACTACCACAGATCAGTTACCTGTTGCTAGTGCCAGGTTTGATTATGTTGTTTATTTATGCTTCTTTTCCTGACAGGTACATTCATGGGGATATCAAACCTGGTAACTTTTTGCTTGGTCCTCCGGGAACCCCTGAAGATAAAAAACTGTATCTGACCGATCTTGGATTAGGTTATGGCCAATTTGCATAATCGATTGAAAAAGAGAAAAAAGGAAAGATATGACCGTCTCATTATACTTTTGTCATTTATAATCTTGCAGCTAGAAGATGGCTAGATAATTTGACTGGTTCACACATTAAGTACAATCAAATTCCATTTTGTTTCAGGTGCGCTGGAAACGATCTTAACCTCCTCTATTAAAGCCCTCCTGCATGAATTTACTTGCGTGCACTAATTTACTGCTTAGTGCAGAGGAACAACTCGGTTCGCAAGTGTACATGCTCATCTTGGCAGAACCAGTAGCAGAAGAGACGACCTAGAGTCCCTGGCTTACATGCTTGTTAAGCTAATCTCCGGTCGTTTGCCTTGGCAAGAATACAAGGTTTGCTAAAACCAGAGAAGATTATGATGTTTCTTTAAAAGCTTACGTGTCTGTCTGTCCTATAACTGCCATAGCTGGTTCAGGGTAGGGATAGGGATAGCTCTTTCCTTGCTTGCAAGCAAAAGATGGCCACTCCTCCAGGAACTCTGTGTCGCAATTGTCCTGAGCCTTTCCTGCGATTCGCTGAGCTCGTGTTTAGCTTGAAATTCGATGAAGAACCAAACTATGCAAGATACATTGCTCTTTTCCATGGGGGCATCGGTCCAAATCTATACATCTGGCCCATTAGTCTTCATGTTGCTCTGAAGGTAGTAGCCTATTCCTCTCAGAAAATCAGTAGATGCCGGTAAAAATATCTGATAGGATCTCGTCCTCTAATTAAGCCATACATTTCTCTTTGCTGCAAAATTCATTTGTCAGGTTGCAAATAAGGGAGTTCCTTTAATTGAAGAAGATAATCTACAAAAGAATGTACGAACGGGGTTGAGTGTATCGCAATGGATTGTCAATTATGATGCGCATCTACCCATGAAGCAAAGGTAAGGAATCAACAGTTTCAGAATTTTCTTCTGCTTGGGCACATTGACTTTGTTCTTCACTTACTTCATGGTAAATACAAATGGAGGGTTAACTGTTCATCTAATCTGCCCCTTTTCTTGTAGGTTTTACACTTCTGTGCATGATTTGAACCTGCCCTTAGAAGCCGAGAAGGTATGTGTAAATGGTTTGTTTGTCAGCAGTGCGGATTTTTGCTCAAATTCGTGGACCCTGATAATGGAAGACGGCACTGGCTTCACTTCTCAAGCTCGTTATCTTTCACCCGAATTTCTTCCCCAGGTTGCATTTCAGCTGCTCTACTTAGGACATTCATGTACTATGTAGATCCAATAGTTCCATGTTACAATTCATTCTGATAATGCATAACACATTCGACCAATGCATCAAGCACTCAACAATGGCATTCTCGATTAGGGGGGACTTAACAGCGTTTTTCAATGTTTTAAGGAGTGGATTCGGGCACATTGGCTGATGAGCTACCAGATCACTGCAATAGCTGGAGCAGACAATCACGGATCATATGTTGTAATGTCCAGGGGTAGGTCAATGCATGCCTAATATCAACTTCTGATGACATGGTACCATACCATTTTCACAAATTGTTATCAACCCACCAAATGTAGGGACCCGTTATCTTCGGCAGCATCTTGAGGTCAGCGATACATTCCCTTTCAAGTGGATTCAGAGACAGTGGGCAGAAGGTTTCCACGTCACTGCCATGGCCTCTTCTGGGAGCAAATGGGCCGTTGTTACGTCCGATGAAGCTGGATTTTCTGACCAGGTTCATAGATAGTTCCTACTTCAAGATTCCCTTTTTGTATTGTCTAAACCTGCAAGTTCCTGATTCGTTTTCTTGTGCTAAATTAAGGTTGTAGAGATAGACTTCCAGTATCCGGCTGAAGGCATCCTCGAAAGGCAGAAGCAAGGCTATCGTATCACTTCGGTCGCGGCTAGTTCGGATCAGATTGCTTTTGTCTGCAGTATTACTGGAGAAGCACCAGCAAGTGTAAAGCAAGAGACACTCCTAACAACCAAGTTCCCCATTAGCGGAACTCAGGTGATTAATTCGGCTATTTTCAATACTATCAATTTGGTAGCGTTAGCTTCGCTTCATGGAGCTCATATACTCATCTTTTGCAGGAGATGTGGGCAAAGGATTACTATATTTCTTCCGTGTGCTATAGTCGAACCCTATCTTAAGATCCCAAGAATTCTACATGCATCACTAGTGCTTTCGTCGGTGACTCGTGCGATAAAGTGAGGAGCATCTCGCATCTTTTCCCCCCTTACTTTTAGGAGGCGAGGTTGGACAAGTCATTGGACATGGATCAATCATGTACAGAATTGTATGAGTGAATAGTTACCATTTTCTCTAATGCCTGATTGTGGGAAAGCTTAGACGTTGTGACATTGATCACTTCTTTCTTTCTTTTTTCTATTTTTAAACTTCTCAAGCATAATAAGCAACAGAGGCCGGGTAATAGGATGACGGATTATGCTTCATCACATACATCAGTGGTATCAAACGGGCAACATCACAGCAAAGTACATACATATATAAATGCATGTGCATATTCATTACACGTTCAAAATTAACATCACCCCAGAAAAACACTGTTTGTGCTAACAATAGAGATCGGACGGGCAATAATTCCAATTGAATCCCAATATCACTTCACCAATGCCGCATCATGCTGGTTCAGCATGTGGAGAGACTTCTTAAGGTCTGTATGCTCTACGACACATTACCCGTCCAAACTGAGAACACCTCCACAACGAGACGGGTGCTAACAAACTGAGAAAAGGGCGAAACTTGCCACAATGTACTGATGTAGCTACATATTCGTCACAAAATCTACACTATTAAAACAGACCAGATCCAGTCAATACTCAAAACTCTGGAATTTTAGCAGCCATGGTGTTGTATGCAAGTTCTATATCCTCTTCGGTCATTTCGATGGTCTCATCGCTGTCGTATCCAGCTGCTGCATCAGCAGAGACGGCTTTCCTTTTCCCTTTGGATTTCCGATCATCAGTGCTAGGCTTCTTTCGCTTCATTGAAGCATCATATTCCAAACGACTGTATTCTGCTTCATAAATTTGCTTACAATCCACAGCCTTTCAGTGGAGATCTGCATTTGAGATCGAAGCAGCAGTATTTCCAGACCCCTCAAGCTCAATTAGCTCCTCCACCACACGAGGTACGCTGTTCCACTGTTCGCTAATTCGTTGGACATCCTGCATCGAGTCATGTATGCATCATCAAGAGTGAAAGCTCGAATATCCATGCCAGGACACAAATGTACTTCGGATATCAGGCTCATCCCAATCACAACAGACTACTCAAAAGTTCAAGTTGGGTCACTCATTTCATATGAAAATCATTGTTTTTCGCCTTCATCAAAACACACAATACCCCAACTAAAACATATTTAGGATGCAACTTTGCGCTAGAATTTCACATGGCACGCTCCTGCATAGATAAATACACCAGTTTATGTGTGGATACTAAAATACCGTTTGGAAACACACTAGTTTATGTGAGGATACTACACCTGATTTTGCTCAAGGGCATCAATTGCATCTTGTAAGCAAGTTAATATCCCTTCAGCCGCTATTTTCTTTATCTCATCTGCTGGAGGCTGCAAGGTCAAAGCAGATGCTAAACACCAGCTCTAAATTTAGAATAAAACGGCTCAAAACAATTAAAATCATTCGGTGGAAAGTAAAACTTTGCCATCTCCTCTGCCATGTAATCTATGTCAAACTCATGAGCCGAATGGTTTGCCCTTTTCGAAACATTGAATTCGGCCGTGTCGGGCCAACATGTGCTGTGTTTGGTGCTTTCTGTCACTAGTAATTGTTTTAGTTCTTTAGAAGTTAACCCCAGCATAATGAAAGGCGGAGCTCCAAATTTGAAAGCTGGCGGGGTGTCCCATCTTAATTGTACAAAGTAGTTTGTAGAAGTTTTTTAGTCTCCATTGAGCATATGCAAAGGTCACACCCAGCACAAGCACAAGGCCACAAGTCATGACTAGCAAAATGCAATTCATCCAAGGAATCCGTTAACGAAATACACCAAAAACAAGCATGAATGAATGTACTCCCTCTATTGATAAAAAAAAAAAAATGCACTTCCTTTTGCTCTTTATCACAGTGAATGTATTTGAAAACCCTATGCCACTATGCTAAATTAGTGAATTTACTGCAGCACAATTATTAGTGCTCTCCAAATGAAACGTGTACAATTGGAAAAATTGTCCAAAAAATTCTAAACCAATTGCAGTTTTACCAATTCAGTCCTAAACCTTTCAATTTTGCCAATTGAGTCCTGAACCTTTTAACACTTTACCAATTGAGTCCATCCAACCAAATTTTGCCGGAATTCGCTAACGGGGATAATTTTAAATAAATTTTCATTTTTTTTTATTATTTTTCTGAATTTTCTTTTCTTTTTTTCTCCTTTCCTCTTCCCTTTGCTGGTGGCCGACCACTAGCTAAAGGCGATGGTTGAGCCGGCTGGCCTTGCTTGGGTGAGGGCCACCATCGCCCACCAAGCTAGGCCTCCCCTTTGGCAGGCGAGATGACCCTTGCCTAGGAAGACCAGTCGGTAGTCAGTGGCCGGCCACGAGTAAAGGGAAGAAGAAAGGAAAAAAAGAGGAAAGAAAAAGAAAAAAATTCAGAAAAAATAAGAAAAAAATCGAAAAAATATTTTAAAATGTTCACGTTAGTGCCGGCTATCCTATACGCTGGCTATGCCACATAAGAGGGCCAGTGTCCACTTAGCGAATTTCGGTCAAAATTGGCTGGATGGACTCAATAGGCAAAGTGTTAAAAGGTTTAGGAATCAATTGGCAAAATTAAAAGGTTTATAACTGAATTGGAAAAAGTGTAATAGGTTTGGGATTTTTTTGACAATTTTCCCAATTGTACACGGTTCATTCCTCCTTAATAAAATAATAATAAAATAATACTCCATTTAAGTTAGCGTTTTTAAAAAGTTATGACACTTAAGCGATCTCCGTACAAAACTTATAACACTCCTGATGTTCTTACCTTGTAGTTAGTGGGTTGGGTAATTTTGCAAGACAAGTTCGCCATTGGAAATTAAATTTCACAGTTTTACTTTTCATGCTTGAAGCATTGGTCTAGTATGCTAAATGGTGGCAAAGCGGACTTTTGTTCTAGGTTTAATATCACGAAAAATCCCAAACTGGTATGCCTGTGACAAATTTACCCAAAACTATTTTTTTGACCACGAAAAATTTCAAACTAGTACATATGTGACAGATTTATCCGAAACTATTTTTTTGACCACGAAAAACCATAAATTGGTATATTTATGACAAATTTACCCTCAGTTAGTTTCTGTTCAATTGAATTAATATCATGAAAAATCTCAAACTAGCACACTTGAGACAAACAAAGGGTAAAACCCCAAATTGGTACACGCTGTCAACTGTCACGTGTCATCAAACTCAGCAATTAGATGGTAAAATTTGACGGAAACTAACGGAGGGTAAATTTGTCACAAGTGTATCGGTTTGGGATAAATTTGTCACAGATGTACCAATTTGGGATTTTTCGTGGTCAAAAAAATAGTTTGGGGTAAATTTGTCACATGTGTACCAGTTTGAAATTTTTCTTGGTATTAACCCTTTGTTCTATTGATAGCTTGAAAAGCTTAATGAATTTTGTAGTACTGATTATTTAAGTTCTATGGGCCGTACGATTAAATACTTAAGGAGTCTTCATGGTAAAATCTCATTGAAATCTGATCATCAACCTGCCTGCCTAACGTGAAAACAAGCGGAAACTAATCGGAGGTGGCTAAATTGTGATTGAAGTCATAAGAGTTTTGAGTTTAGTAGACCATCTAGGTAATGCCGACTGATTGAAAAGATGGTCAATATGCCTTCGTTTTTACGCATTTCAACTTGGGTAGTGTAACTTGATGAAACTTGGAAGTTTCATTTATCTGTTGGGCGTTATCAATGCCATATGGTCTGTTAAGTTTACTTTTAAAAGAATGAAAAGGCAACTCTTTGAGCGAAAGATGAGGTAAAGTAAACAATTTTCGGCAATGTTTCGTGGGTATCTCTTTTGTCGAGAGAGTATTATTATTGTCGGTCGAAAATATATTTGTGAAAGCTTTTCAAGCGATAGAAATTTGAAAAGGGATAGTGCGCTAATAATAAATATTCCATCAATATGTTCAACTACTTCAAAAAACCAAAAAACCAGAAGACGAAATTAATGTTGGCTTTTCACGTAACGTGCATAGGTGAAATATACATATACGCAGCGGAAATAAAAACTATACACGTATCTCCAGAGGCGTTGTTCGTGCCTCTTAATCAAAAATCGGAATTACGAACGAGGTTAATCGGATTACCTCTCGTAGCGTGCCCGAAGTGACTGGTTCAAATGTTCTTCAGTTCGAGCCTCACAAACTTCGGACCTCTAGTTCAGACACACCACCAATCTTTGACGAGCGGAAGAAAGAGCTTGCAGAGAAACACCACTTCAATTGTGCTAGCAATCTTGTGGACTCCGTACTCTCTCGTATTTTATTTTCGGCAATCAAAGACCGAGAGAAAACTAATTTTCTCTCTTGCGTTTTCACTCTTTTGCACTCTCTGCACACCCTTGTTCTTGTATGAATTGGCAACCGTTGCCTTTGTGCTGCACTTACATGCATAATCAGCAGAGCAACTGCTAATCACACACACGCATTATCTGATCGTGCATAACTAGTTGTGCACTGTTATCAGTTCGTGCGTGAACTAATTGTGCGAAAATTGTGCACAGAGTGCACACTGTCAGCAACTAAACAGTTGCTGACCGTCCACGTGCACATGGTTAGTACCATGTGCACGTGGAACATTATTTATAAAATAAATATATACATCATATATAAATAAATATATATATATAAAGATATATCATCATGTGTGCAGATTTGGGCACATTAATATGCATCCAAGTCGGGCATGCCTATGCATCATATGCATGTGCGTCCATGACAAAAAAATTAAATAAAATCTCATTTAATTTAATTTCAGTCCGACTCAATTCGATTGCCGTAGTTGCAAACATATTTGTAATCTTGTCCTTTCCGCTCAACGTTATCTTGAATTGATTATGGTGTGTGACATCCCTAGGTTCAATATTGAGCTGGTAGTAAGACTTGTACTAACACATTAGTATTTTCAAGATAATTGATTGTCCCGATCAATTTTTAGGTCTTTCAAACCATGATTGACATCTAGCAATATGTCATGGCTACCCTGACAATATGAATGCTTTAAGAACATAATGAACCTGTCAGCTTTGGCTACAGTGTAATTCAATCCCTCTATCTTACTATGTCCCGATCGAACAAAGATCATTAAATATTTGTCAAGCCACCAATTTGATCATATGCACAAACCTAATCGATATGCACTTTATACGATAAATAAACAATTTATTCTCGGTTGCAACCCCGGCCGAGGATTTCAATGCAGTGTCACGATTAGATTACATAGGACATCATTATTGTACCTTGCATGTAACAAGGAAACAGATTCCATTTTGCGCACACGTGTAACTTCGTATGTGAACGAACTATGACCATCAAGTACAAAGACGGATCAACGAACCGTCAATGTGCGCATTTGTGAACCATAGCCATCCAACACACAAGTCAACATTGTGCCTCAAGTCTAAGGATTATGCCTCAGGTCTAAGGATTATTTACACAAGACCAAAGCAAGAACGATTAAACATTGACCACGCTAAAGGTTCCATGTTGTTAATCGTTCTATGCATGTCATGTTCAGTGAACTTGTCCGGTACAAGCACTTGTGTTCTAACTCGGGCATCACAATACCCAATGACTTGTGACTCGTCATTCCTTAAGTATCCAATACTTAATTGTGAAGTTACGAACACACCAGTCTCAACAGGATCATTAATATCCACTTAATGATCCATCGACCGGGAACAGTTTAAAAATTCAGTTTAACTGTGAACCCGTCACACATATTCTCAACATCTTAAAAATAGGTCCAGTCACAACTGATCTTATGGAATCATTCATATATATAAAATATTTGGACAAATGAATGAATGTCTTTGCCATTAATTAAGAAAGTACAACCGAAATTCCTAACATGTAACTATTACACTGTTGCTTTAGGGTATATATCCAACAATTAACACCTCTCAAAAATTCAAATAATTATTCGCCTCCTGTGGCAGACCTCTTGGATCGGTCAACATGCCCATCCATGCCAGCCGGAGCATCCCCGTTTGCTCCTCTACCGTCTTGAACAACGGAGGCAACATCCGGTAAACCGCAGCAATGTCCTTCATCGCATTGCCGGTCCCGCTCCCGCTTCTGTCGCCCCCTTCTCCCCCGCTGGTCCAAATGCTGATCTTCCGCTGCCTGCCCTTGGATAGCCTCCGCCTTCACCTTCGCCATCTCTTGGAACACGCCCTTGTTGATCATCATGTAATCCCTGAGGGCGGCATAGCTGCCCCCCAGCGCCCCCAGCAGGGATCGCAGATACGTGCCCTGGGCTTGGGCCGATGCCTCGAGCGCCTCGGCCTCTCTCTTCTTGGCGTAGAACTCCGCATCAGCAATCCCCTTCTGGGCCTCCGACTGCTTCTCCATCCCGTACAGGATTGAATCCGAGACTTTCTGACTCCTGTAGAGCTCCGAGTTTATTTTTTGTACCTTAGATTTAGGTTCAAAAAGGGAGGTGTCTTTTGAGAGAGTTCAATCATAACTAAAGTTTTCATTCACTCAAGCAACTATTTGCTTGACAGACTATGGTCGACTCTTCTTTAGACATCAAGGGCAACGTTAGCATTCTCCTACATGTGAAGCAACATTGCAGCATATAACCAAATGTAAATGCTTCTTGTACCTTTAAATTAACCTACCGAACCCTTGCTCGACATCGCCTATACATGTGGAACAACTTGTATATAGCCATAGGTGTATCAGTCCTTGATCGTGACGAACATTGCAATGTCATTGATAAACATCAAGCGAAGCGTCTTCTGATGTAAACCAAATGAAGTATGACAGTTTCTTTTGTTCTCTCTGATCGTACTTACTATTCTTTCTTGACTATGAGTCTATGACTAGGGCATTGCATTTGCATTTAAAGGGAAATCCCATTAGAGAGAATCCTAACATCATCAATAGACTATGCCGAGAGAGATGCGGGGCTTACCTTGCATTCGTACTCTACACTGGCCTTGCTCAGAAACTCGGCCTTGAGCTTCTCCGTCCGTGTCAGGGCGTTCATCCTCTCGACCTCCCTCTGCAGCTCGGCCTCTCTCAGTGCCACCGATTTGGCGGCCTCCACCTGCGCCACCTTGGCCTCCTTAGTCCAACCCGCCTTCTTCTTCGCCAACTCCGCGTTAGCCTCTGCGACCTCGGCCTCTCTTTCGTTCTCGTAGAACTTCACTTGTGTCCTCACCTTGATATCCTCCTTCTTTTCATCCCCTTGTCTCTGAGTCGCTATAATCTTCGTCTCTGCGTCAATCTTGGCCAAGTGTTGCAAAGTTTGCCCTTCCCTAAGCTTGGCCCCAATCTCACCCTTCATCCTGGCCTCGGACATGTCCACCTTCGCTTGGTTCACCGCCTCCATCCGCGTCTTTTGGCCCAAGTAAGAGAAGTACTCGTTCCCTGGGACATCCACCAGTTGCTTAACGTTTGCGTTATAGATCAACAGGCCAAACTGGTTGAGCTGGAGCTGGACTTTCTCGAACACCTCTTGCTTGAACTCATTGGTGCCCTGGAATACCTCTTCCATGGTCATCGAGGCCGCGAGAATGCAGGTCTTGTTGGAAATCTATTGGAGAAAAGGAATCACAATGCAGTTGAACTTTGAGGCGTGTAATCACTCTCTTTTAGGATCAATTTGCTCCACAAGATTGCTATAGGTTTCTGGCAAATTCCCTTCAGGATACAACAAAGTCACCTTGAGATTACTGGATAGCAATTCCAATAAATCTCCTAAAACTCTCTTGCGAAACAATGAAAGATTGGCTATTTAGAAGGAAGACAAAAATGGAAGTTATATCGTTAGTTCTGTTCTCTCTTTGAAATGAACCGAAATTGTCCTATATATAAAATATAGAACGCACCTCTTGGTTTGTGAACTGTCACTATGGACACACCCATTCATGTCCGAAGAATTGCAATTCGGACATAACCTTTCAAGTATGAAAACTGTCAATTTCGGACACACCCTTTCAGGTCTTAAATTGAACAGTTTTGTCTGAACAGTCACGAGCCAAAAATTAATTTCGAAATTAAAAAATTAATTGTTGATTAAGGCTTATTTTTGATTAAGTGCTAAGTGTGCCTAATAATCGCGCCAAAATCGGGCAATTATTCGCGCACCCGCACGCGGGTATTGTGGGGTCTAGCCCACTTACCCATTTCTCTATTTACAATAGTAGATAACTTTTTAACTAATAAAGAGACCAAAACTTTCCTTTCTTTCCTATGTGGGACAAGGAAAATTTCTTATGTATTGGTTTTACAAACAAACACCAACAGGTCTGCCCCTCAATGATCCCTTGGATGAGCTCCTTGACGTGGTGAGACAGCTTGTCGTGGGGGGAGATGAGCTTCGCATACTTCAGGAGGCTCACGTCATCATCGATCCGAGGCCCAATGGTGAACACCACTGGGAGGACGAAAGGGACCTTCTCGGCGCTCATGGGTTGGACCTCGAAGGTGTAGTTCACCGGCGACACACTGAAGACGGCGCAGGACTGGCCGGGGAGGACCCATCCCTTCTTCACTATCTTTATGTCGGAAATGCCGATGCCGGTGATCACCAAGTACTCCGAAGCGCTCGCTACTTTATACATGGTTCTCGCTACTCGAAAACAAACTTAGAGAGGCTTATTCGCAGGCTTTGTTCGTTGTAGGTTTTGGTTGGGTTTCTATAGAACTGATGATAAGGAGGAAAAGAATATTGGTTGAGATTTCTTGTTATTTGTTAGAGATAGATATCTTCTAGAAATATTTAGGATATTTTCTCTGATTTTCTATATCTATTATGATTATGCATATCCAATTTGATTTCATTTGATTTCCTTAGATAATTATCTATTAAAGCCTATAAATCGATAACTTCATTTTTCACTTTATTCTTAACTTGGTATCAGAGGTTTCTTACCCGACTACACTGCACACCCAAATAAATCCATCTTCACCGCCACTCAACAATGTACATTTAGGGTGCGTTTGGAAACTGCCTTGCAAAGCTCTTTGGACCTCAAAAGATACTTGGGCAAATGCTAGTGTGTTTGGCATTTATTTTTGAAGCCCATTTTCCCAAATGCCAGCCTTTCCAATACTAATAGCCCAAGGTAGGTCCAAGGCTACCTTGGGCATTTTAGCATTTTCGGAAGGCCAAAAGAGGGTTAAAGAGTTTTTTTTTCTTCCCAAAATACCCTCACTTATGTTTTGTTTTTCCGATCTTACCCTTACTAAATCACTGTTCATTGTCTTCTCCAAAGAAAGAGCTATGAGGGGCTAGCAACGGTCGCCGGTCGCCTGGGGTCGCGACACCCAAGCCGCGGGTCGCCAAGGTCGCGCCACCCTAGGCCACCGTCAGCCTGGGTCGTGCCTAGGCCTCGCCGAGGTCGCGCGGCCTCAGGCTACCGCACCTGAGGTCGCCTGAGGTCCGATGACCTCAGGCGAGGCTGGCGATGGCTCGTCGGAAAGGCTCGCCGGTAACAAATTTTAACTTTAAAAAAGAAAAAGAAAAGGGCTTTGCAAAATATAATATTCTCCAATACCATTTAACCAAAGTTGTATCCAAAGTGTGATTTTAACAAACACTATTGCATTTCGAAAAACCCCTTTAACCCAAAGGTATTTGCATTTTCCCAAAAAGTTTTCCCAAAAGTTTTCCCAAACGCAGCCTTAGTGTGTTCACAAGTCTAATCTTTTTTATTTTTATTTTTTTTCAGATCACCAGTCTAATATGAGGAAGCATTTAATCGAGTCCATTCCACCATAGTCATGTTTCGACGCTTTGCCCAGTGGAGCCTTTATCACGAAGGAGGCTTTTCTTTCGATGCTAGCCGGACAGGCTGCACTTAGTAATTATTTTCCAGCCGCTTGATGCTACTGACGCCAACAGGACTGCGTCCTTAGTTAGTGTTTCGCAATCCAGCCGCATCGACCGCTTGCTCTTTCCCAATCGATTCTCGACCTTTCGCGCATCGTTACATTGTTTTGAGAAACCAATACAACCATCAGGCTTGCCGCACTTAGACAAGCTAGATCTGGAAGTTTCGTCACGAACAGCGGTCGAATGCTCCCTCCTCCGTTAGTCTCAACCGCTTGGACGCTGTTTGACTTGATTTCAAATTCAAGCTCATGTAGTCAGCCATGACTTTGAGGGAGGACGTTAGATATATTTAGATATCTTCTAGACATATTTAGGATATTTCCTTTGATTTTCTATATCTATTATGATTATGCATATCTGATTTCATTTCATTTTATTTGCTTAGATAGTCATCTATTAAAGCCTATAAATAGGCTCTCAATGTAGTCTTTTCTATATGTGGAAATATACAGAAATTCCACAACTTCATTTTCCTCTTTATTCTTAACTTTATCTTAGACCTTCTCTTTTAGGGGACTTTGAAATTTCGGGGATGGATTTGCCCTACCAAAAGGGCACAGTTAGTTAGAATTTTAAACGGTGCTATATTGACCGAATCTTTCTAGTTCATGTAAAAAAATGAATCAGAAATCCTAATAATACTCTAGTAGTACAAAATTCATAAGAAATTTAAGTGCAACTTTTAAACCGGCACAATGGATCTTGCTCAATCAAATAATATTTTCTAGTATGATAAGATCTACTTCCCTATTTTATTATGAAGAAACAAATCTAAGTGAAATTAGCCCCGTCGATTCAAATCTCACATATGAAGATGTGCAAGAACCTAATGAAATTACGTAGCATGAGCCAAGGCCAAATGTTGCACTCGAATCTTTGAGTTCTTAATTTCTTTTTCTAATTTAGAGGAATATCCACCAATACTGATTTTGGACGGAGAACAATATCCACAATATATTAAAAGTTACAGTTAAATCATTCAGAAATCTCTTATTATTTGAATATAATCACTTAGATCAGTTTCTTTAAATAAAAATGAAAGTTGATCTTATCATACTAAATATTGTTATTATTCAATTGAGAAATATCCATCATGCATTTAAAAGTCGCACATGAGGATCCAATTCTGGTTGGCCACCTCTCACAAATTGTTGTGGTTAATATCGCACCATTACAAATTCTAGCTGATTGTGCCGTTATGTGAGTGGGCATCCTCAAAATTTGAAAATTCTATAGAAGGAATAAGTCGGATTTAAAAAAAAATTCTCGAAATAACAAGGATATTACATCACAAGGACGAAGAAAACAATACCCAAGTCAAAGGATGTTCCCTTCCTATTAATAGAATGATGTTGAAATATTAAAGTATTAAATCACAACTTCGTCTAAAATAAATACCATAAATCCTGTAATGAATTTAATTCCGATTTCACAAGTGAGAGTTGGCACAATTGCACCGTGTGTTATTTGTACCATTGAAAAAAACCATCTTGGGATGATGGAACTCCAATTCATGTCTTCATTAAGGATACCGCTTAACTTGTTTAGTCGGTTTTTTTTTTTTTTTGTCACTTGGTAAGATTTCCTCGAATATTTCCTTTTAAATACAAAGAAAGAAAGAAAGGAAAAAACAGAAATTTCACTTTCATTCAAAATGATGAGAGAACTCCTGTAGTTTTGATATGAACCGAAAAAATCCCAAAAAAATATTTATTATCATTTCATATAATTTTTTAATTAAAATCGAAGGTGTCAGAATTGCTTTTAATAGACAGTTTGCAGCATGGGAGCAGATTACCCCCCAACATCCTGCAAACAATGAAAATAAAGAAGAAGATATCTTGGTAACGAAGACTTTGAGGAACTACATTGGCAAGATCCGACAATGAACGGCTGTCCCAAAAAAAAAAAAAAACGCCTGAAAGTCCTAGGACCTTTAATAGCATAGTGTCTACAGTTGAGAGTAAATCCAGTATCTTCTCTCAACATGTAAAACCAAAATGTAAAAACCGACTCGATTACATTCCAGTGAAGGCCTTCTTTCCGCGGCCGCCTGATGATCCGGCCGGAATCACCTTCAACACATTGAAGCTCACAGCCTTTGACAAGGGCCTGACGTGGAAAAATCTAGTCAGAGGAAAGGCCTCTGCTTAAATGTTAGCAGAACATATTAATTGCACAAAAGAAAGATACCTGCACTTGCACTGGGCCAATAATAACGTGATCGCCCTCCATCCCGAGTTGTGGTACTCTTTCCAGTTAAATGATATCTATGTACCCCCGAACAACATTGTTTTTTCATGGATAGAAATAAGTTAGTATAAAGCAAAGCACGTGTCTTCTCCTGGTTTAGGTGTTGACTTTTCACAGTTTTCAAGCAGGCGGTCTTCCACTTTTTAATCTGTCCCACTTTTGGGATTGGTGTTAGTGACAGATTCTTAGTATGACAATAGCATCTTGCTGGTTTTGTTTTGTTTACCAGCCTGTAGATTTCGAAGGGAATTGTGTAGAATCTCGCATGAGCTTCTGACAGTTGGATTCATGCTGTTTTTTTGACAGATATAGATCAGTCCCTGTGTCTTTTCTTTTCTTCCATAGACAAAATTAGTAGTTTCTTTTATTCTCCCCTTCATTCCTTTTTGGGTTTATTTTTTGGGTTCTGATTTATGTGACTTTCACCAATTTTAATATATTGGAGCCATTTTTTTAATGCTGTTTTTTTCGTCAGTATCCATTATAGCAGTACAGCAAACCACGTTATCTTTCTCTTCTAGATTTTGAAATATTCCAAAAGCATCGTCCAGGAATCCTAGTTTTGAGTAAGAATCAACCAGAGCTCCACCCACAATAACGTCATTTTCTAGACCAACTTTAACAATTTGGCCATGAAACAATCTTGCCAGGCCGACATCCAATGTGTCAGTCGCTAACTTTGCATTTTCAGTTCTTCATCGAGGATGAGTTTCAAACAAGCAAAAGCAGTGCATTGTGTTATATTCCAAGAAGATTTTTAGATCTTGATCACTGTTTGGGTTGCGATAACTGGCTTGTTTCTTTCTTAAGTATCCTCGCAATTTTGGTTTGAAATATGGCTGCAGTTCCAATCGCATCTCTTGGGACTTTAGGTAATTATATTTCTGCGTCGTTGCTCTAAAATGGCAAGAAATTTTCTAGGCATAGATATGAAATATAGGTCCTCTCTTTAGAGAGTATAGGGAACCTGGTCATTTAACTCCAACATGCTTCTGATTGAATGGCCTATAAGTTTTTCTCCAACTTAGAGATAACTTCCTACTTCTATCTTCCCACTTGCATTCGAAATCGATGTCTCGGTGCAATTGATAATATCTTTTGGAGCAGTAAGGCATTCACGCGTGAGAATTTTGGCAGGATGCAGCAATCCAATAAGTAAATTGTTGCAATATAAATTAGCAAGACAGTAAAACTCTCGTTTCCATGTAAAGAAACTAGACCTTGTTATTTATACAATCCTCTAGTCAGAGTACATAATTAAAATTCTTTTCACTCTGCTTATGTACAGCTGTAATTTTTTTTTATTAGGCCTCAATCATCTCCCTAACAGGAGTCCTCTTTGTGTTGTTGATTGAAACATCTGTAAATTCCGAAAGTATCTCTCTGAATTCATCTCCTGTAAGTGTCTCCTTCTCCAGAAGCAGATCCACTATCTTGTCCATGGCCTCCCGGTTGTTCATTATATGTGCCTTTGCGATCTCATATGCATTGTCAATGATGTTCTTGACAGATGAGTCTATGTCCTCCGCGAGCTTCTCTGACATGGAATTCCTAGATAGCATCCTCAGGACTACATCACTGCTTTGCACTGTCGGATTGATCAACGTCCATGGCCCAATTTCGGACATACCATACGTTGTTACCATCTGCATTGCAGAAAATGAGAAAAAAGAAATATTTTATCATCTATGTTTCATAGATTAGTTTATGTTTTGTCTCGAGTCACTTGAAAGAATTTCTTTTAAGCAAACCTGTCTTGCTATCTGAGTGATCTGTTGCAAGTCTCCAGCTGCGCCGGTGGTGATTTCTGGTTCTCCAAATATGACTTCCTCAGCGGCTCGGCCACCTAGACCTCTGACGATTCTAGCAAATAACTGCTGTTTGGAGATAAGGGTAGGATCTTCACCGGGCAAAAACCACGTGAGACCGCGAGCTTGGCCTCTGGGTATTAGAGTGACTTTCTGTACAGGGTCATGTCCTGGCGTCAATGTCCTGCAAAAGAGAGCTTATTAAAATTGTTAAACAGACACCTAGTGAAAGGTTTAGTCCTAAAAATGTGACAATTTCTGTTGATGCACTCACGCGCAGATAGCGTGCCCGACTTCGTGATATGCGACCAACATTTTGCTCTTTCCATCCACCATTGTGGTTCCTTCCATTCCAGCCACGATGCGGTCGATCGAGTCGTCGACCTCCTTCAGCGTGATCTTGTCTTTGCCTCTCCTCCCGGCAAGAATGGCGGCCTCGTTCATCAGATTTGCCAAGTCAGCACCACTGAATCCCGGTGTTCGCATGGCAATCACACTGAGAGAGACATCCTTATCTAGCTTCTTATTTTTGCTGTGTACCTTCAGTATCTCTTCCCTTCCCCTTACATCTGGTAGTCCAACACTTACCTGCTCAGGCACAATGTAAGGTTTCAGTAGCCTTCGAATCAAACAAACTAATGTCAGAAGTGTTTCCAAAAGATTCAACGGACAGGTATCCGTTTGATTTAACTTGTTGTGTCCGTGCCAATTTTTTTTCAGTTCATTAGGTTATCGAACTCCAGTGCAACGTGGGATGACTCAAAACAGATGTGCGCGACTCAGAAACTGATATATCACAGACAAATGTCAGGATTTACCTGTCTATCAAACCTTCCTGGCCGGAGCAAGGCAGAATCGAGGATTTCGGGACGATTCGTCACCGCGATGACAATCACTCCACTGTTCCCACTAAAACCATCCATCTCAGTGAGCAACTGATTCAATGTTTGCTCTCTCTCATCATTTCCTCCTCCAATGCCAGTCCCTCTCTGCCTCCCAACAGCATCAATCTCATCAATGAAGACCAAGCAAGGCGAATTCGCCTTCGCCTTGTTGAAAAGGTCACGCACCCTCGAAGCGCCTACGCCAACAAACATCTCAATGAACTCTGACCCGGACAGCGAAAAGAAAGGGACCCCAGCTTCTCCTGCAATCGCCTTGGCCAACAAGGTCTTCCCTGTCCCCGGTGGCCCCACTAGAAGAACTCCTTTGGGGATCCTCGCTCCCACGGCCGCAAACTTCTCCGGCGTCCTTAAGAACTCCACAATCTCCTGGAAGTCCTGCTTCGCCTCATCGACCCCGGCCACGTCGTCAAATGTGATTCCTGTGTTTGGTTCCATCTGAAACTTGGCCTTGCTTCTGTTTCATAAACACGGGAGAGTAAGTTATTTGTCTCAAGACATTTAAACTGATAAAGAGAGCTTACAAAGTTCACATGAATGAACTTTCTCAACAAACATGGTACTAGGATTACTGACTTGACTCAATACATCTAAAGTTAGCTAGGATTATGCTGATTTTTCATACCTTCCAAGTCCGAAGGGCAAATTGGGTCCTGCAGGATTGTTTGGAGACGAGCTCCTCAACAGCAAACTCCCTAGGAGTATCAACGGGAAAGACAAGTTCCCCAACAGATCGAGGATCGCTGGCCACATGCTGACCTCCATAGGATGAGCTGCGAAGTCCACGTCCTTGTCCTTCATCTTCCTGAGCAGCTCCTGGGGGAGCCCCGGCAGCTGAACCTTCACCCTCTGGGCCTTGTCCAGGGCGGGGTTGAAGATCTCCGCGATCACGACAGTCCCATTCTCAAACAAGTCCACCTTCCTCACCGCGCCTTCGTCCAGGTAGTGCAAGAACCTGGTGTACGACATCCTGCTCGAGGCGGACTCGCTCGGGCTCTGGGGCTCTGCTCTAGCAGGCCCAAGAACAGAAGTTCCTAGCCCTAGACCGGTTGAAGCTGCGGTTGTGGACAGCTTCCTCCTGCTGACCTTGGTGTCAGAAGAAGATTTCTGACATGGGTTTTGGCTGGTGAAGCTGATCCTAGGATGTGGACTCTCCTTCGGGATGCTGCACAGAGGGAGGTGAGAGAGAGACAGGGTCATAGCAGGTGACATTCTCTTCTATCGAACTTGAGATCAGCTAAGATGCAGGCATTTCGTGTTCTTCTTTGGCACTTGAAACCTTTGAACGAGAGTCCGTGACAGTTGGGGGATCACATGCAATTAGTTCTGTAGAAATAGGTAGAGCAACACTGGATGTTTCCAGCACTTAGACTTGGATTCTTCTTCGTCTTCGGGGCATGTTTTGTTTCCTAGTTTCGTTATGGTTCGGGAAGAGTCTGGAAGATGACTTGGCTTCCGTGAGATGGGAAAATTGTCCAAAAATTCTTAAATCTATTATACGGCAGCCAATTCAGTCCTAAACTTTTTAATGGTTTGCTAATTTAGTCATAAACCTTCCAATTGTGTCAATTTAGTCTTAAACATTTTGACGATTGTCTATTTAATCTTAAACCTTTTGACAATTTGTCAATATAGTACTTTCGGCAATTATCCAAATAATAGGTTTAAGAATGAATTGACAAAACTTTAATAAAATGAAACAATTGAAATGTTTAGAATTAAATTAGGCAATCGTCAGAAGATTTAGGACTAAATTGACACAATTAAAAAATTTAGGACTAAACCGATCGCTGTACAATAAGTTTAGGACTTTTTGAATAATTATTACTTTATGTTCGTGAATGAAAAGTTGTCATGACTTTGAGTTGTCGAGGAGTCTTATCGGAGATAAATGGGGGCAAATGGGGACACAAAGAGACATGGGGGACAGATTTATCTTTTTCTCCTCACGACTCGAGCCATACACTTGGGAAAGCAGAAGTGGCGGATCGGCACTTCTCTTTTTGGATCCTTTTATCAGGTTCAAAGCATAATGCCACGTAATGTGGTGGGAAATGCCATTGAAGACCGAATTTTATGGTTTGATTTTCGTCACTCCAGATCATTAAGGACCGCAAATATTTCACCATTTTGTTCTTGTAACAATAATGTATTTGAACTTTCTAAACTCAATTAATTTTTATGAATCCATGTATACCATACGAGACTCTACCCGCAAGCGGCGGATGTAGCCCCTAAAATCACTTTGGGCAGGAAATTCCTTATTCGAATATTTTTTTTTTGGTCGAAAAAAATACTAACTTTCATTCAATAGGAAGGCTGGCAGAACGTCCAGCTATTACATCAAAGCAAAGTGATATAAATCTGAAGCGGAAGTTATCGTTCTACGAAGATCCGTGAGATGTGAATTGCTGACCTCGACCTCCAATCGAACCTGTGATTGGTAACCTCGGTATGAACGCGACATGTTGACGAACCTGTGTCAACCAATCCACGCTATAACGCCACGAACAAGAGAATTCGCGATCTTGTTCGATAAGTTGAATTTCGATCGCCACAAGAAAGCCTTAATAAGATCTAGTCCTCAAAAGAACTCAAAGAAGAAAATTTACTCTCTCAAAATATATGTATCCCCTTAGAAACCTATAAGCAACCTTATATAAGGTGCTAACCCTAATTCTAATCTCACTAGGATTAAAACTACAAAAATATCCTTAATTAATAAAAATTCGTTCAAAAATAGAAAAAGGCCTAAAAGTTCATCTAAATGACTCCAAAACGCTAAAAAACATCATCAATCATTACTAAAGTAATGAGTATTAATCAGCGGCCCGATTCTAAGCGTCAATCCAAATTTGAGTCAATTCGGAGTTCGTCAACTCTAAGCTCTTTTGAAATTTGCTGAACCAAGAGTAATCATGTTACGCCAAGGAGCTTCAGAATCTTCAAGTCTCGAATCCAGATTGTCTACCTTCCAAATATCTTGAACCATGATGCCGACAGCTTGTTTGAATTTCTTCGCTCTCGCTCGAGTGATCGGGCCTAGCGGATAGACCAACGGGTCCCTAGCACCTCCTCCTCGATAGGGTTCGATGTCCACATCATTCCCTCTCCCATGCAAAGGATTTGCCCTTAAATCAGCATCTGCATAAAAAAAAAAGTCAAATCAGAAACATTGAAAGTAGCACTAATACCATACTCACCTGGAAGGTCAAGCTTGTACGCATTATCGTTGACTCTTTCCAACACCATGAATGGTCCATCCCCTTGTGGTAGCAATTTAGAACGTCGCTGTTTGGGAAAACGCTTTGTACGCATATGAACCCAAACCCAATCGCCGGGCTCAAACACTATTTTCTTGCGCCCTTTGTTGGCTTGCTTTGCATACTGCTTTGTCTTGTGCTCAATATTCAGCCGCGTCTTCTCATGCAAAGTCTTCACAAATTTAGCTTTCTTAGCACCATCTAAATCCACACATTCATCAACAGGCAAAGGGGTTAAATCTAACGGAGTTAAGAGATTAAAACCATAGACAACCTCAAACGGTGTGAATTTAGTAGTAGAATGCACGCTCCTATTATAAGCAAACTCAACATGAGGTAAACAATCTTCCCAAGACTTAATGTTCTTTGTAATGATAGCACGCAACAATGTCCCTAAAGTTTTTCAGTTGGAGGTTTGTCTAGAGTGGGTCTCCTTTTGTAAATGGGTCTTTGGTTGGATATATATACTTACTTTTACCAACAAAAAAAAACAATGTCCCTAAAGTCCTGTTAACTACTTCAGTTTGACCATCAGTTTGTGGATGACAAGTAGTAGAGAATAAAAGTTGTGTACCTAATTTCTTCCACAATGTCTTCCAAAAATAGCTAAGAAATTTAGCATCTCGATCAGAAACAATGGACCTAGGCATGCCATGCAAACGTACAACCTCACGAAAGAACAATTCAGCAACACGCGATGTATCATCAGATTTATAACATGGTATAAAATGAGCCATCTTTGAAAATCGATCAACAACCACAAAAATAGAATCCTTGCTATGCTTAGACCTAGGCAATCCTAACACAAAATCCATAGAGATGTCAACCCAAGGATACGTCGGAATAGGCAAAGGTGTATACAAACCATGTGGTTTAATCGTAGATTTAGCCTGCTTACATGCGATACATCCCTCACAAACTCGTGTGACATCTCGTTTCATGTGTGGCCAATAAAAATGCTCATGCAGTACTTCATAAGTCTTATTGATTCCAAAATGCCCCATCAAGCCACCACTATGTGCCTCTCGTACTAACAACTCACGCAAAGAGCATCTAGGCAAACACAACTTATTTTCACGAAAGAGATATCCATCATGCCTATAAAACTTTCAAACGCAACATGCTCACAAGCTTCAAATACTCTTTCAAAATCATCATCGTCGGTGTATAAACCTTTGATATGCTCAAAACCTAGACACTTTGCTCCTAGAGTAGTTAGAATTGCGTACTACATATGGAAAAGTTTCAATGAACTCCATCCATTTGGCATGTCTTTTGTTCAATTTTTGTTGCCCTCTCAAGTACTTTAAGGCCTCGTGGTCGATGTAGATCACAAACTCTTTTGGCCACAAGTAATGTTGCCAAGTCTCCAAAGCTCGCACCAAAGCATACATCTCCTTATCGTAAGTCGGATAATTCAATGTTGCTTCGCTTAACTTCTCGCTGAAATACGCTATGGGACGTCCTCCCTGCATCAACACAGCTCCGATTCCTGTACCAGAAGCATCGCATTCTACCTCAAAAGTAGTACTGAAATTCGGTAAAGATAACAAAGGAGCATTAGTCAACTTATCCTTTAACAGATTGAATGCTCTCTCTTGCTCTTCTCCCCATGTGAAACCAACGTGCTTCTTGATAACCTCGGTTAAAGGCGCAGTGATGGTGCTGAAATCTTTTACAAATCTGCGATAGAAACTGGCTAAACCATGAAAGCTGCGCACCTCTCATACTGTCTTAGGTGTCGGCCATTCACAGATTGCTTTCACCTTTTCTTCATCAACCTGTATTCCATCAGCACCAACAACAAAGCCTAGAAATACTAATTTGTCAGTTACAAAACAGCACTTCTTTAGGTTAGTATATAATTGCTCAGCCATTAAAACCTGCAAAACAGCTCGCACATGCTCAATATGGTCATCAAGGCTTCGACTATATATCAGGATATTATCAAAATAGACAACTACAAATCGACTAATAAAAGCACGTAGAATATGATTCATAAGTCGCATGAAAGTGCTAGGTGCATTAGTTAAACCAAAAGGCATGACTAACCACTCATACAATCCATACTTGGTCTTAAATGCAGTTTTCCATTCATCTCCCTCTTTTATCCTAATCTGATGATAACCACTTTTCAGATCGATTTTAGTAAATATGCAAGCTCCATGCAATTCATCCAACGTGTCATCTAGCCTAGGAATAGGATGTCGATACTTTACCGTTATGTTATTGATTGCTCGGCAATCAACACACATTTGCCAAGACCCATCCTTCTTTGGCACCAACAAAACAGGTACAACACATGGGCTAAGAGACTCTCACATATCCTTGCTTTAGTAATTCGCTAACTTACCGTTGAAGTTTCTTTGTCTCTTCAGGATTGCTTCGATATGCTGGTCGGTTAGGCAATGGTGCACCAGGAATCAAATCGATTTGGTGCTCTATGCCTCGAATCGATGGTAAACCTCCAGGTAACTCATCTGGAAAAACATCGTCAAATTCCTGCAACAAAGACACGACAGAACTTGGCAAATTTGGGTCAAGTTCGTTAGTAGTAAACAATGCCTCCTTGTACAAAAGTACAAGTATCGGTCGGTCTAGAATCAAAGCTCTCCTCACTTCGCTCAATTTTGCATAAAAATTCTTTTCTCTCTTTTCTTTTCTCTCTCCTTTTCCCTCGGTTTTTACCATTCTACTATTCTCTTCCTTTCCTTTTATTTGCGTCTCAGAATTTCCACGCAAACCCTCAGTTTTATCATTTTTTTTCTCTCTCTCTCAGCCTCACGTTGTAGTTTCAATTGATCTTCATACACCTCAGTAGATGTTATTGGTACCAATGTGTAAGTCTTCTGATTCATCACCAATGAATATCGATTAGTGTATCCGTCATGATGTACCTTTTGATCATACTGCCGTGGCCTACCAAGTAAAAGATGCCCTGCTTGCATAGGTACAACATCACACATCACCTCATCTTTATATCGCCCTATCTCAAATGGAACTCGGACTTGCTTCGATACTTTTACTTTACCACTATCATTCAACCACTGCAATTTATATGGTCATGGATGCTTTGCAGTCTTCAATCCCAACTTCTCCACCATGGTACAACTTGCTACATTTTTACAACTACCTCCATCAACAATCAAACTACAAATCTTACCATTCACCAAGCATCTTGTATGGAACAAGTTATCGCGTTGCTGATGATGTTCCTCCTCCTTGACTTGAACACTAAGAGAACACCTAACGACCATCAATTCACCCTTGACTGGCGTCTCAACATCACTACAGTCATCCAACGGTGGCATGTCAACATTCTCTTCCTCCCTATCACTTTCAGATTGAACATCTCCAGGTTCAGTCATTATCATCACCCTTCTATTAGGGCATTGATTTGCCATATGACCCATGCCTAAACACTTAAAACATTTAATTTCATGTGTTCTAGTGTTAGAGTTTTCAGTTTTACCTGAAGCCGGATTCGAACCAACTCTGCCATCTTTCTCCTTCTCCTTTAAAGAATCGGCATTGGTGTTGTTTCCTTTCCAAATCGGCTTCTCGTCTCTCTTCCAATTAGACTTCCAATTCGAGCTTGAACCTCCACCACTCTTGTAATTTTGATCCAACTTCAATTGCCACTCAACTTTGATGGCTTTGTCCACTAATTCCTCCAATTCAACATAGTGTTGCAGCTCTACCACCCTTGCTATATCTCGACTCAAACCACACAAAAATCGTGACATTGTGGCTTCACGGTCTTCCACCACATTAGCACGGATCATAGCAATCTCCATCTCTTTATGGTATTCTTCTACACTCCTATTGCCTTGTATGAGATTTTGCAGCTTATGGAATAGGTCTCTGTGGTAATGACTAGGTATAAAGCGCCTCCTCATCACCGCTTTCATCTCATCCCACGTTTCTATTGGTCTTTCACCATTGCGTCTCCTGCTAGTCACAAGTTGATCCCACCAAATTATTGCATAATCAGTGAATTCAACAGCTGCAATTTTTACCTTTTTGAGCTCTGAATATTGCTGGCAATCAAATACCATCTCCGTCCGTTTCTCCCATTCTAGACACGCATCAGGATCATTCTTTCCTTGGAAAGATGGAATTTTCATCTTGATATTGCCAAGTTCATCATCTTCTCGATGTCTAAATCCTCGGCGTCCGTTTCTCCTCTCAAACCCGCCATCTCGATCATCTTCGTTATCGGACACATATGCATCATCAAATTGCCGCCGCCATCTAGGCCGTGCCCTAGGCTCCTCTCGCTGATTTTGTGGCCTCCTTCGTGGTGGCTCTTGGTCAGCATCAAATCTCGTCTCACATCTTGCAACTCAGGTGCTAAGTGCTTCAATTTGTAAACTCAATTGCTGGATGTCTGCTAGAATCATATCATCTCTTGGATGAGTGCCATCCTCCCTTTGATTCACACTTTCCTAGCCTGAGCCTGACATTTATTTTTCTTTAAACCTGCAAGAAAACGTTAGAGATAAAAGAAATCTCACCAGACACTCCCTCACGTTTTTCGCTCAAGGTATTTGTCACTCCTCTCGTGTTTAACTCAATTTCGACTTTTTTTTTTCAATTAAACTCACACACTCTTGCCTTTGACCCTCTCGTTTCCTTCTTGCAAGCTCTTTATCAGACTTGAATCTAGTCTCACAAGCCTCTCACAACAATCGATAAACCATCACACAAGATCAAATTCAGGAATATACCGCTCAACTCAGCAATGCAGCAAATTTTTTTTTTTTGGTGCTAGATTCGGATTCAGATTCAATTTCTAACACTGAAATTTTTTTTTTATTCGGTCCAACTATCAATGATAAAACGAGTCGTCCCCTTGATTTTTTTCTCATTTTTTTTTTACGAACTCAATTACAATAAGAAAAACAACTAGGACCGAGAACCCTAAATCAAAATTGAAATCACAGCAAAAACAAATTCAAAACCCTAAATTGATGAATGAAAAGCAGTATATAAAAAAAAAAGGATAACTAGACCTTGTAGAACATGGAACCTCGCTCTGATACCAAATGATATAAATTTGAAGCGGAAGTTATCGTTCTACGAAGATCCGTGAGTTGTGAATTGCTGACCTCGACCCCCAATCGAACCTGAGATTGGTAACCTCGGTATGAACGCGACCTGTTGACGAACCTGTGTCAACTAATCCACGCTATAATGCCACGAACAAGAGAATTCACGATCTTGTTCGATAAGTTGAATTTCGATCGCCACAAGATAGCCTTGATAAGATCTAGTCCTCAAGAGAACTCAAAGAAGAAAATTTACTCTCTCAAAATATATCTATCCCCTTAGAAACCTATAAGCAACCTTATATAAGGTGCTAACCCTAATTCTAATCTCACTAGGATTAAAATTACAAAAATATCCTTAATTAATAAAAATTCGTTCAAAAATGGAAAAAAGCCTAAAAGTTCATCTAAATGACTCCAAAACGCTAAAAAACATCATCAATCATTACTAAAGTAATGAGTATTGATCAGCGGCCCGATTCCAAGCGTCAATCCAAATTTGAGCCAATTTGGAGTTCGTCAACTCTAAGCTCTTTCGAAATTCGCTGGACCAAGAGTAATCATGTTACGCCAAGGAGCTTCAGAATCTTCAAATCTCGAATCCAAATTGTCTCCCTTCCAAATATCTTGAATCATGATGCCGACAGCTTGTTTGAATTCCTTCGCTCTCGCTCGAGTGATCGGGCCTAGCGGATAGACCAACGGGTCCCTAGCACCTCCTCCTCGATAGGGTTCGATGTCCACATCACAAAGTAAATCCCATAAAGGCTGGGGAGGCTTAGTAAGCCAATTTGAGGGAAGATAATCTAAACAACTTGCTTTAGCAACCTAATCCGCACATGAATTAGTTTCTCTTGGACTATAGGCTATAGAGACCCACGAGTTCTGCATTAATAAGGCATGGAAGTCCATGAGGATATTGCGAATGGACCATGGGGCCTGGGCCAAAGCTAACAAACGGCCTGATATGCGGTCAAAGAGAGATAAGCAGTCAGAGAGCAGTTCGACTCCTTTCACATGCAAAGTACTTTCTGGTATGTTCTCTTTTCCAACAAGGTCTGTTTGTTCCACTTGTTGCAGAAAGTGAAGACCCTCTCTCATGGCTAGGGCTTCAACCATGAGAGGGGATTCGGCTCTGATTTTCGCTGCAAATCCACCCACAAGGACGCCTTTCTTATCTCTGCAAATTCCGGCTACAGCTGCTCCCAATCTGCCTTCACTCCATGAGGTGTCAATGTTGAGCTTCGACAAGTTCTGTTCCGGCAGTTTCCATCGATTTGGTAAAGACTGCTCCTTTAAGTACCTTTCCTTTGATTTCCATGGTTGAAAGCTTATAAGTTCTTTGGTTGCTCGAGTTTCCTCAACCAATTGCAAGGAGTCGACTTTCTGTCCTCTAAAAACCAAAGCATTCCGCTGCTTCCAAATAAGCCAAAGTGTGCTTGCTATGGTAACACTTTCAGATTCTGGTGAGTCATGGATAAGGAAATGAAAAAACCCATTCTTCAATTCTTGTTATTGTTAGTGGGTTCAAGCTAATCTGCAATCTTGGGTCCTCCCAAATTCTAACGACCCACTCACAATGTAAGAACAGATGCTCAGAAGTTTCAGGTGCTTGATTGTAGCAGGGGCATACTGGTTCAGGTAATGGTTTCCTTTTAAATAAGTTATCCTTTGTAGGAAGGGAATTCTGGCACAAGTTCCATAAGAAATGTTGAATTTTCGGTTGAACCTTCAGCTGCCATATATATTGCCATAGTGCCTTGGGAACTTGGTACGAGGATGATGCTTGATCTGTGTGAGTCTTACTGCTAGTTGCTATAATTCGATTATACCAATCTTTAATCAAAAACTGTCCTTGTTTGTTACCGGTCCAGACCATTGTCTTCAGCTATTGAGAAACTAAGGGGAATGGAAAGGATTTCCTATATAGTTTGCTCGTCAGATAGAGATAGGAGCTTCTGATTGTTTCATACTCTGTTTTCCTGATCAATTAATTCGACCACCAAGTATGGGTCATCTCGATTAGCTAGGCCATAGATCAATCCTGCCGATAACCATTTGTCCTCGCGTATTCTAATTTTCTGCCCATCACCCACAACCCATCTCAAGTCCTGATTCATCGAGTCCCTCCCCACTAAAAGACTCTGCCATTCCCGTATACCTTTTTTAGCATTCCACAAGTCCCCATTCGGAAAGTAAAGTCCCTTGAGAACCTGTCCCTACAAAGAAGATGGTGATTGAGCTAGCCTCCATGCTTGCTTACCAAACACTACTTTGTTAAAATTGATGAGATCCCTAAAGCCGAGACCTCCATCAATTTTCCCACGTTTTAAACACATCCACCATTTCCAATGAATTCCAGATTTGGAAGAGTTTTGTTTCCACCAAAAGGAAGCAACTTTTTGTTCTATGGCCTTACAAATTGATACCATAAGTTTGAAAATGGACACAACATATTAAGGTAACGCTTGCACCACCGTCTTGACCAGTATTTCTTTTCTCACTTTCGATAGCAATTTCTCTTTCCACCCTTCATATTCACTCAAGCTAGAATTCATGCAAACATTTCTTTCTTGGATTGTCCCCAATCTTAGGGAATACCTAAGTACTTCCCCGTTTTTTCAATAATGAGAACTCTCAACATGTCCGCCATATTCCTCTTTAAGCGTTTGTGGATATCCATTACTAAAAAAGATACCAGACTTGTTAAGATTAATAGCCTGTCCTGAGGCAAAGCAAAACTGATTCAAAATATTTGCTAGATTCTGGCATTCCTTCACATTCCCATCCAAGAAAAAGATTACATCGTTCGCAAATAATAGGTGAGAAAGAGTGGGACAGCTCCTATTCAACTTGATCCCCTTAACATAGTTAGTATCCACCGCCTGTTTCATTGATGAGGAAAGAGCATTTGCCATAATAATAAACAGGTAAGGGGATAGAGGATCTCCTTGCCTTATACCACAAGAGGGTTGAAAGAAAGGAAGAGGTTCACCATTAACTTTGACACTAAAAGTCACGAAGGAAATGCAATACCTGACCAATGCCACCCATCTCTCGCAAAAGCCCATTTTCAGCATATGAGAGCAGAGAAAGTCCCACTCCACTCTGTCATAAGCCTTTTGCATATCCAGTTTGAGTAGTGCTTGAAACTTTTTCTTTCTCTTCCGAATTCTTAGTTGGTGAAGGATTTCTTGGACAATAAAGATGTTGTCCTGGATTTGTCGCCCACTCACGAATACGCTCTGTTCTAATGCAATTACTTTTGGGAGCCAAGGTTTTAAATGATTGGCCATGACTTTAGATATGATTTTGTAGCTAAAGTTGCAAAGACTGATTGGCTTGAATTGCAAGATGTGCTCCGGACTAGCGATTTTTGGAATGAGAGTAATGAATGTTCTATTTAGATCAGGATCAAAAGTACCTGTTTCAAAGAAGTTCTGGACCATATAGAAAATATCTTGTTTTAAGAACTCCCAGTGGTGGTGATAGAGTTGTCCACTGAGTTCATCCGGTCCGGGAGCTTTAGATGCTCCCATTTGAAATACTGTAGCTGTAACTTCCTCCATAGTAACAGGTTCCATTAGACTTTTATTCCTATCACCCCCCACAACATTAGGAATCCCTTCTATAATAGGTTGATAATGTCTTGGCCCAGTAGACACGAAAAGAGATTGATAAAATTCCTAAATATGCTGCTTTAGGTGATCCAGATTTTTGCTCCACTCCTGCTCATTAACTTTTAGAAAGGAAATGCGATTTCTCAGCTGTCTTTGAACTGTTGTGGCATGAAAAAAACTATTATTTCTATCCCCCATTTAAGCCAGTCGATCCTTGACCTCATACTCTAGTAAAGCTCCTCGTCTCCATAACACCAAGATCTGGTTTGTGATCATTTTGTATTGTTCTATGTTGAAACCTTGCGAGTTATTGGTTAAGGCAGTCAAACTCTCTTGAAATATCTGGATTTATTTATAAGCATTAGAGAATTTCTTCTTGCTCCACTCCAATAATGCCACTGAAATAGTCCTTGTTTTTTGTACAATATTACATCCTGTAGGTGGGCTTGTCCCCCATTCTCCTCTAACCAATTTTTTGCATTCCGAATCATCTAGCCAAAAGGCCTCAAACTTAAATTCTTTCTTTCTTTTGCTTCGCTTTGGTGAAGTATCAATGAGAATCGGAGAGTGGTTAGAACCTACAATAGGAAAAGCATAGGCCTTCGCAATAAAGAATAAAGTCCTCCATGCAACATTGCATAGTGCCCTATCAAGTCTTTTCCTCACCAAAGCATCTCCCTCTCTATTGTTTGCCCATGTGAACCTACATCCCTTGCTTTCCAAATCCATTAATGAACAAGCATTCACCATCTCTCTAAACGCAACTATTCTGTAGTGATCAGCTTCCCGTTTACCTTCTTTCTCCCAATGGTAGAGTACCTCATTAAAATCACTCACACAAAGCCAAGGGTGATTGTTTTGAGAAGATATATTCTGTAAAGTTTGCCAAAGAGTTAACCTCTCTTGGTATATAGATGTAGCATACAAGAAAGTGATTTGCATTTTACCTCCTCCACTTAAGTCCTGACACATAATATTAATGAAATCCTTTTCACTCCTATTGATATCAATCTCTACCTCCTTATTCCATAGAATGGCTAGACCCCTCGCAATTCCAATGGGATTGACCATAACCAGATTTAGGAACTTTAGTCTCCTCCTAACACCATCCACCACCTCATTTGTATTTTTTGTTTCCATTAAAAAGATTATGTTAGGACGCTGTTGAACCACTAAGGCTCGAAGTTGCTAGAACGTCAAGGGAGTGCACAATCCTTGACAGTTCCAGCTCAATACTTTCATTTATCCCCCGGTGGCTTATTAAGGCTAGCCACCAAAGCCCAATCCTTACAACCAGCTTGCACCGCAATTGGAGTTTCCAAAAGTTGCATTTCATCAATATCACTCATAGCATCCCCATGAGACGAGTTAGTTGAGCACCAACGCAGCTTTTTAATAGATGGGGATTTACCTTTCTTCTTGATTTTCTTCGACAGCTTCGTTAGATTCTTTAGGCAAACTTTGGACCATGGAGAATCCGAGAAAAGAAGTGTTTTGCCCTGATTTCTTTTCCCTTTCGCAGCCCCTGTTTCCTCGATGACTTCTTTCCTTTTCCTCTTTAAGCCTCCCTCCTGAATAATCTCCATTGGCCTAGGAGATAATGATGAAATAGATTCTGTTTGGGCTGAATTTTGAGCACTAGATTTCTGGACTTGTATTTCTGGGACCACTTCATCATCCTGGGGTAATGGGAACTCATTCCCAAAAAATAGCTTCCAAAAAGGATTAGCTTCCTGTGCCTCTGTTCTAAGCCATGAGCCAAACTTTCCCTCTCCGATCACTCCCTTTTCTGATTCTCTGTATTGCATATGGCTACAATTAGTGGTGTAGTGTCCAATCCTCCCACAAGAATAGCAAAATCGAGTGAGACGCTCATACTTGAAATCGATCCATATCTAGTCATCATAAATATTTAGTATCATTCCCAACTGTAGAGGTTTCTCAAGATCAAGTAACACTCTTACTTTCCCCAATTTGCATAAGCCTCCCTCTTTCGCTTCCATTTTCACATTAACAACCTTTTCAATAAAGTTACCCATTGTTCTAAGGGTTGATTCATTAACCATAAGAAGAGGTAAGCCCACCACATGAACCCAAAATGCATAATGAGTAAAATTATGGCGATGAATGGGTACTTTAGGATCTAGTTGCTGGAGAATCAAGAGATTACTAAAGAATGACCATGTGCTAGCATCAAGAATTCTTCTCATGATTTCCTCTAAGCTGAAAGTAAAGGAGAATATGCCCTAATCTTGATGGTCACATATAACATCTTCCATTTTCCATGCTTTCTCCATAGTAGATAAGAACGATTGCACATTAATGCTAGGGTTCGAGTAGAGTTTCCCTATCAAAGTAAGATTGCACAGATTCAACTTATTCTCAGACCAATGTTCAGTCACATTGGCAATAATATTGTATGTCCATAGGTCCCCCGAGCTCTTACACAGTGTTGCCAGCCTCAGCTCTTTATCTATCTCATATGCCATATTAACTTCTCTTCTTTCAAACACGCAGGTTGCACTTGAAAAAATATTACCTCAGAACCACTCTAGAAGTTGAAGGGAGCTTGTGAATCTCAGCTATTTTCAAAAAACCAGCATGTAGTACGTGGACCTCAGCCATTTCGCCAGGAGATAACAATTCGAAAAACCCTATACAGAGAGAGCAAGAGTTGTACATAGAGTTCCATTCATAGCTCGCAAGTTTCAGTCATCTTTCAGATAAAGGGGTGAACGAGTCCATCTCAGACATTTAATAATGCATCTACTCAGAATTTTCGGATGAAGGGAGCTCTACCAGCATAGAGGTAGAAGAAGTAGCCATTTAAGGTTTTGATTTTTGACTGATGAACTTGTAAAGGATATTGTATATAGACTGGTGAAGGCGCAATGTGAAATGGGTTTGGAAATGGGATGTAAAATTGTGGATATGTGGGATGGTTTGATTTCTAAGCACAAGAGAGAGTTACTGGTCTGTTCGTAAGGGAGGGGGATTTCGGTGGTAAGGGTAGGGTTTGTGTAATGGGGAAACAGGGAAGGAATGTGGAGGATAAGGAAGATCTATTAAGGGGATTGAGAAAGTTAGGGTTTAGGAAGGACTATCACCATGGATAGGGCAAAGCTCTTTAGAAAAAGAGAGGAAAACCTCTTACCAAGAAGAGGAAATTTTTTAGGGAGGAGACTCCTTATTCGAATATGAATTGTAGTATACTGACAAAATACTTAACTACTCAATTAAATTTGGATCACGTCTTTTTCACTCCTATTATGGCTAACACACTTCCTAAAATAGTGTTTTGATTATAATATCTCTGTGGGTACCACATTTTAAGCACATCAACAATGATTAAGTTTAATCATGGGCCTCATTTTGTGTTTCTTTATTTTTTAATCTTTTTATTCCCTATCTCTCTCCTCTCTCTTTGCGTGTTCGTCGTCTCTTCCATGTTGCCTTCACCCACGTCCTCCACTTCACCTCCAACCCTAAAGGCTCCATTGCCCGCGTCCTTCACTCGCTTCTCCGTGTCGCTCACTCGCTTCTCTGCGTTGCTGCCCTTGGCGACCTTGACTTGCTACCCATTGGAGTGGCCGAGTACAAGCCGAGTGCAATGGGAAAAACAAAGACAGGGTCACACAGACATCAAGAACAAGAAACAAGGAAACATCCCCGAATTCAAAATGCTTACACTAATAGGAATTCCGTGAGGATCACGCTTGTACATCTCCATGTACTTGCCTTGGATAATCAAGAACCTCAAATGGCAATACTTGTGCCCAATCTAGTTCCCGCCCAGATGATAAACCCACCCAAAGAACTCAAAGACCTCTCTTTTCCCTCCTTCTCTATTGCTCTCCGACCCCTCCCTCTCCATCGATGATCTGTCATTGTCGATGCTGCCCACTTTCTTGTGCATCATTGCCGTCATCTCCATCTCCAATCCCAACTTCAAGATTCAATCTTCTGGAGCTACGAAAAAAAGAAAGCAATGGAAAAGCTAAAGAAATCAACTTGGAGAGGGAGATCTCTAGGGCGCGATAGAGGAAGAGGAATGAGGCATTTCTTCAGCTTTTCCATTACCACCGTGGCAATGCAGAGGGGACGAGTATGCATTTCTTCACGGTAAAGAGTGAAAAACAAGCCAAAGAATTATGGTGGACGATAACCCCAAGCTTTCAAATTCAAGGTAAATTTGGTTGGGTCTTCATCCTCAAATTCGTTCAGGCACACAGTGGGGTCAAGCGATGCCTTGCCGATTTTGTGCCCCTTTACGGCCAAATAGACAATGGTTTGCAAGGTCTTGATGATGGCAGGTCGAGGCTGTGAGGGGCGGCGACTTGGAGAAGCGAGCAAACAGCGCGGCCAACGAAACCTTTTGGGTCAGAGGTTGGTGTAGAAGGTAGCGAGGAAAAAGACTACGAACACGCAAAAAGAGAACAGAGAGATAGGAAAGAAAAAGAATAAAATAAAATAAAATAAACAGAAAATGGGGCCCACATTTGATGTGCTAAAAAGGTGAGACCCACAAGGGATATTATAGTCAAAACACTATTTCAAATTATGTATTAGTTATAGTAAGAGTGGAAAAAGCAAGATCCTTAAAATTTAGTATTTATTCTTTCTTTTTACTAGTAAGGATCCTTGTTAAATTTTGAAGCATGATATCAGTCTAACTGCAATGAATTTTTCATTTTCGAAAGAAGATGTTAACTACACTAACGATGGAAAGATCTACTTTGGAATTATGCTCTTATCTTTTTTCTTCTATGAATTGAAAGGCTAGGGAAGGAGACCAATGTAGCTACTCCTTTTGCCCATTATCATATACGGTCCCGCACATCTGCTACGGAATGTTCATTGAAGGACATTGGCCCTTTATTTTCATTCAAACGTTTTACATATCTGTTGACTAACACGATATAATATGATATTAGAAGAGTGAGCAAAGCATTGTTCGGTGGTTGAGCCGCGCCAGCAGAAAGCTCTTCTTCACAAAGTAGAAAGAGAAACCTAATAATCCAACTAGGATATAATTAATGTACAAGAATAGCCAATGGATGTTAACTGCGTAAATTATTAATTTACTTTCACTTAGATGTAATAGTTACCAAAATTAATTGGCCCATGATTTTTTTTTTTCCATTTGGTAGTCAGCTATAATGGGAAATAAATTATTTTTATCAAGAGATAAACAATCGTAAGAGAAAATTCTAAAGGTCATGTCTGTTTTCTCAAGTAAAAAGAGTAAAATGGGTAAAATAGAGTCTATGATTGGAGAAAATATTAGGCGCCGCTCGAGCACTAACTCAATTGTGCCGAAAGTCAATCAAGGCTCGACACATGGCCAGCCTAGGCCCTACTCACTATCAGACCAAATTTTCAAACACGCCTAGCCTCCTCTCTTTCCTCTCTCCTCTTTCTTCTCCTGTCCTCTCAAGACCCTACTTCCTCACTGTTCTTCACTCTTCCCACTCTCTCTCTCTCTCTCTCCGTGACCGAGCTATGCCGTCCGATGAAACCGCTACCTCCGCCTTGTCCGTCGCCTCAGCCATCACCAAATCGACACACGAGCTTTGCCGTCCAACGAAACCTCAACCTCAGCCATCGCCAAATCGGCGCTAGAGTTTTGCCTTTTGACGAAGCCTCTGCCTCCACCTCTGCGACCGAACTCTCTCTCATCTGACAAAATTGCCGCCTCCACCTCATCTGTTACCTTGGCCGTCGCCAAATCGATGCCTTCGCTGCCTCGTCCGTTGCCTTGGCCGTCGCCGTATTTGCCTCCACCTTGTCCGTCGCCAAATTAACTCCTACACCTCGTCCACCGCCTCCGCCTCCATACAGTCAAGAAGTAAGAAGGTGACCCTTCTTTTTGTATTGTTTCAGTTTGTATGGTCATTGAAGTGTGCTCTACACTGTGTTATTGATGGATAGTTTTTGTCTATTGACCCATCTGAGATGCTATTGTTGTTTTATGGTTTCTTCCGAATTTATCCTCCAATGTAGGTTTGTTGTTGGGAGTTATTAAATTGTGTTTTGATTGGCTAGTTAATTTTCTTTGAAGGATTAGGATGAAGAAGCTAATCAATTACCATTTCTTCTACTTTGATGGTTACTTTAGAGTACATCACTAGAGTAAATTTGAGGACAGTCAATATAGGCAAAACAATTGTCACTAAAGCTGCTTTTTGGTCTTGTAATTAGGGGCTTTCCAAGTAATAATGTTGGTCTTCCGTGGTAAGGCTAGAAAAGTCTCCAATCATGAGTTTGTAGCTTCCTTCAATTTGTGTTAGCATTGGTCACGGAGGCTCCTTAGAGATCTCTTTTCTCTGTAATGAAGTTCTCGTTTAATCCAAAACAATTTAGGCTTTGTTGAATTGGACTCATATGCTTATGATCTTGTTTGTGCTTCTAACTACTTGAATTTACATGTTTTATGATTGAGCTACTCTGCATGGAATAACTTTTATGCTCTTATAGTCCAAATAATTGACTGGATGGAGTTCAATGCCCATAATCTTTGATATTTAGATTTAGGATTGAAATATCTTGACCAGTGGCTTTGAGATTTCCTTTTTTCTTATGGGTAATAATCTTCTATTGAGTTAGTACCACAATTTTTTGCTTCTCATCATTGCTTATGCTCTTACTGCACCTTTATAGGCAACAAAAGATGTTGCTGATTATCCGGCTTCCCTTTGTATTGCAAGACAAGGAGCAACGGGAAATAAAGGCCAAAGGCTTGATCATGAAAGAAGGAGAGGAAGGAAGGGAGTCACGAGCAGTCCCAGCACCTAATGCCAATGCTGAGTTAGTGGCATTGATGCAGGTCACTCCTCTAAAATTTGTTAGCACTTCCATATATAGTTGATAACTACAATGCTTGCAGCACAAACCATTCAGTTGGGCATTAATGATTTTGTTGTGGCTGGTGGTAGGGAAAGCATGTTTAATGCACCCAAATATCTAGCAGAAGTAAGGTTGGTATGTGTAATTCGATAGTTTGTGTTTCAGAGAGTTCTGGAATACATCTCTTCCAATATGTAGACACATGAATTTTTTGTGTACCAATAATTCCCTAGTAATTCCAAAGCATATTTCCTACTAGCTGTAAGGCCACATGAAGAATTCTAGAGCCTAACTCTGGATGGTATTGTTCCATATTGTTTTGACTTTCCTTTTTCATTATATTTAGCTAGACCCTGTGGAAAATTTTCTCGTTAAAGAATCCTGGCAAGCATTTTGATGCACTTGAATATTACCAGGTGAACAGGAAGAAATCCCGACTTGAACATGATAGTTTTGTTGATGGCATGCTAAAAGATGGCCTTTAGGATGTTTACAATGACTTTGGAATGGGCGTTTGGGCAGAAATTTGTGCCGAGAATCATAGCATAACAAGAGAAGAACATGTATTGATTTATGATCTAATTAAATTATCGTAATCCTCTTCACAACAATAAACTTGTTCTATATTTAACATATCGTATTTGAAACTATCATCTAGAAAATTCAAGTAGGGCATTAATTGATGCTATTATTTCTTAATTCCCTATGACATGCATGTTTGCGGCTATGACTGGCTTAACATTAAATGCATGAACTTTTCGTTGCTTGTGTGCTGCTTTAGCTGATTCCTCTTAACCGCGAGCAGGTTTACTTGAATTTACTCATGTTCCCTATTGAATGAGCTGCAGGTTTCTCCATTGACTTGAAAGGATTTTACCTTTTTTTCATGGTTGATTATAGGATTCTTATGCTATTCAGAGCTTCAAAAGAGGAATTGCTGCACAAAATAGTGGTCTCTTTGCCTAGGAGATAGTTTCGGTGTGATCTCTATTTCACAGAACAGAAGTTCCTAGATTAAGTGATGTTAATTCTGATTTCAGTATTGCACTTGCAGATTGAAGTTTCAAGAGGAAGAGGAATTTTTCAGTTATTTTATTATGTTGGATCCTTTTGGTTAAGGAGGGATAAGCAACAACAGAGGACAAGATCATAATTAGGTGTCAAAAAAAATCTCTTTAGGGTTTGTTTAGCTTTTCTTCATTTTTGGTAAGGCCGCTGCATTGGATTCTTGCACTTTTTAGATGCTTTCTTATTCTCACATGTTTCCTCTGCCATTTCTCTTTTAACTATGGGAAATATGCCTTCTTATTTACTTATGTTCCCTATATGACATAGTCCCCCCAATGCCAGATTTTCTCATGTCAACTAAGACACCCTTGTCATAATTAAATATGATTCTTCCACATTTAATCAAATGCTTTTGATCTTCCCGAACAAATGCATGATTATGCTCGGAAACATATTCTATGACTGCATAGATACCATTGTCAATCTTAAATTTGATACGAGCAAGACAACCATATTAAATTTCATACCTCTTATATTTCTTTTCTTGATGAGACAAACTGTCTGAATACCCTTCACAACTACACACAAAAGTTCTTCGGGTTATTTCTCCTTTACTATTTCTAGACAGATAATCCTTCCTCACTCCAAATCCTTTGCCGATAGCATAGGCCACCTACTCGTGATACGCTTCAAGTTCATTTGAAAAAATCATTCCTATTGCAAACTCAAAATCTTTTTCCACATCACGCATTACATGCGCAAGATGGGAAGTCGAAGTTTCATGCTGCAATTATACAAACTAAAAGCAATTAAGCACTTTTACAAGCAAAATAGCATCTCATCCATTGCTCAAGAAAGAAAAATATGTTTCACATAGTATGAGTGAAGAATTACCTCTAATTCAGCCATCCAATAAATTTACACGTGCAAATTTGCACCCAAATTAATTAAATTTCCTGCAATACGTCAAAATTGGCTTTGAGAAAACTTCCAAGTGCAAACGTAGCACGAACAAGAAACTAAGCATTGTTTTGAGAAATACTCTTCAAGTATTAGATATAAAAAAAAAAAAAAACTAAATTGGCTTACACAAGTACATTTCTCATATTTTTTAAACAACTGAAAAATTAACTATCAAAGCCAAGTCTTATTTTTCTACAAAATTAATCAATAAATGCAGTCCTCATTAACGGTCACAATTAGAGCATTATGCAACAACCAATTTGGGTGTTATCATGAGTCCTTATTGTACACCTTTCCCATAAGTCCCACTTTTAGTTCCACCTTCACAGTCTTATCATCTTCTTATATTAGGTCTTTCTTGCATGGTAAGATTCTAGAAAGACTTTTTTCAGTTTATCACAAGTCGAACAATTGTGAACATCCCCTGTTTTGGTATTTTCAAGTAATTTATCATCTTTTAATAGTCATATTTAAGATCTAACTTTGTCCCTAAATTTCAAAACCTTATGCCCATTTTTGTCCCTTTAGTTTGCACATACATTAGATGGAATCATCTTCATTACTAATCAACTATATATGGAATTGCTAACAAATTTCAAAGGAGTGACCTGCATTAATGCCACTAACTCAGCATTGGCATTAGGTGCTGGGATAACTCGTGACTCCCTTCCTTCCTCCCCTTCTTTCGTGATCAAGCCTTTGGCTGTTATTTCCTGTTGCTCCTTTTCTAGCAATACAAAGGGAAGTCGGATAATCAGCAACATCTTCTATTGCTTATAAAGGTGCAGTAAGAGCATAAGCAATGATGAGAAGCAAAAAATTGTGGTACTAACTCATTAAAAGATTATTGCCCATAAGAAAAAAGGAAATCTCAAAGCCACTGGTATATTTCAATCCTAAATCCAAATATCAAATATTATGGGCACTGAACTCCATCCAGTCAATTATTGGGACTATAAGAGCATAAAAGTTATTCCATGCAGAGTAGCTCAACCATAAAACACGTAAATTCAAGTAGTTAGACGCACAAAAAAGAACAAAGCTATCATAAGCATATGAGTCCAATTCAGCAAGCCTAGATTGTTTTGGATTAAATGAGAAACTTCATTACAAATAAAAGAGGTCTCTAAGGAGCTTCCGTGACCAATGCTAACACAAATTGAAGAAAGCTACAAACTCATCACTAGAGACTTTTCTAGCCTTACCACGGAAAACCAACATTATTACTTGGAAAGCCCCTAATTATAAGACCAAAAAGCAACTTTAGAGACAATTGTTCTACCTATATTGACTGTCCTCAAATTTACTCCAGCGATGTACACTAAAGTACCATCAAAGTAGAACAAACGGTAATTGATTAGCTTCTTCATCCTAATCCTTCAGAGAAAATTAACTAGCCAATCAAAACACAATTTAATAATTCCCAACAACAAACCTACATCGGAGGATGAATTCGGAAGAAACCATAAAACAACAATAGAGTCTCAAATGGATCAATAGACAACAACTATCCAATAACACAGAGCAGAGCACACTTCAATGACCAAACAAATTGCAACAATACAAAAAGAAGGGTCACCTTCTTACTTCTCGACTGTATGGAGGTAGAGGCGGCGAACAAGGTGTAGGAGTCGATTTGGCGACGAACGAGGCAAAGGCAGATGTAGTGACTTGGCGACGGTTGAGGCAATGGACGAGGTGGAGGAGGCGTCGATTTGGCGACGGCCGAGGCAACAGACGAGGTGGAGGCGGCGATTACGTCGGACGAGAGAGAGCTCGATCACAGAGGCGGAGGTTTCGTCGGAAGGCAAAACTCAGGCGTTGATTTGGCGACAATCGAGGCTAAGGTTTCGTCAGATGGCAAAGCTCGGGCGCCAATTTGGTAACGACAGAGGCAACGAACAAGGCGGAGGCGGCGGTTTCGTCGAACGACAAAGCTCGATCACGAAGAGAGAGAGAGAGAGAGAGAGAGAGAGAGAGAGAGAGGGAAGAGTGAAGAAGAGTGAGGAAGGAGAGTCTTGAGAGGACAAGGGAGGAGAGAGAGGAGGCTGGGCGCACGTTTGAAAATTTGGTTTGACAATGAGTAGGGCCCCGGGTGGCCACGTGTCGAGCCTTGATTGGCTTTTGGCACAGCTAAGTCGGTGCCGAGTGGCACCTAATATTTTCTCTTGTGATTGAGCCACTTCTTAAACTGTAAAGGTCCATTTACCTCCCACTTTCTCTTTACATTTATTGAAGAAAAAAAAAACTTCATTTTCCCCTCACTCTAATATATATGCACTTGAGACTTCATATTGCAACATTAAAGTAATTTGGATGTAATTGGACATAATAGTCAATAAAGCTAAATTTACCTCAATACTCCGTTTATCAGCAAATATAATAGAAATATGACTATGTATCATTAATCAACCAGTTAAATTAGAATATTGTGGTTAAGGGACTCTTAGTACAACCAAAGGCTCTATCTCACTAACCCAAGCATTTATTAAATTAAAATAAAAGAAGGAAAAGTCTCAATTATACTTATCAGTTACTTTACATAATTTTTAGTAATTTCGTCAATAGAAAAGGCAATATTAGTAACACTAGTAATAATTTGCAATTCAGTATTACACTGGGTCTAGTCCCTAATGAGATGGGAGAGCAGCAAGCCAAACACGCTCATGTGGTTAGATCACGAGGTAAAACATAATTTCCAACAGGAAATAGTTTTCAATTTATCTAAAATTTCAATTTTAAAGTATGATAATGCACTTTTGAAGAAACATATGGTACTTATACATATGGCACTGCATTAAAACTAATGCATTTGAAAAGGCTAGAAGAAAAAACCAAGAATCGTCGCACTACATATTAGGGCTTCAACAATTATTTATATGGGAAAACAAGTGAGTTGTATAATAAATCAAAAAAGATAATTAAACTAGATATTCTATCACCCTAGAACAGATTAGATAAATGAGTACTATATCGTTCTTCAAAAGTAATACATGCGTCAAACTAAAAAAAGTGAAATTTAAAGCATGGTATGCATATGTTCTAATAGTTTAGTAAAAACGTCAAATTGGACATTATTGTTCTAGCAAAACTGAAAAGGATATTGTTATAACATATGAACCGAGACAAGTTCCACAAAAGTTAATTAATGAAAAATCACGATATAGTAACCACATGGAAAGAACTATACTACAAGAATAGGTACAAAAATTATCAGTTCTGAGCGACTATACAAAAATAAATGTTAGGTATACTTCTAACCAATGCTTTGAAGTAAATATATCATCTATCCCACAAATTAATCAAACCTAATGGCTACTTCACCCTCCAAATTTTCAAAGAGTTTCCGTGAAAACCCCATGCTTATATTCAAAACACCTTGTGACCACACATAACTATAGATTGACAGAATCATAATTGATGATAATCGAAATAGTTGGCAAATAATCAATGAATGTCTTACCTTCCAAATTCGAATTAAAAGAAATTCAAGTATCCCGTAAATCTCTCATCATTCCTTTTACGACAATAGAAATTATATGAAAGTGTTAAATCAAAACCTTTACCTACTATTTTATTATTTGACTTTTTCCACTAGTAAAGAAATTAGAAACCATACGGCACAAAGGAATTTTTCAAATTGTTTGAAAAGTGTGTCTAGTCTAGCAAAAAAAAAAATGAAAAAATGAAATTTTTTGGATGAGCACGATTTGCCTATATGCCTAGCAAACTGATTAAGCATTTTGTCGGAAAGAGGAGATATCTCAATCCGGATGGACTTTTACTTTTGACATTTCATAATCTAAATTTTACGATGCATACGTCTCGACATACTTTAAATTCAAAGTATTTAGAATTTTCATAAATAAATATCAATACAAAAGTACGTATGTTTCATTTGAATTATTATTGTTATTATTATTTTGATCGAAAGATTTGAATTATTAAACCGGGCGAAAAAAGCACAATAGTGTTATATCGACTTCTTCGCTCTCTGTTCAGACATTGCCCAAATGCATGGATGGTTCCCCTCCCAATCTCGACCACCAGCACCACTTTCCCGGTAAAGATCCTCAACTGTAATTCAAATTTCGTTTCCACAAAGCAGAAGCTGATCACATTCTTGAAGCGCTCTTCTTCCACAAAGCACATCGCTCAAATCCACGCCCAAATACTGGTCTCTGGCCTCCTCGACGACCCTTTTCTTACCCGCGAGCTCGTCCGGCTCTGCTCTCTGTCTTCCTCCACCAGATGCTTGAGCCACGCTCGGTTGATGGTCGAGCGCGCGGAGATCTCGGCGCCCTCTTCGTGGAACATTCTGATTAGGGGTTTCGCATCGAATGGTTCGTCGAGAGATGCGTTGCGGGTCTATCTTGGGATGCGGCGCGGTGGGATTAGCCCGAACGAGCACACTTTCCCTTTCGTCTTGAAGTCGTGCGCGGCTCTCGCGGTGCTGCGACAGGGCAGGCAAGTTCATGGAGAGGTTTGTAAGTTTGGTTTGGAGAGTAACGTTTATGTTCAGAATGCTTTGATTAGCTTTTACGGTTCCTGCAAGAAGATCTTGAACGCGTGTAAGGTGTTTGATGGAATGTCCATGAGAACAGTTGTTTCTTGGAATGCTGTTCTGACTGCCTGCATTGAGAATTTGCGATTGGCTGATGGGATTGGGTATTTTGTGGAGATGAGGAACTGCGAATTTGAGCCGGATGAGACCACAATGGTGGTTGTGCTCTCTGCTTGTGTCGAGCTGGGGAACTTGAGCTTGGGCAAATGGATTCATTCCCAAGTGATCGAAAGAGGCATAGTTTTGAACTGCCAGTTGGGTACTGCCCTTGTTGACATGTATGCAAAGTGCGGCGCTGTTCGGTGTGCTAGTTTTGTTTTTGACCGAATGGGAGAGAGAAATGTGTGGACTTGGAGTGCAATGATCCTGGGGCTAGCCCAACATGGCTATGCTAACGAAGCCCTTCGCCTCTTTTCGAACATGATGGAGAGTACATCTGTACTCCCAAATTATGTGACCTTTCTTGGAGTTCTCTGTGCCTGTAGCCATGCTGGATTAGTGGATGAGGGATATAAGTACTTCCACAAAATGCAGTATGTTCATGGGATTAAACCAATGATGGTGCATTATGGTGCCATGGCAGATATTCTGGGTCGCGCTGGGCGTCTCAGAGAGGCTCATTCTTTTATAACGAGAATGCCAATCGAGGCTGACTCGGTAGTATGGAGGACATTGCTCAGTGCATGCAACATTCACGACGTTGAGGACAAAAGCAGGCTGGGTAGTGAAGTACGGAAGAGGCTGCTTGAATTGGAGCCAAGGAGGGGCGGGAATTTCATTATGGTTGCAAAGATGTATGCTGAGGCCGGGATGTGGGAGAAAGCAGCGAAGACGAGGAGCAACATGAGAAACAAAGGGGTAAAGAAGATAGCAGGGGAGAGCTGTGTCGAGTTAGGCGGCTCTGTTTATAAGTTCTATTCTGGGAATGATTCTCGGGATGATTATGAAGATACTTTTCATATGCTTGATGATCTAAGCCTGCACATGAAAGTGGTCAATAAATTGTAACTTCAGTTGCCTTCTTAGCTAGCCAATGGAAGTCATATGTAAACTCTATTTCCATTGTCCTTTTCTCTTCTAATTGATTACTTTCAAGTAATTCTTTTCGTTCTTCATGGCTTCACTGATATGAAATCAGATCTTTAGGGTCCCCCGTGAGTTTTGTGAAGTTGTTTTTGAATTGTTCATAAATTTTTTCAGGGTAATGACTCCAGACTTGAACTTCTACCCGTTTTGCAATCTAAGTACCTAAACGTTTTTTTTTTTTTTTCAACCGTTTTCTTTAATTTTTTAAATGGTGCTTAATATGAGGCCTACGTTAACTTGAATGACGTGAACTCCATAATCAAGTCAAAATGATGTGGTGGACAGCCACATCATTTTGTTTTTCAAGTCAACACATTATAATTTTCTTTTCCTTTTTCTTTTTATCCTGTTTTCTTTGCTTTTCTCTTTTCTTATTTTCTCCACCTCTTCTTCCTTGGTAGACCTGTTACCATCGTCCTCTCTGTCCACTGCCGCCGTCACTATCGTCCCCATTTCAACTGCCGTGAGTATCAGGTCGCAGTTGGGTTGCCACGACGAATACAGGTAGCATGACCTCTGGGCCATGGCACGACTTGCGCACGACAGATCTGGAGGTTGCGTGACTATTCAGTGGTCCTGGTTGGTGGTGATGGGGGATGGTGGCTGGTGGCTGGCGGCCTCAAAATTCTTGGTTCATGTTGATGGCAAAACCATGGCTCCTTCCTTAAACCCAAGAACTCCAAAACTTATTGGAAGTATAGAGAACGGGGGATTTGGGAGTAGAGAGACTCAGCAAATAAAAACAGTAAAATGATTTGGCAAACCCGTGGACACGATGTGAGCGTATTGGATGGTCATTTGATGTCTTTAGTACTGTACTGATGTTATTCGTCTATGAATTCAATATAGGCGTCGCATTAAGCGCAATTCGAAAAGTTAAGGTATTCGATCGGATAAAGAAATAGTTTCAGATTTTGATTGTGAAACGGGTTTAAACAAGGTAGCTGTGGTGCCATCGTGTCTTGTAAAACTAATTGAAGCATATGGTAGAGACCTTTTCACACAACGGGACACCAGCAAACTGGAACTTTGAAGTGAAAGAAGCCACAGAGTACAAGCAACACGACAGCAGTGACTCACAACAACCCTTCATTTGATAATAGTAGCCGAAACGATAGGCACAGGCAATTATAGATAAGGACTGGAAGGTTCAGCCATGACCAAAGATGCTACAGGCTCATGAGAATCTTCATCGACTATGAGGGGATCATCAGTTTCGCGTGCGCAACCACGCCAGAGGGCAAGCAGCAGCACTCGATGAATGGAAAACAGTGGCTGTTTTCTCCTTCAAGAATATCGTCGAATGTACAGATGGAGCATTCATAAGCTTTTCTTTCCCGCCGACTTTCTGCTGTTCCCTATCGTCTGTATTCTAGGTCACACTAAGAACTTCTATTAATTAAGCTATTAAGACAGTAACAATGGCATTGAAGATAGAAGTGCGGAATGAGTTCATAAATGGCCTAAAATCTGCCCCAGGGATGTGTAAGTGCCGAATACCATAATGGCAACGCTCATCACTATGATTGCGCCTATCATGACAGTTTCGCATCCTAAGGTCCTGTAAGTGCCTGTAATCTTCAAGTAGCATATGCAAGGCAGTAGGATAGACGCGGTTATACTGAGGAAAGCTCCAACCAGCGACATCAGATAGCCGAAGAGCGGGATGGTCAAGGCCACACCCAAAGTGCTGATCACCAAGAGGGTACTGATCAAAAGACTGAAAGGCCTCTTGTTGTAGTAGCAAGGAAAGCACTGCTTGGTAGCGTTGACGATTGGTGTCACCATCAGAGCATATTTGCTAATAGGGTTCACCAAGGTTGTGTAAATCGCCACTCTTGAGCTCAGTTTTCCTAGAGGGAGGTTTAACGTTATTTGCGATTGTACCTTGTCTCCAAACATCAAATACCCCATTACAGCCATTGATGCATAACCGATGGTAGCGAGGATAAAGCACAATAGAAGGACCTGCAACAAAAATTATATGTGATGAGTTTCACTAAAAAGCCAAAAACCTTTTGTTCATCGGAAACCATGCCGTTACTTACATTAGAGAACTGATGTTTCTTCCTCATAGAGGTATAAAGTGTGGGAAAAACCGGATGTGCGCAATAACAGAAGCTGTATAAGCTAACAGCGGTAGGAACTCCACTCCAATTTATCAGCGTTCCAGTTTGATGAAACCCAACTCCATCGAACACGCCGGTCCATAGAATTGAGACGAGGATGATGCCAGAAGCTATGACCCCACTTGCAGATATATAAGAAAGCAAACTCAGATTGTCCAACCAAACCGAGGGCAAAATTATCAGCGCGACGATCAGCACCAAGCTCTGTTTTCCACTGATGAGCCCTCCCATGTTGAATTCCATGTTCGGGAATAAGTTATGCAGATTATCTCCCTCTAGAATCAGAAATCCAGTAGCAACCAAGAATAGCTCTATGTACATGAAAATTGATACCAGGACCCGTCCCTTGTTACCAAAGGCAAGCTCGCCGATGTCAGGGTAAGTTCTAATGCTTGAGTGGAAATCCATGCACCTCTGAATGAGCAGGCCCGAGTGAAAGGCAGCTATGGCTATAGCAAAGAGTAGTACTAAGCTCAACCAACCTCCGGACGCAAGTGCATATGGTGTCGATAAAATTCCCACTCCTGCGTAATGAAGTCGCAACATTTTTTAGCATAAAAGAGATCCTTCATAAACAACATAGACCAGCATTAACATCATAAAAATTAATTCATTAGCTGAGACACTTCGACATAGAGTTAACTTTGGAATCTAAAAATGCTTTAAGGTCAAGGTGCTCATTGAGATCACCAAGACTTCATCTTTCTAGGTTCCTCTTTGAAATTTCAAGCATGACTGATGATTAGTTATCAGACACGCGAAAGCTGAACAGTGAACACCATTTGCACTGCATGGTTCTTTATAAAAGAAGGCGCGCCAAGCATCGACATTACTAGTCAACCAGCTCTATCAGTAGTGGGTACAGCAACAGTCTGCAATTTTCCAAGGTGTAGTAAATTAGAGAAGGGAAAAGAATTAGAGACCTGACAAAGCGTTAAGTCCATTGAAACAGGTTTTGAAGAAAGATGTGTTGCCTTCACAGAGATTTTCACCCTTTGACTCTCCTTCCTCTAGTTTGGGTGCTAATCCTTGTTGTTTCACATCATACAAGAGAGGCTCATTCAAGTATGACCCATCTCCTGAATTGGCTTCCATAGTGAGAGAGAGAGAGAGAGATGAAGGTGGTGGCAAGAATAAGAATGGTGAATCCTGGGAGGGAAGACTTGGAAACCCTTATCAAGAAACAAGTACCTGGAGATGGCCTTCAAACTCAAAACCCTAGTTGCTCTTTTAATAGCAGCTGAATGCCCTCTTTTTCAACACACATTTTAAAGGTGCCACATCTTTTAAACTTTCTTTTTCTTTTTCCTTTTGCATGGATTTTTGCCAAACTTTGGAGGTGTTCTCTCGTGACCTTCCTTGTTTCTTCTCTCCCCCAATGAGAGGTCTAATGTGGAATGATAAGTTTCCCTCTTGTCCTTATGCAGCTGGTTTGGACTATTGCCATTACCATGAATTTTCAAGCTGACATAACCTTGGAGCCAATATAGGGTAGAAAGATTGATTCTTAGGCTGCGCATGACAACACTTCTGTTTCACAATTTATATTTCAAAAATTATTCTAGAACAGGTTTGGAACAGAAATCCGTTTGGTAACGCAACTTCATTTTTTTATTTTTGGAACAGATTTTTGTTCCAGAAATCATTATGAAACAGAAATCAAAAGTTAAAATTTTCAACTTATTGATTTCTGAAACAGAAATCAGAAATTAGAAATTTTCTCTCCCCTCTCTCTCTTTACAATTTGCTCTCCTCTCTCTCTTGACTCTCCGTGTTTGCCGCCTGCCGCTTGCCCGCTCGCCCCCTCGCCGCCGGCCATCCGCCACCCGCCTGCCGATCGTCATCACCTGTCGCTGCCCTCACCACACACCACCGCTCGCCTGCCGTCTCTCATCTCTCTCTTCACGACTCACTCTCTCAACTCCCCATCATCGTTGCCCACCGCCGCCGTCCACTACTCGCGTTGCCCACGCCCACCGCCCGCCATCAGTCGTCACCGACAGTCGATCGTCACTAACTGCTGCCTGCCGATGGCCGCCGGCCACCAGCCGCCACTGGTCACCCCCACCGCCAATTGCCTTCATCGCTCGCCGATCGCTGCCGACTGCCACCGGTCGCCCCCACCACCTTTCGCTACCACCTCTCGCTGATCGTCGCCATTGCCTGTTGGTCGCCCCCACTGCCTTCCGCCGCCGATCGCCACCATTGCTTGCCGATCGCCGCCACCACCACCGATCGTCGCAACCGCCCTCGGTCACCCCCACCTCCCGCCAATCGCCACCGCTGCTCGCGGGTCTCCGCCAATCACCACTAGTCGCCTCGACCATCGCCGCCATCGCCTGCCGATCGCCGCCGCCACCGACCGGTCGCCCCCACCGCTCGCCGATCGCCGCCAACCGCCACTGATCACCCCCACTGCCTTACGCCGCCAATCGCCGCCGTCCATTGATGTTCGACGCCGTCAGGGAAATATATATTTTATGTTGTTATCAAACAAATTTCTTTTCTAGAAATAAAAATTTTGTATCGTTATCAAACGCTTTTCTTTACTCAGAAATTGGTTTCTAAAATAGAAATAGAAAAATCAATTTCTTTCCAGAAATTGACTTCTGGAACAGAAATTTTGTCATGCGCGCTCTTAAAGTAGTAAAATACTTGGCCAAGTATCGACAAAGAATAAAACATCATGTTTGCCAGGTACGATGTACCTCCATGGCTTTAATGGGAAAAACGTTTTTCCTGCCTCATCTCGGGATCAGAATTTTGAATCTAGATCTCACCTTTCAAATAAGAAAGATGTTGCTAGCCTATATACGTAAGTTACATTTTCTGGTCTTTAAGGGTTCTCGGAATGAAACTCGACCTATGGGAACCTGGACATTTCACGTGATAAGCAAATTTAAACATTCATCCCTAATAGGTCTTATGACACGAGACACGGTCCTTTCTTAATCAAGAGAAATCTAGGAGACTAGACATGTCGATATGGTACTACCTCGTCGAGCAAATAACAACAAATAACACATTGAGCCATGTGTTCAACATGAATAATGCAATATTGGAGCTGAAAATGTACGTTCTCTCTCTTCACGACCCTACACATACCGCATTTTACTTTAGCAAAGATTTGATTAATGATATCTTCCTAAAAAAATGGTTCTCGTTTCCTCCGACCAATCGAAGTTAATAATTGAAAGCGAAAAACGTCTTGGGTTTTTCATAAAAGTTTGGTTCTTGGAAGTCCATTATCTTGGGGTTTTCTTTCATTATTCGATGCCCGAATTGCTAGGTTTGATTGAGAAGTTACTGTATCAATAACGAAAGTTACCACTCCTAAAGTTACTTCATTTACATGGGAAAATGACAAACACATTGAGATAGTCACCATCATGGAATGCTACTTCGTGCTTCTTAGCGCAAGACTATGGACCAACGTGTTCAGTCTACTAATTTAACAATATTAAGGAAGCGTTGTATATATCGCTTGCTTCCCTATCTTCAAAAGAATCTTTTTATTGAACAGGAAGCTTGTCTTAGGTAAGTAATTTATGGGTGCATAAAATACCTTATTCTCTCATGGCTCAGTTAAGATGCAGGCAAAATCAAGATAAGTAACCTAAACACTAGACGATTTGCACTTGATAGTGTAAAGAATCAAACCCGTGCCGTGAATCTAATTCACATACATCAAGTTTATGGAATTGTCTTCGAAACATTTATATATATAAAAACAAAAAAGTGAAGCATGAAAAGTGAATAGTGAAGGCTGGCTAGATGGTTATTGCTAGAAATTTAAAAGAGTACGTACATTGATGTATTGTTCAATAGAGAGGACGAGACAGGAGGGGCCCCAGGGTCCTCCCACGAGACCGTATGACGTGAAAACGAACGTTCACGCATAAGGAGCCAAACTACAAGTAAACAAGAAAACAGATTGAGAATCGTTGTGACTCAATCTTGAATCCTGTGGTCCTCCACGTCACGGGGAAAAAAATTCGTCCACAACCCCAAACCCCGAGGCTAGATCTTAGCATCTTCAGTTTGATTCGTCTACCCTTTTTCGGTTTTCTCTATGTTCCCTAGACAAATTCAATTAATCGACAGGTTGCTATTATTATTTTTTATATTTATTAGTATTGTGCTAAGGTCTTAAGATCGATAGGGTATCTTTATAAGTGAGCGACAAATTCGGTATTTTGGATTCTTGCTGCGGTGTTGTGTTAACATCTTGCGTCTCGAAAATCCAAAAATTCCGGGTTACGGGATTGATTTTTGTTTTTTTTATTTATTGAGAAAAATGATACCCTGTCAAGTCAATCCTCCAGGGCCTCAAATTTATTTATTTATTCATTCATTTTGTCTTCTCATCTCATCTCTTGATTATTCAAAAGAGATAGGCCTCCATTTTTGAAGTCTCATTCTTATTATTAATGCGACAAATAGATCTAGAAGTAAAAAATTCCCTAAAGGTCCCCCAAATTTTTTGCGTTGTAGTTATCTCTACACGCTCAAATTAATTATCACATAGTTTGTTGACACCTAAATTTTTTGTCAAGAGATCTTTCATGCATTTCAAGGAAGGGTTGCAACAAGAGCAAGTGATAATTATTTATATATATATTATTTTCTTATAAAAATAGGATGGATAAGGCTTATGGTACTTGATACTTGATGACAAGTTAACATGGACAAGGCTCTTGTTTTTTCGGTGGACCTGAAACTTCTACTTCTGGGGGTGAGTATAAGGAATTGGTCTCAAATTCATAATTAGGTCTATTGAATCCTCCTCCTCTCTTGATTCCGCGTCATTTTGTATATCATTCCTAATCTAATTATAAGCTCAAAGTTTTTGGGTTGATCTATCTTTCCTTTGCACAAAACTAACACGTACTCCTGACAACACCAAAAGACAAGACATGTCCAAGTGGATGGTATACGTGTGTGATGAAAACCCCACGTCAATTTGGATCGCACAAGTGTGCGATAACCATGAAAAGATTGTGCAATAACAAAAACCATCTGCAGATAAGGGCATTTTAAATCGTATGGAACAGTTATACTAAGATTGAAGAGACCATACTAGTAGATATCAATCAACGGCGTTATCTAATGTAGAGAGAGAGAGAGAGAGAGAGAGAGAGAGCTTAAAGAGGAAGAAGCCAAATCGGTTTAATGCATTGAGTGCGCACTACCTAACATATAGCGAAAGTTTTTAGGCGACAAAAGTTAGTGGACTAACATTTGTCAAAGTTGGAAAATAGGGTTTGCTGCTCTAATTCTTTGTTCGAATGATTTTCTCAAAGTAAATAGACAAAGACAAGACATCAGCCACAAGAAAGACAAGAGAGGGACAACTTCCTTCCCCAATACGACAGGCGTTGTGCGAGTTTCTGAGAACCGGGCAACATCTACATATCATTCTTTTGACAATTAGCAAACATGACTATGAAAAGAAATTTTTTTTATCAGAATGAAAAGGAAAGTTTTTCTTTTTTGATTTGTACTATCTTTAACTCTCATCTCTCTGACTTTTTGCTTTATATCTTTGTAGAGCACGAGAGTTGAACCCCACCCTTATAATACTAGCGTCCTCACCCTCTAATTCTTTTATCAGCGGGACCGCATGCCTATTGGCGAATGGAAAGAAAAGTTAAAAGGAGAAAAAGAAATTATTAAAAGAACGATAGACATTTCTCGACTTTCATTTAAGAAATTCAGGGAAAGTTCAATGATGATGTAACATACAGGATTGAATCTCTTAAGATTAATGAGTTCTTGACTCTAGAGATGATGAGAGTGTGAGTTTGAAAAGGAAAAATGACTATGATTGTACGAAAAAGAAATTGCTTTTCTTGATTATCTATAACTTAATTACTTCAACTAGGAAAGTTGGGCATGAGGGGAGTTGGAATTCTCATGATTGGATACTGAGAACAGTCGCTCTCTTGAGGATAATCTGTCGTTTTCCAGGTTAGACAAAAAGATATTATAAGTAGTACGAAATGTAATTATTTATGGACCAATTCTTCCTTCTTTTCCAAAGTGCGGGTATTGTTGATGAGTTCATTGTCTAGAAGAGTCCATTTGCCCTCTAAGTGGACAAGATCTCAATCAATTATGAGATTTCGAGGGAGTCAGTTCAATATCAAGATGAGACACGAATTCCTCTTGGGACCCCAGCTCGCCTATTATTCAATTCCTATCTATAATTTAGAGAGAAAATCCTCACGTGTAGATTGGAAAGCAGTAGAAAAAAATCATTAGATGGAAAAGGTTTCAGAACTCTTTTTGACCTCTAGCTTAGCAATTGAAAAATGAACCAGCTAGAGTCATCATCTCAGGCTTTGACTAGCACGCAGGGACTTGGCGGCTTCTAAAACGGGGATGTGCTTAATTACGACGAGATCTCCGTACTCCATTAAAGAAAAAAAATATTACGTGTCAGATAATGAGTAAGAAGAAGGTTTTTATTTTTTATTATTCTTTTTGCAACGAAAAAGACGCACACAGATATGAGTGCAAAAATGAAAAAAAAAATTAAAGAAAGAAACATATCGTCTGAATGGTGTTAATTTATAAAAGGAATTCGAATTATTGGAGGATTTATAAATATTGATTATACATTTGGGATTTACATGGCACTTAAGGTTTAATATGAGATTTACGTAAAATATTTTTAATTATTATTATTAATCTTGTAATACCCATAGTTTTTGTCTGGAATCTTGAATATATATTGTTCTCAAGGTTTATAAACTATTCCTTGTAATTTGTCATATGAGGAATAAGTATTACATTTGAGACCACTGGAAAATTAACAAAAACAAACTATCGATATCAATATGTGAGATGAGAAAAGGCAAATAATTTCTTAAACTAAAATAGCTTCTCCAATTCCAAGGAGATTTATAATAAGACTTTCATCAAAGATTACCATCAATAGGGAAAAAATATAAAGGGACAATTAGAACTTTTCTCCAATTTTTTTAAAAGCATAACTAAAATATATTTATTTTAAAATTTTGAAACTATAAAGCTTAAATCTTGAGTTGGAATGTTTCTGTCAAAAAAGAATTTACATGCACAAAAGTAGAATGAAAATTACGAATTTTGTTTTCACAAATAAATAATACATTCTACGCTAAATCTAAAGAGAAACATGAAATGAATCAACAAGTAGGACAAATGTCCCTATTACAGCTAGAAGGCAAGTTAGAATTGACATTTGAATTTTCAAAAACTCTACTTTAATTTCAATTAATAGGACACAAAATCAGTTCATCAAAAATAAAATGTACATAATGAGTGACAAAATTAAATATGCTTCTAAAATTTGAAGACATTATTGGATATGTATCAGATTTTTTTAATCTTATGTGTGTAAAAATGACATCAATTTGTTTTGTCTAATGATTGACTTTTAAAGTTCGAGCAAATTTGTATTGTCTATTTAATCAACTATTAAGTGTATAGAACTTTTTTCTGATACATCATTGATGACTATCTTACCGTCAGCTCTCAAATAATGCACACTAATCATTTAATTAAATTTAATTGAGAAATACTTCCTACTTTATTTTCCAGTGTCCAATATTTGCACGGGCTGCAGTGCTAGTTTTTATATAAATTTTTTAGGTGAAAGATGCTTAAATTGGAAAAAATAGATCGAAAATTGCCAGTGTAAAGAAATTGTTATACAAGTAGCTTTATCCGTTCTTGATTTGATAAGTAAAACTACCCATTCTCTCTAATCAATGTTGAATAATTGCTTTTTGTCTAATATTGGACTAAAGGTACCAAAGCAATCATCCTTCTTTGTTCTATTTCTTTTAGCTAAGAAGCCAGTGTTTGTGTTAGGAGTATCAACGGATATGTGTTAGGAGTTTCAGCTAGTCGGTGTATGAACGGTTGAGATCGGGTCGGGTTATTTATTTGTTTTCCTTCCTTTTCTCCATGCAAAAGAGAGAATCTCATATCATAGGATTTCACTCATGCCTCGTTTGAAGCAATCGATCATCCACAATGGCCGCCTCAAAAAGGACTTCTCATGCAAAACGCATTTAATCTACCCACCCTCCAATCAAACCCCCGCCTATTCAAACTCTTACAATGACGATATACCATTTGAATTTGTTGGGAGCGTATAGTAGAAATCCGATAACTTCACCATGGGAGATCATTAAGAGGAAGCTCGAGTCTAAGTCCGTCAATATATCCAATCGGACACATCTTCATTCAAAAGCTTAAGCCAATGAATTATGGGTCAACTGTGATAATATTAACTGTTCTACATTATACCTATTCTCTGATAGAAGACTTTCTAACACAACTCACATATGCAACTTAATAATCTCCCATTCACGTGTGAAATCAATGCTAGATTTGTTCCTCCTTAATTCATGTATTCTTTTGCATCAGCTTATCTCAACTTGAAAGACCTATCAACACTCAACTTCATCGCTAGTCTTTTTCTCTAGAACGAACCATGAAGTCTACCATTGAGCTCTCGTTGTTACACCACAACGCCCATTTGCCCATGTTAGTAGGTCATCAATTAGCCATTGGACTCTCATACTATTTGTTGGGAGTGCACAGCAGAATACCTTCACTAGGAGAGATCATCAAGAGGGAGCTCAAGTTCGAATCTATCAATATATCTAATTGGACTCACATTCACTCAAAATTTTAAACCAATGAGTTATTAGTCAATTAGAATAATGTTAATTACTCTACACCACATCAATTTTTCGATGTGAGATTTTTTAACACAACTCACATGTCCAACTCAATAGAGTTCGACGAGGTCGATGTCTGGGACAACTTAGGGCCTGCATGTTTATCATTCTTGCCAGAATTTTTTATTCTGGCAAGAATTCATTTTTTCAAGAATCAATTCTGGCAGAGAATCAAAATTTATATTTACCAAACGCACCCTCATTCTCATTCTAATTTTGGCAAGTTTACCAAATGGCGCTCGGGATCGGCGGTCGACGTCTGGCGTCCCCGCATCCTGCGGCTGACGTCCTGTGTTCGGCGTCCGCGTGTCATGGGGCCGACGTCCGGCGTCCGCGTGTCCGGCGGCCGACACCCGGCATCCGGAGAGCGTAAAAAAGAAAATGAGAAGTAAATAAAAAGGGAAAAAATCATTAAAAAAAAAACCTCAAACCTCATGATTGTGTGACGCATTTACTTTACTTGAAGTAAAAAAACGCATTTACTTTACTTGAAGTAAAAAAAACGCATTTACCTCCAAACTTTTTTTTATTTTCACTTTTTTTATTAAATAAAAAATTAAAAAAACAGAAAAATCGGCGCCTTGGGCAGAGGCCCTTGCCGCCGCCGGCCCCGTCGCCGGAGAGGGCTGACGAGGGTCTCCGGAGCCTCGGCGAGGGCCAGCGACC
>BCNH02000010.1:12546042-12578181 GCA_001662345.2 Metrosideros polymorpha var. glaberrima | reverse complement strand
TCATTTAGAAGTAGAAAACTGTTCCAGAAGTCATTTTTTACCAAACGCATTTCTCTACCAGAATCACTTCTGATAAAGAATTAAAAATTCTGGCAGGTTATCAAACTCACCCTTAGCTAGAGTGCCCTATTTCGAACAATCCACAACAACAAATCACTCACGCTCAATTCGCGCACATCGAGAAGACCACCTAGAAGAATTGACATTTCGTCCAAGCTGGTGGTTGCAGCGTCATCATTGCCTGTCAACATTATAGATTGGTCGAAGATACTTGGTCGAAGATACTATCTGCAATGCAGCCACGTCATCGTCCAGGAAGAGTTGAAAGTGACGAAGACGGCGACGGGAGACAGTAGGGTTCCCCCGTATGAGTACTTAGCAGGAGAGGGGCTTTGCCTGTCAGTTCACGAAGGTATTGGAAGGACACGCAAAGGTAGAGATCTGAGCAGGGAGAGAGGTGCCATTTGGCAGAGATGCTAAGTTAGGAGTTTGATTTCCTTCAGCCATACAAATTACATGTTTCCGGTCCGATCAAACCGTCATAAATTTTTACTTATTACCAAAACCGAAAGGAAATCCAACTCAAAAACAGACATTTTCGATGAAAGGTATCATATGATCCGACTCAAGAACCGTCATAAGCTTCAAAATTTGCACCTGTCTATTTCGAATTTGAGGGTGGCAAATTCGAGAATTTATGTCAATTCGAGGAATATAGATCCAGGATTTCGGAGGATAAAAAAGAAAAGTAAAAAAAGATTCGGTTGTCAAGTTGCAAGCTAAAATCCAAATTCCTGGTGAAAGGTATTCCTCATTAGACGAGACAACATTGAGCACCGATTAGTCTGACAAATATATTTGTTTTTTGAGCAACGATTAGACTGACAAATATATTTGTTTTCTCGATATACACACATTCACAGAGAGAGAGAGAGAGAGAGAGAACCTGAGAGAGCATTGAGTCCATTGAAGCAGGTCCTGAAGAGAGTGATTTTGCCAGCATCTTCGTCCACATTCAATGGCTGAATCTGCTGCTTATTGAGAATTAGAGGAATCCTGATGGAGGAAAACCCTTTCTGATTCTCTTCTTCCTCCATTTTAGACAATGCCCTTTCTTCTTTCTTTTTCTTTTTTTGTTATCCTGGTGGGTGAGTGAAGAGAGCCTCAAGAGATTTGATGAGAGAGAGAGAGATGAGAAGTTATAACTGAGGCTAAATTTTCGTAACATGTGGACTTCTAGTACGCAATGTTCGTGGGTCATTACCCGGAGATCTCAGAATTACTTGCACAAACTAATAACGAGTCTTCATCATGCATGGAGAGAGAAAGAGCAAGACTAGAAGTCATCACCTAGACTTAATTTACATGGACCGACAAATATATAGCCATTAATCATGTGATTCTCACTCTGTGGCCTACATAATCAATGGCTATGATTGAATGCTCTATGTAAATGAAGCGTGTGTAGTATTTTTTAGAGAGAAAGAGACCGAAGTTGGAAGTCCTAGGTAGGAACTCGTGATTATATAACATAAGCATCGATATCATTCAATTCAAATGAGATTTTCTCATGCATTAGTTGCTATCAATATCAACCGAGTTTAGTATGCTATGCATCCATGTGGATGAATTATTTCCTTATTTTATGCTAAAAGCTATATATGGAAAGATGAGAAACGAAATTCACTCCCTCACTCCTCTAATGGCCTAATATCCAAAAAAATCTCCAACTTTAACTTTTGTCACAATTTTACGTTTTATCTCCTTAAAAAACCTCCAATTTTAGATTCAATTCCAATTCTACCTTAAACTTTTTTTTATCCCATAGAAAATCCCCAACTTTAGGTCAAGTACCAATTCCACCATAAACTATTTTTGTCTCATAAAAAAAAATGTCAGCTTTAGTCTAGTTTCAATTTTATTCTAATTTTTTTATGTCATAAAAAATCACTAACTTTTATTGAGTTCCAAATCCGCATCCATTAACCCTTAGTGATTTTGCACTTAGTCTTCAATCTCTCGTGCATAGGAATGTTCCATCTCTTGTGCTTGAGATGCTCGAATAGCTCGTGCTTGAGAGTTTCTCATCTCTCGATTGTCAATAAGAAATCTTGGATAGAAGGTTAATGGAGACAGATTTGTGATTCAAGTAAAAGTTTGTGATTTTTTCTGAAACTATAAAAATTCTAGGGTAAAATTTGGATTGAACGATAAAATTGCGACAAGACCTAAAGTTGGAGGGTTTTCATAAGACAAAAAAAGTTTAAGGTAAAATTGGAAAAAAAACTAAAGTTGTAGGTTTTAATAGGTATTTGGCCCTCCTCTAACGTAGGACAGCTACACCTCACATGTAATCCTCCGAATTTGCCTGTCCTTTTAGTTGATTATTGTTGCTAAACCTCTGTCGTCCTTTTCAATTAATATTGGTCGTGCACGTGAATTTCAGGGATGAAGTTACTCCTTCTTGAGTTTTGCATCCAAGATGCGCAGGGGAATATTTAATACGAAGTTTAAATGAAAGAAATAACAATCGACCTCTCTCGAAAATCATGTGCCCGGAACCTACTAAAGAAAAAGTTAATAGCTGTTAATTACTGTAACGAAATGTACGGTCAAGGAGGTATAATATATATTTTCGAAATTTGAGGTGTGATGTGTACCGATCTTGATTGAATAAAGTAAAACTTTTCCTTGTATAGATACACAATTTACTTAGGATTGATAAGTTCATTGCCGCAACCTAAATTTTTCGATAGGGTCGGGAAAAGAATAGGTTTAGGGGTATTGCCCAAAAGGCGAGCCGAATGAACCACTAATTTAGGCGCAGACTCTCCCAAACCCATATCTCGAGTGATGTTGGATCTCGTTTTAGTTTTTTCAGAACCTAAGTATTCTAAGAGTTACCACTAGCCTATTGTGGTCGACTAAAAATCAATTACTAGAACAGGAGTGTTGTCTTGATTGCTACGCAACCGGAGATTCTAGGGTTGGAGACTTGTTTACGCTAATTGTCTAATTAGCGTAATTTTGGTACTACTAACTAGTTGGTTGTTTTTCTAAGAGATCATGCACTCTTGACTGTCAATTAAGGCCTAAAGATATTAAAACCATTTCTAAGTTGTCATGCAAATGTTTTTGAGAGTCCATTTTCGTTAAAAAAATCTAAACTTGTCCTAGCCTAATCTAGAAAGGAAATTAACACAAAATTTATTGAAAAAGCGGTGTGATAAGTAAACACCCAAGCTATTGAAAGCAACTACCTATGTGCAAAGAAGTAGAAACTCGATATGACGTCGGGCAAAGAATACATATGGCCTTGTTATAAGTCTTGAGACATGAACTCTCGGAAGCTTGAATCCCTACAAACTACGCCTATCTAAAGCGATTCTAAATCTACTAATTAAGATGGCAAAGCTAATAAAGGCTAATCTAATAATTTATTAGATGATTCTAAATCTATTTGATTTTACTATTTAAAATTTAAACTAGTTAAAACCTAATTAGAATTTTACTATTACCGAAAATAGGACTCGAGCTGGGCTGCTGAGCCCAGTCCGAATGTGGACTTTAAAGCTGGTCTCACGGGCCTTGGATCCGGGCTTAAGACACCAACTGTTCCTACACCAAGCTCACTCCCAATTAGAAATAAGAGCAACCCATTCACAAACAAGCCCAGTCCAAGTCAAACAGTGCTAAGCCAACCCCAAATTTTCTAAACCAAATCAGGCCCGAACCATCAATAACCAAAGTAAGCCCAGATTTATCAAAATTCCAACTTAAGCCCACTTCCTATTTCTTTCTTCTTTTTCTTTAGCTTTTTCGCTACTCTCTTTTACGCCCGGTTCCCCCTCCCCAGACCTCCTCATTCTTTCGCCCTTCTAAAATAAACCTTGAACATTTATGAACTAATGAACCCAGAAAACATAAACACCAACGAACGGGAACCTGCAGACATTGCCGAAAATACTTCATGTTTTCATCACCCATCTTTATACCTCGCCAAACCATAGCCACAGATGGCAGTTTCCGGTCACCGAATCACCGTTTGTGAATCTCCGCCTCTCTCACCCTCCATCGAAATCACACTCTACAGCCACAAAATGAGTAAAGCGAACAGATAAAGAGAAGCGATAAGCGAACCGGTGCCGATTCATGTAGTACTCTTCACTCAGGCCTTGGATTCGATATCAACACCTCACCAATAAAAAACGCCAGGAGGGACCACATAACATGAAACTCAGGATGAAGAAAACGAGGGCTGAGAAAACACAATCGATTGTGGAAATAACTTGAAAAATTGATTAACATGATGTAGCCCATGGCAATATGTTTTCATTTGTTAGTAGAACAAAAAATGATACCATTAACGTAGATTTGAATCAGTAAGATATCATTACCATTCATTTTGATGAATAAAGTACTATACGTAATATTGGCTTTCTTTTATTAGGACATAAAAATAAAAAATAAAAGTTGACAAAGTCAACAAAGGAGAAAAGAAAAAGCACATTTGTGGTGCTCATTTATAAAAGAACTCGAGAGCTTGCTCATGAGAAAGAGAGAGGAAAAGAAAAAGAAAAGAGAGAACAAGAAAAGAAAGGGCAATGGGGGTTTCGCATACAAACCACAAACGGCTCGCCGAGCCCCATTTTTTACGTACCGTAACGCTTGGTAAGCGCTCGCACCCCTCGTTCGTTCGATTGGAGTAGTTTTCGGATTAAGGCTTAAAAATTGGGGTTTTGTGGGATTTGAGTAGTGAAGTTCGAGTTTTGTATTGTTGAGCTACAGGTTTTCATGGAATTGATGAATTATACGGTTGTGGAGCTATGGGTTTGATGAGAGTCGATCTCGAGCAGCGGCTCGGCCAAAGTGACTTTTTTGGGTTTTGTGTACGAGCGTCGCTTTGCGGATGGCTTGAGTAATCGCTTTGGGTGTGTAATTTGTTGGTGCCTATGAGTTGTCTTGTTAGTGTTTAAGCGTTGTTTAGCCATTCAATAGTTGAGGTAGAGTTCCACTCAGTTTTGACGTCGATTCTCATTTAATTTTTAGGATAACGATATCGTTGGGTCCTCTAGCTGCGTGTTGTTTGATTTTGAGTGTTCTAGGTAAGTGATACTATTTCTTCTTTGATTTTGTGAAATCCATGTCTTGAAATAATAAAGTTTCAATATATATATGTAGTGAACTAAGAAGAGCATTTTGTTGCATAAAGTCGGATTGAACATTTTCTACCATTTTGTATTTGAGAATGGTTTTAGGAAGTGTATTGTGAAGAGACGTATTGCCTTGTGAACTAATTTGTGAAACGAGTTCGGGTATGATTTGAGAAATGCTTTTTGAAAGGTATTTAAGGTAGAAGAGCCGTGTTGTGGAAAGATTATATGTTTGATTTGTGATATTTATTATGTATTGGCTTTGTGGATTGTGGAGGATGGTGTTGATGCTCAGTGCCGCAGTGACTCCGTTGCTGGAGTTTGTGGGTGTACATACTAATTTAGGATATTTTTGTGGGCCAGCTATCGACAATATAGTTAGAGACCTTGCCAAGGGGGGAGCTTGGTCGCCTTGTCATGGGGCGTTATACGTGATCACGGTTGGACATTTGAGTATGAGATTGGCTAATGGAATAGACCATTAGCATGTGTTTTATGAGATTAATTAATGGGTTGGACCGTTGATATATTATTTTCCATTATTGTGAAATGGACACTTCTGCTTAAAGGAAACAACTTATATTTGAAATGGTACATATATTATCAACTGGATTTGAGATTAGGGAGTTTTGTTATGGTTTTGTATATATGCATAGTAGGTGTTCGATCTACTTAGAAGAAATGTAATACTCACTGGACAGTGGTTGCTTATCCCTCTCATCTTACATATTTTCAAATTTCTCGGTTAGTGGCTGTTAGTACGAGAGCGCTCAACTGGGATTTTTGGTTCTATTTTTGGGTATAGCCTAAGGGAGTTGTATTTTTTGTTATCGTTAGTATCTAGGGTTGGATGAGTTCTAGATTGTACATATTCTTTTGTTGAATTATAGAAACTCTGATGTTGTAACCGAACATGTTGGTTTATCATATATATATAGTTGGAGATGTATATTTTGATAATAGGTTCTTTGGTTGTGTCTTAAGGCTGCGTCCTTCGTGTGGAAGGATGCCCGTATCGTTTCTCTATTCTTGTAAATTTGGGGTGTGACATCTTTGGTATCAAAGCTTAGGTTGTGTTTTGTTTGGGTATAGATTAGATTTTGTGGGGCATTGTGAGATTGTGTGATAGTTTTAGTGCGTTAGTCGTTTAGATATTAATGTTATGTTTTGTTTTGGATCAGGTGATCATGCGTCCTGACTCAAACACACTTGCCTTGCTTCACAAGAATAGTAAAGGCAAGCGAGTCGCTACGCCAGACACCAAAGTTAGGCCTCAAGTTTCTCGTGGCGCAGCTTCTAAGAGGAGAGTGGAGGATGAGTATGAGAGAAGTCCTGACTTGCAGGAAGTCAGTAATGAGTCCCAAGAGCCTTTTCCCCTTACTGATTTCACTTAAGCAATGGTTCATTGGTATCATCATGCGAAGGAGTTAAGTAAAGGTGGAATTGCAGACTCATGCACCTTCGCGCAATTCAGAAAGGCGGACCCACCTAAATACGATGAGAAGTTGGATCTTCTTAAGGCCAATTGTTGGATTAGAAACATCGAGGGGATTTTTAGAGCAAAAAATGTTCATGATGATCAAAAGGTTAATTCTGCAATGAGATATCTAGAAGATGAAGCTGATTGTTGGTGGGAAGGGGTTAGACCTGCCCTTGGAGATAGCGATGGAATTATTTTGTGGAAAGATTTCACTGAGTCTTTCAACACTCAATTCTTTCTAGAGTCTTACCAAGCTAGCATGATAAGCAATTTTATAAACATATCTCAAGGTAGGTTGACGGTTATGGAGTATGCAAGCCATTTTAATCAGTTTAGTAAATTTGAGGAATGTTTCATGGCAAGTGAATAACGCAAGACTCAACACTTTCAACGAGGGCTTCGATATGATATTTGTACTATATTCACACTGCTTGCACTGACAACGTACAAGATGTTTTAGATCAAGCGATTATGGTTGAGAAGGACATGTTGAAAAGGGGCATACTGGGTACCCTCCAGCACAAGAGGTTTAAGCTTGCTGAGTACCAAGATAGCCGTTCTAGTGGTAAAGAAAAACGAAGAGATTTCAATCAACCAGGAAAGTTCAAAACTCAGGGCAACCAGGGCCCTTGTACTACTTGTGAGAGACATCATAGCGGTCCATGTTATCGCAAGACAGGAGGATGTTTTCTTTGTGGAAAGATGGGACATATTGTGCGTGATTGCCCTACTTAGAGGAATATCCTTGCGGATTGTAGAGCATGTTTTGTGTGTGGACAACCAAGACACTTAGCACGCAATTGCTCCATGAGGAAGAATGTTCCTTCAGTTGGTAGATCCCAAGAAAACCATCAAAGATAGAGGAATACTGGGTTTGTTTTCACTATAACGGAAAAGGATGTTGCGACATCTAACGCAATGGTTGGAGGTAATATTTCTATTACCTCGCAATGTGTTTATCCGTTGTTTAACCTTGGTGCTACACATTCCTTTGTTTCTACTGAGTTTGCAAAGAAGCTTGATGTGTTGCCTGAGTCTCTTGAATATGATTTGCGTGTTAATACTCCTACTGGTAATTTCTTGGTTGCTAATCATGTGTTCAAGAGATGTGCGCTCCGGATTGACAATGTTGAAATGTCTATGGATCTAGTGGAGTTAGATATTCGATATTTTGATGTTATTATGAGAATGGTTTGATTATCTACATATCATGCTACTGATGATTTTTTTCAAAGAAAGTGATTTTTAGACTTTCAAATCAAACCGAGTTCTATTTTTCGGGAAGTTGTAAGGACATTTTTCCAATGTTGATCTCGGCTTTGCCAGCATGGAAATTTTTTAGAAAAGCTTGTTATGGTTATTTGGCTTTTGTCATATACACAAGTAAGGATGTAGTGAGGTTGGAAAATGTTCATATTGTCAAAGAATTCTTAGATGTGTTTCCTAAGGATTTACTAGGTTTGCCTCCTAGATGAAAAATTGAGTTTCGTATTGAATTGATGCCTGGTACAGCATCGATCTCTAAGGCACCGTATCGGATGGCACCTGTTGAATTGAAAGAGTTGAAAACGCAGCTGCAAGAACTTTTCGATAAAAGGTTTTATTAGACTTAGTGTTTCGCCTTGGGGAGCTCTAGTTCTATTTGTGAAAAAGAAGGATGGTAGTATGAGGCTTTATATAGGCTACCGAAAACTTAACAATGTGACGATTAAGAACAAATATCATTTGCCTCGGATTGATGATTTATTTGATCAACTTCTGAGAGCTCAAATATTTTCCAAGATCGATCTTCGTTTTGGATATCATCAGTTGAAGATAAAAGTAGATGATATACCTAAAACTGCTTTTAGAACAAGGTATGGATACTACGAATTCCTCGTTATACCTTTTCGATTAACGAATGCGCCTGCTGCTTTTATGGACTTGATGAACAGGGTGTTTTGGGAATATGTAGACAAATTCATGGGTGTTCATCGATGATATTTTGGTGTATTCGAAGAGCTTGGAGGAACATGAGCAACACTTGAGGTTTGTCTTGCAGACTTTGCATGGAAAGAAGTTATATGCCAAATTCAGTAAGTGCGATTTCTGGCTTGATCATATAGAATTTTTGGGTCATGTGATCTCTAAGAATGGCATTTTGGTTGATCCAAAGAAATTTGAAGTAGTTGTTCAATGGAATCGCCCTACCAACGTTACCAAAGTGAAGAGTTTTCTTAGGCTAGCTAGCTATTACAGGTAATTTGTGAAGGGATTCTCAAAGATTACTGGTCTACTTTCTCGCTTAACACAAAAAAGAGTTAAATTTGTAGGATTGAATCAGTGTGAGATCAGTTTTCAAGAATTGAAGAGGTGGTTAGTATTGGCTCTTATATTGACTTTATCTTTAGAAACATGTGGCTTCATAGTTTACTACAATGTATCTAAGAAAGGTTTGGGTTATGTTCTTATGCAATGTGATAAATTCGTTGCTTATGCCTCTAGATAGTTGAAAACACATGAGAAGAACTACCCTACTCATGATCTGAAGTTAGCAGGAGTTGTCTTTGCCTTGAAAATATGATAGCACTACTTATATGGTGAAAAGTGCGAAGTATATACCGATCACAATAGTTTGAAGTTTATATTTACTTAGAAAAAATTGAACATGAGGCAGAGAAGATGGTTGGAACTTCTACAGAATTATTATTTGTCTATCAATTACCATCCAGGTAAGGCTAATGTGGTAGAGAATGTTTTGAGCCGTAAGTCCTTTGGGAATATGGCAACTTTGCTCACTTCTCAAAAGCTTATTCTTGAGGATATGAGGATGTTGGACTTGGAGGTATTGGTGCATCAGCTTAGTGCTATGTTAGCTAATCTTCGAGTACAATCAACGTTGATTGACAGAATTAAGGCTAAATAGAATGAAAATTCTCATTTGTAGAAAATCAGATAAGACGTGGAAATTAGAGGATAAGTAGATTTTAATATACATGTAGATGGGTCATTGATGTTTTGTGGTCGGCTATGTGTTCCTAACGTTTCAGAACTGAAAAAAGAGCAATTGTAGGATGCTCACAGCATTGATACTCAATTTATTCAAGAAGCACTAAAATGTATATAGATTCGAGAGAAAACTTCTAGTAGTTTAACATGAAGAAGGATGTTGTAAATTTTGTTGATCAATGTCTAGTTTGCCAGCAAGCGAAGATTGAGCACAGGAAACCAGGTGGATGGTTGCAGCCTCTAGAGATACTTAGATGGAAATGGGAGCATATCAGCATGGATTTTGTAGTTGGTCTACCGAGGACATCAAGAAGCTAGGTATGTTAATGAGATAGTGAAACTTCATAGAGTTTCAGTAAGCATCATTTCTGATAAAGATCCTAGATTTGTGTCTAACTTTTGAAAAAGTTTACAAGGAGCTTTAGGTATTAAACTAAACTTCAGTACAGCTTTTCATCCTCAGACAGATGGGCAGTCAGAAAGAACAATTCAAATGTTAGAGGATATGTTGAAATCATGCACTATTGACTTTGGCATTTGTAGGACGAACATCTACATTTGGCAGAATTTTCTTATAACAATAGTTATCACTCTAGTATTAAAATGGCACCTTTTGAAGCTTTGTATGGCCGAAAATACAGTAGTTATATTTGTTGGGACGATGTTGGTGAGAAGAGATTAACTGGCCCTGAGTTCTTATATCAGTAAGAAGAGAAAGTCAGGTTGGTTTGGGAATGTCTTAAAATAGCTCAAAACCGTTAGAAAAGTTATGCGGACCTCAAAATGCGCAAGTTAGAATTCAGCGAGGGAGATCATATATTCTTAAAAGTTTCTCCTACGAAGGGTGTTATGAGGTTCGACACATGTGGCAAGTTGAGTCCAAGGTATGTGGGACCATTCTTGATCTTAGACAAGATTGACGAAGTCGCTTACAAATTGGCTTTGCCACCAACACTATCCAGCTTTCATAATATGTTCCATGTTTCCTTGTTGCGCAAGTATGTATCAAATCCGGAACATGTGCTAGATTTTAGACCATTGAAGTTAAGGGAAAACTTGACTCAAGAGGAATAACCTATTCGCATTGTCGATAGGAAAGATTAGATGTTGCGGCAGATGACCATTCCTTATCACACAGAAAGGGAGGTCACTTGGGAACTTGATAAGGAGATGAGATGCAAGTACCCTCATTTATTTGAAAGTTGAGGTGAGTCTAAATTTCGAGAACGAAATTTCTTTTAAGGAGGATAGATTGTAATATTGGCTTTCTTTTATTAGGACAAAAGGTGGTGGGACCCACCTTTATATAAAAACAAAAAATAAAAGTTGACAAAGTCAACAAACGAGAAAAGAAAAAGCAGATCTATGGTGCTCATTTATAAAAGAACCCGAAAGCTTGCTTGTGAGAAAGAGAGAGGAAAAGAAAAGGAAAAGAGAGAAGAAGAAGAGAAAGGGAAAGGGAGATTTTGCGCATAAGCCATGAACGCTTTACCGAGCTGGATTTTCTATGTATCACAATGCTTGATAAGCGCTTGCACCCTTCATTTGTTCGATTGGAGTAGTTTTTGGATTAGGGCTTAAAAATTGGGGTTTTATGAGATTTGAGCCATGGAGTCCGATTTTTGTGTTGTTAAGCTATGGATTTTCATGAAATTGATGGATTATATGGTTGTGGAGCTGTGGGTTTGATGGGAGTCGATCTCGAGTAACGAATTGGCCAAAGTGACTATTTTTGGGTTTTGCGTACGAGCGTCGCTTTGCGGATAGCTTGAGTAATCGCTTTGGGTGTGTGATTTGTTGGCGCCTATGAGTTGTCTTATTAGCGTTTAAGCATCGTTTAGCCGTTTCTTAGTTGAGGTAGAGTTTTACTGGGTTTTTTTACATTGATTTTCGCTTAATTTATAGGATTTCGAGATCGTTGAGTTGTCTAACTATGTGTAGTTTGATTTTGAGCGTTCCAAGTGAGTGGTGCTATTTCTTCTTTGATTTTGTGAAATCCATGTCTTGAAATAATAAAGTTTATATATATATATATTGAACTAAGAAGAGCATTTTGTTGCATAAAGTCAGATCGAACATTTTCTACCCTTTTGTATTTGAGAATAGTTTTAGGAAGTGTATTGTGAAGAGACGTATTGTCTTGTAAACCAATTTGTGAAACAAGTTCGGGTATGACTTGAGAAATGCTTTCTGAAAGGTATTTAAGGCAGAAGAGCTGTGTTGCGGAAAGATTATATATTTAATTTGTGATATTTATTCTAAATTGGCTTTGTGGATTGTGAAGGAAGGTGTTGATGCTCAGTGTTGCTGTAACCCCATTGTGGGGCTTGTGGGTATGCATACTAGTTTAGGATATCTTTGTAGGCTAGCTACCAGTAATATAGGTAGCGACCTTGCCAAGGGGGTGAGCTTGGTCACCTTGTCATGGGACGTTATGCGTGATCACAGTTGGACATTTGAGTATGAGATTAGCTAATAGAATAGACTATTGACATGTGTTTTTATGAGATTGATCGATGGGCTGGATCGTTGATATTTTATTTTGCCATTATTGTGAAATGGATACTTTTGCTGAAAGAAAATAACTTAGATTTCAAATGATACATATATTATCAACTGTATTTGAGAGTATGGAGTTTTATTATGGTTTTGTATATATGCATAATAGGTGCTTGATTTGTTTAGAAAAAATATATTACTCACTGGATTGTGGTTGCTCATCCCTCTCATTTTACATGTTTTCAAGTTCCTCCATTAGTGGCTGGTAGTACGAGAGTGCTCGACAAGGATTTTTGGTTCTATTTTTAGGTATGGCCTAAGGGAGTTGTATTTTTTGTTGTCGTTAGTATCTTGGGTTGGATGAGTTCTAGATTGTACATATTCTTTTGTTAGATTATAGAAATTATGATGTTATAATCGAACTTGTTGGCTTATTATATATATATATATATAGTTGGAGATNTATATTTTGATAACAGGTTCTTTGGTTGTGTCTTGAGGCTATGTCCTTCGTGTGGAAGGGTAGCTGTGTCGTTCTCCTTATTTTTACTTTAGAAATCCACGTGGACCTCCGGCAACCCACATATATTAATAATAAAAAATGCCACATCGGATTTCCAGCCAAGCATACCGGAGTTGGCATTTAAGTCATTTTTCAAAATTGGCACTTAAGTGATCGTTTTGAAACTTTTTGCACTAAAATGAGTGCCGTACATAACTTTTGGCACTTTAGGTGTCCTTCTCCCACATTGTAAAGGAGGAAAAAGCAAGGGATAATATGAGTGTTTAAGCTAAATAAGGAGCAGAAAAATGACCCTTATCAATTTTTTCAAAGATCGTAACTTTTTGGTTCTTCTCAGTGGACTTCCTTCTTTGATGCCTAACTTTCCCTTAAAAGATATGATTCTTCCCTTCAAAACTGTGGCCAAAAATCACTCAAAAATCCTAATGGTCATTAAGTTTTCTTTTCGACTCATGCTTCAAACCTTCTCGGTCGTTATCTTCAACTTGCGCATCAATTAGATTAGGATAAAGGTTATGCGTGCACTAGTCCACGGTATGTTGGAGCCAATGATAGAACAAAAATCTTGCGCACTAGCCCATAATAGTGACATAGGAGAATCCTATGACTAAAATGCAATATAAGTGATATTTTTGTTTATTAGTTAGAATCGATTCCTAATTTTCGTATGTGATTAATGACTAAATTGAATAGCCAAAATTTAGGTGTCAACAACATCTTAGGAATATTTTCTAAAATTAATTGCATTTAGTTTCATGTTTATTCATTGTTTTAGTTCAGGGGCTGCATTTCTCTTATAGTAACTTTAAGTTGTATTTAAATCACTCTTGTTATTAAAAAAAGGGAAAATTTCAAATAATGGTCTGAAGTGGACCTTATTTCAAATAATAACATGAAATGGCCAAATCGTTTCAAATAAGGGCATGAAGTGGCCAAATCGTCTCAAATAAGCACATTTGGCCGGCCAGCGACTCTTCCAGCCGTCAGAGAGGAATATTTTGGTCAAATCTTTTATAAGTTTATTTTTTTAATTTTTAATTTTTGATTTTTTTTACTTTTTTCTTTCCCTTTTTTTTCTTTTTATTTTTTATTTTTTCTTTCCCTCTTCCCCTCCCCTTCCCCTGGTCATTACGTTTTCTTTTCGACTTTGCTCGCTTATCCACTCATGCTTCAAACCTTCTCGGTTGTTATCTTCAACTTGCGCGTCAATTAGGATAAAGCTTATGCTTGCGCTAGTCCATGGTATGTTGGCGCCAATGATGAACAAAAATCTCGCACGCTAGCCCATAGGAGTGGCATAGGAGAATCCTGTGACTAAAATGCAATATAAGTGATATTTTTTTTTAGGAGTTAGAATGAATTCCTAATTTTCATATGTGATAAATGACTAAATTAAATAGCCAAAATTTAGGTGTCAACAACATCTTAGGAACATTTTCTGAAATTAATTGCATTTAGTTTCATGTTTATTTATTGTTTTAGTTTAGGGGCTGCATTTCTCTTATAGTAACTTTAAGGTGTATTTAAATCACTCTTGTTATTAATAAAATAAATAAATAAATAATAAATATATAAAAAGGCCAATAAACCGGTATCTCATTTAGGAGAAAATTTCATGTTTAGAGCAATTTTTGGTTAATACCGTCTCATCATGATCTAATGTCTACGTCTATCGTTTGGGAATTTACAATGCTTGGCTTTAGAATTAATAGCACATGTGATTTTCCTTCATAGCTCACGAGGGATCCTATCACGGGGCTTTATAACAAGGCCATGTTTATCTTTTGCCTAACTTGTATCGGGTTTACTTTTTTGCAGTTTACTTTCATTGTCTTTATTATCGTGCTTTATCTCGATTTGTTGCGATGTTAATTGTATGTGTTTGATTGATGTTGGCTGTGTAATTCTTCACGCATGGTCACTTAGATTCGCATTTAGGGAATTCAAATTGGAAAGCCCACTTGATTCACGTTTTAAGAACTAAAATGAGTTTTGATATTGAAAGGGCGTTTTAGTCTACACTAATTAGACAATTAATGTAACCAAGTCCCTGTCGCGACTTAAATTTCGGAAAAACCTAGGTTAATGGATTGCCAAGTTAATTAAATTAACTAACCTAGCTTGGACCCTCCCAAGTCCTACCAAATCGCAACTTAAGGCTCGATATTAACGTGCAAAAAATTTAAAATGGAGTCGCCACTAATCATTTATGGTAGGCGGATTAGAAGCCTAAATAAAGTATAGGGAGATATACTTTATTTCTACGAACCAGAGACTAAGTGAGTTCAGGGACTTGATTACGCTAATCTTTCTATTAATGCCCTTTTGGTACCCATTTTTTATGAAAATTCTTTGATTGGCAATGTAGATTAATTTTTTGGGGTTTTTTCTTATTGAATGCAATGCTAATGCAACCATATTCTAAAATGAAATGCATTTAATTAAATGATCTAAGTCTAATGACGTAAAATTAAATGACATGCATTTATGATCCCAAACTTACCTTTTCTAGTTAACAGACAAAAATGTCATATGACTATACTATATGACATGCAATTTAATTATTAATCCTAATGATTAAGATTAAATAATAAATTAGCCTAGACATTTAGTTCTATATGAATGCACCTAAAAACTATATTAAATGAACCTAGTCTAATGACATGGCAAAGATGACATGCACATGATGAGTGTTTTTGGTATTTTTTTTTTATGATTGATTACATTAAACAAGAATGAATAATTTGAACAGAAATAATCAACCTTGCTCATAATATACCTTTAATTCCAATTTTCAATTTCACAGCATTCCCTTGAATTGGGGCCGGAAAGTGAAATAATTTATAAAATAATCATCATCCCTAGATACATAGAGCAGATTCTGAAATTCTATTTTGGAATTATCAACCTAATCCTCCAAATCGGGGACATGATGTAATATTTCCATGCGCGGGCACAATCATACTCCTGAATTGGAGTAAGATGTTACCCTATTAAGCATTTTCCTCGCGACATAGGCACGATGAGAGCATATATTATGAGCAAGATTAGTTATTAATGTGCAAATTATCTCATAAATATAAAAAGGAAACAATCGCAACAAAATATATATAAAAAAAAATCAAATTTCCTAAGATAATGTGCCTAATAATGTCGCGTTATCTCTAACGCGATATTATCTGAAAATTCACATCTTTTTAAATTAGGAAACACAATCAAGAGAAAACATCAAATTAATAGAATTATTCAAAATGAAGCAATCAAATCAAAAACTACCTTATCCAAAAAATTTCCAAGTTCGGGATCAATCGGAGGATCTCGAACGAACTCGCAGATGGCTCGCGACCAAGGGCTCCAGGGACGCTGGCGAGAGCAGGCTGTGCACGATGGTGATGCTCTCGGCAAGGGGCTCTTTAGTTGTGTTCACAAGGTTTCGCAGACTGATGCCTCACGGAATGCTGCAGATTGAAATGTATTTGTGCAAAGTAAAATTATTATTATTATTCACTCAAGGGCACCAAAACTCTCCATCGTCATTGGACCTCTCTCTGAAGGTCCATTGAATTTGACTTTGCAATTCACGACCAACTTGATTTGCTTAGGTTGTGTATTGCTTTTCCCCAAATTGGACGCCACGCCAATAGCACTTCGATGAGCCAAGAATGAATCAGCCACGGACAAAGACACCAACGAGAGGCAACCGACACGACGAGGCTGCTAAGTAACGCCAAGCATTTGCTATGGGGATCACTGGACAGCTGTACTGGGCACAAGAAAATCTGCACAAGAAAGGTTAAAACGTAGCAACCAAGGGATTGTGTCTTTGGGGATCTGATTTGTCGTGTAATTGCTAAACGCTGGTTCGAGAGTCACGGCAACTGCTACTCATCATATCGGGTCAGGAAATAGCAACAAGTCCTCGTCGTTTGAGAAACAGCAGTTGTCGGCGTCGGGATCGGCAGGGTGATGCTAGTAGTAGCAAGCAGCGACGGTCACTGCGGGAAGGGAAGCACCGGCGCCATAGAAGGCCTCGGCCAAGGATGGGTTCTCGACCGAGAGCTCTTCCTCTCTCTTTCTCACATGGGTCTCCCTACGAATTTTCTGAACGGATTCTTGAACCCTCCCCCCCCTATTCGTGTATCTATATATATTGCTCCTTAGAGAAAAATGCTATGACCGAGGGTTTAGTGGAGCGAATCATGGATTTTTATTTCTTTCTCTGATCTCCTTCTTTTATTTCTCTGCCCATGCTGAACGAATCTGCCCAATTCCTTTTTTATCAAATTTTCCTTCTTTTCTTTAACAGCAAAAATCAACTTCGCTCCTTTTCCACGTGACCAAAAGATTTTCATGATATCTCTTCTTAATTATGCCTCAATATCCCCTAAGTTGGATGTATTACATGCGTAGTACACATGTCAATCTCGACCACTTCAAGGGGAATAATGGGTTTGGCTGAGTTGTTAATTCACATGGGCTAGATCCAATTAATTCCATCGATTTTAGAACCTCCCACTTCAATCTATCCACCGCTAGTCCAATTAAAATGAATGTTATGTATGCAGAAAATTTAGATAAAGTCTATATGAAAATGATTTAAGTATTTTGGTAGGGACCGGAGTCGATCCCTAATTTTTAATGCAAGTGAATTAACAAAATAAATTCTAAATAAATTCTAAAAAAGATTCTGAAAATGGGGAGTCAAAATTTAGGTGTCAACAGTCCCCGGACCCAAATCTCTAATCCTACACTGTACTTGGCTCTAACTAGCCTCCAAAAGGTTAGTGGCGACTCCTAAAGTAAAAACAATTTCCATAATCAATTAAAGAAACCAAGTTGCGATTGAAAGGTTTGGGAAAACCCGTGCCAAGCATGAATGACGCCTTGTGCTCGCACCCACTTGGCAATCCATCATAACTCCTCGGGCTTGAGGGTTGCAATATTCTCCCAAATAAAGGATAAAAAACTATATCTACTATATGGTTGCAATAGAGAATCCCGACTATGAAAATTTTAAAAAATGAAAGCAATTTCTTTAAATACCTCCATATGAATTTCCCATGATTGACACCGTTGGTTAGGGTTTTGGGAATTTCCAATTCAAGAACTGGAGGTCAGCTGTCGAATTCCGCGATTGCGTGCAAATTGTTTTAAATTAGGTTTGGACTTAATTGGTTCATGAATTTATAGGGTGTTCTATGTGCCTCCATGCCCGTGCCTCTGCATAAGTGATAAAAAAAAAAATTACCTAAGCTGGGATGACTAAGTAATTTTTAGAGCCTCAATAGAGAAAAAGGAAAAATAAAGAAAAAGAAAATCCTAATAGCCCAATGACAATCAATATTCCCCATCTAAAGTTCATGACTCGCAACCCTCCAAAAGGTTCTCTCTAAGCCCCAACCTCTTTATTCTCTCGTCCCTTAACCCCACAGTCCCTGGACCGACCAACAAATTGTTAATAAGTCGATGGCTATTCTAATATGCCCTATCCTCATTGTCCATAGCCAAACTTTTGTGCCTTCTGAAGCCATGGTGGATTGGGGGGACCTTCTCCTGTCATCACCACGATCAGGTCCCCAATATTTTGATAAAAATTCCATTTTTCATGGCCATATTTAACCACAACATGCACGACATGTGCCTATAATTAAGGCCATTTAGCAAAAGTTGATAGACTGTAGAGCAACAGTTCATACTCGGAAGAGTTTGGGGTTCTGTTCTACATGTCCAAAGATATCTATGTAATTTTTCCCAAAATGAAAAGAGAATAAATGTCTGTATAATAAGTTAAGTCTGCACAAACCTTTCACGTCTTAAAATATCGAAGGATGGTATGGTCTTCTAAATTGCAAAGGCGAAGGGGTACCTGCCAAACCTGAAAATGATTAATATGCCAACATGCTCACTTTCTAGAATTGAAACCTTTTTTTTCTAGACGCGCACTCAGACTGTAACAAGATGCAAAGGACTTGAGAAAGTTTTTGTTTCGTCTATTGGATTGATGACATGGCTAGGGGCACTTTGGTAATTTCTCAAAGGACATTTTGGCAAACTTGAAGTGTGAAAGAGAGAGAGAGAGAGAGGTGGTTGGGTGACTGGCTGGACCAACGAGACGAGCCGATCGGCACCGTTGGGTTCGGGATCCTCAATTCATCCAATTTTGGTTTCAATATGTTTGATATTTGTTCAATAGGGTTGAATTGAAAGTCATCCTAATGATCCTGATCAATTTGGATTCAATTGGATTCGCCGGGTTCAAACTGGATTAGTTCGACTCAATCGAATCGACATGTGACACCTCAATTTCTTTAATTTTTATCAAAATTGCACTATGTGTTAGGCCACCATATCCAATTAAGGTTCAATTGATCAAATTGGACTTCAATTAATCAAATGGACCTTAGGCTTACATGGGTCAAAAGAAATTCAGTCAATCGGATCAACGCACCTTGAACTTTTGATTCATTGTCCACCATTTTGATCAAATTATGCCAAATCGCTGTGAATTTGTCAAAATTGACATTAGAATCAAGTTGTTTTGATTTAAGTGGACCCAATTTGGGCTAATTAATGCTAATTGTGAAGAATCAACCGGACTCCTAATCGGTGCTCGAAATTGGGCGAATTTGCCTCTTGCTTGGAATCTTGAAATTGGTTTAACAATTGAATGCTTTACGATCTCTTAATCAAATGTTGTGCAAAAAATTTCTCTAAAAAAACGACTAAAAACGATTAATTTTGAATTTGGTCGATGGAAAATCGAAATTCTTGATTTGGGGAAAAGTCGAATTTCAATCGATTTTTGTAAAATGGATAATACAAAAGTCAAAAGTAAAGTAAAAAAAGGAGTTGATTTAGGGATTTTCAATTCTTTGATTTTTTCGAAAGATGTTGATCAAAAGTTGACTTTAGTGGTTGACCAAAAAGTCAACTCAAAAAACTTTCTTGGATCATTGGTGAAATCAATGTCCCGGTTTAAATAGAACACAATGGAACTTGAAATAATTCGAAAAACACTAGAATGACTTTCTTTGGCCAAGAAACAAACCCTGTCACGATCAAAGACTCTAATCTTGAGTTTTTTTTTTTCTTTTAATGAATTGTCGGCCAAAAATCATGTGTCAATATTGGTCAAACAAAATCACCTTAGAAATCATTATGGTGGATTGAGATATATCAATTACATGATCAAATCTCCCCAAAAAATTCGATTCATGATTTGTATGGATTCATTGGTGATTGTCTTCGCTTGTGTGAGCATGCTAATGCCTTATTTGAGATTGGTGCCTGTATGTAAGTTTCCTGAGCAGGGATGACTAGATTATTCCTAGAGCCTCAGTAGAGAAAAAGAAAAAGGGTTGTTACCATGAAAAATACAAAGCTAGTATGCTTATGATAAATTCACCCCAAAATAAGTTTTTGACCAAAAAAAATCCCAAATTGGTATACATGTGTCAAATTCACCAAAAACTAATTTTTTTTACCACAAAAATCACAAACCGATATATTGATGACAAATTTACCCTAAATTGTAGGGTTTTTTCGGAGAAAATGAAGCGAGCCGTGTCGCTAGAAAATGAGCTAGTTGAAGAAAATTCAACTAAGTTATTTTTATTTTTAAAAAATTAAGTTTGAGGTAAATTTGTCACATGTGTACTAATTTAGCATTTTCGTGATAAAAAAATTAATTTATGGTAAATTTGTTGTAGGTGTACCGGTTTGGGTTTTTGATGGTAAAAAAATTACTTTGGAGCAAATTTGTTATAGATGTATGAATTTGAGATTTTTCGTGGTATTAACCCATAGAAAAAACAAAGAAAAAGAAAATCGTAATAGCCCAACGACAACATTCCCCCATCGCTGGTTCGTGACCGGTACCCTCCAAAAGTCCGCAACTCGATCTGCTTCTCTCGAACAGTGGGCCCAGACGCATATTTTCGACATGGGCCATCTCCAATTTACAGGCCCAAGAAGCTTGTTCTTGGTCCCGTCACCGCCTTTATAAGGAGAGGCGACATACGCTACGCTCCCTTCTAGTCTGCCTTCCTTGGCAGTGACGATTCCTTCTTCTTCTTCTTCCTCTTCCTCTTCCTGCTGCGATGGCTTGTGCAGAAAACGAAGGAGCTCACATGAAGGGAACCAGGAAACGTCCATGGGCCGATCTCCCGCCGGAGATTCTCTCCATGATCGGCGGTCGGCTCCACACCCGCGTGGACGTCCTCCGGTTCCGCAGCGTCTGCTCTTCGTTCCGCTCCTCGATCCCCCTGCTTTGCCCCAATGCCCCGCGGTTCCCTTTACAAGTACCTTCCCCCCTGCGTTCCCCCCTCTTCCTCCACGAGAGCACGGTCTACGCCATCGAGACACCGGACGGAACTGCCTCCGGCCGCGCGCAGTGGCTGGTGAAGCTCGAGGAGTCGGAGCTCGGGGACAAGAAGAACCTCAGCGTCTTCTCGCGGTGGCCGATCAAGTTCTTGCCCCGCAAGTTCCCAGAGGTACTCGATTCTCTCCAATTCCGAATCGTTGAAATCTGTAGGGAATACGTCCTCGAATATGGCGGCCATGAACCCAAAGGCTTCGTTCCACTTACTATGCGGAGAACAGTGGTGCATCCGGATTGTGTATGGACTGATGTAGATCAGTTGTTGGTTTATTTCATTGATGAAAGAGGGAAATTAGGTTATTGGAAGTATGGGGATGAGAATTTGACCTATCTAGATGATGATGATCCACAGGGCGATGGTTATGACGACATTGCAGTCTATGAAGGCAAAGTCTGCGTCGTCGATGAGTCGGGGTCGGTTTCGCAGGTCGATTCATCTTTCAGACTTCGAAGTTTCTCACTCCCAATCGAGGGCGGCGACTACGGTTCGAAGCGATTGGTGGTGTCAAGCGGTGATCTTTATGTAGTGAACAGATACCATTCACATCCACATTACGGAATGGCTTGGGATTTTAGCGCCTATAGATTGGATCGACAATGTGGGAGATGGGAGGAGGTGAGAAGCTTGGGCAATTCGGCTTTCTTTCTCTGCCGCCACTGCTCGTTCGTGGTCTCAGCGCTCGAGCTCGACGGGTGTGTAGAGGATGGCATCTACTACGCAGAGCACGTCATGCGGGAAAGGGAAAGAGTCCCGGTGTTCAATGTGGCCTATCGTGATCACGAGTGGCCGGACTTTTCTGGTTTGTTACGTTGATGAAGAAGGGCAATTAGGTAAATTGGAAGTATGGGGGACGAAGACTGTGGGATGCATTTATAAATAAGATTAAACTTTATTTTGAGAAAAAAGAAAGAAAGAATGTTATTTAGATTACTCTAGAATGAATTCAAAAAACGCAATTTATATCGAGGGAAATGACATTGATAGTCCCTAAAATGTGTCCCGTGTAATGTCATGCTTGAAAGTTCAATTCGTTTAATTGTGGTCATTGAACTATTTCTTTATGTGGTTATTGAACAATTTCTTTATGGTAATTGAAGTCATCTTATTTGATCAAACAAGTGAAAAAGTCAGCACAGGTTCCCAAGCTATTGCAAAATGCGTGATCTTGTAACCTCTTACAACGTTTATAGATGAGGCTTCCTCTCCATGAGGGGCTATAGCTTACCGTACAAACACAAGCACTTAGTTCTATGCTCAAAGCACTCACTTACAATGATTACGCCAATGCTCTTTTGAAAAAACAAGCACACAAACGGTTTGATGCCCTCGGCAACTTTCAACTCTCATTATGACGCATATGCATAGCTCGATAAGCTTCCTCAGCGTAATAGAGACTTTAATTAGTCAAAGTAGTCGATGCAAAGATTGTTTTTAGCTCCGAACATTCATTTGGAGCTAATTAATGAACCATGCTGATATAAACTGACGGCCTCCACAAGCTCGCCCTACACTTCCTTACCTTAGCCAAAAATGGCAAACCCGATTAGATTTCCTTGGAACTTTCTCTATGGATTTTAAGGCTTGAAATTGGCTCCGAAGAACCAATTTGAATTCGAATCAAATCGAAGAGTTGGGTTTTCATTTCTAGGTACGTGGAGCATTGTCCATTCCCTCTGTAGTGTGAACTCCCTCAACATGCAGTTCATCCAGACGAGATGATTTTAGCAAATCCCAATCTGTTCATCTCCTGGCTTAGGTCCTTCCAAGTATATTGATGTACTCATGTCATCCAAGTTGTTCTCCTTCTATTTGGTCCGTCCAAGCACCTCGACAGTCTCATGTCCCTCGCTTATTCATCAAAACCCAAAGGTCCTTCCAACTCTAATACCTTCGACTCAATACCTTATTCTCCAATTGCAGACTAAGGAAGCTTTCCACGGACATAGGTCAAAATTTGGACCTGACTTAATGTTCATGCTTTTAAGGTATTTTCATCCAAGTACAGTGCGAAAGAACTAACATTTTTAACTTGAATTTGCTCATGTAATTTCGGATGCTTCGAATTTTGAGGTGCCAAACATTGATATACATATTTAGGGCTCAATGAGACAAAAAAAGTTAAATTTGTAGAGAGTTACCTGATATTATACCAAAAATAATGAAGAAACATTTAATTTTTCCAACAGTTAAATGAATATCTTTTTTTAAATGTGATAATTTTCTTGTTGATTTTCGCTTTGTCACGTCATCAATGGATTTCTCGTCCAGTCCGAAAAGAAAAATAGACAAAATTCTCAGCGAACGTCCCTCGTGATTTGTCTATTTTCTTTTCTCTTTCTTGGCCGGCTTCGTCTGGTCTCTCTTGGCTTGGGATGAAGTCCCCACAACTTCTTTTCAATGGAAATACTCGTTTTATCACTGTTGTTCTGTTTTTTTTGAAAAGTATGGTCCAACTTGCATATAGATAGAGATGAAGTTCCATGAGTACGTTTTCAATTTTTGTTGAGGTTTATAAAGAGGAAGTCCGACCATCATTATTGGACACAACTATTTGTCACGACCTCCCCAAAGGTTTCCACCACCAAAGGGGTTCATGGCTAATGGCGTCGCCAAGTCTAAGCCTAGCACGGGCTCTCCTAAGCCCTTACCAAATCGCGACTTATGGTTCAAGTATTCAACATGCTAATTATTTTCATTTTGGAGTTATCACTAATCAGTTTATGGTGAGTCGATTAGAAGCCCAAATAAAATATCGGGAGGAATACTTCATTCGTGCGAACCAGAGATTGTGAGTTCGGGAACTTAGTTACGCCAGATTATTCTAATGCCCTTTCGGTACCTTTTCTTTTATAAAAAATGTTTATGCAGGCAGCTTGAATTGATTTTAATTTAGGCACCAACATATGAGGTGATTAGACGGGTGTGCAATCATTATTTAACACTCAATAATTAAAGCGTTAAATAAATTGCAAGGATATGGAGGAATTTACTAACCTCAAAGCAATGTAAGCATCTACGATATTAGTTAAAAATCACATAGATAATCCTAATATGATTTCTAATTAACATGCGATTCCAATCAAGTCTTTTTGTGAGTTTTCTTTTTATCAAGGTGAAAACTATATTATATGCAATGCATGCGATGCAAGACTTAAATCTAAATATGACCTAACTCTAATAACGTGCAATTTTAATTGAAATGAATTTGGTTTTAACATAAAATCACTAAATGACATGCATAGCTGATGTGGCATATAAAATGACATGGTACGCGACATGGTAATGGCATAGCAAGATGATGTGGCATAATGACATGGCACATGACAACTATGTGCTATGCAATGTACACTTTACAAAAAAATAAAAAATTGACATTATGGAGACCATTTGATTTTCTTCAATTCAAAGTTTTTTTTTCTTGGTTAATAATAAAAAAACAAAATGTCCATGATTTTCTAAATTAAGTGCATTGAATATCATAAGGCTAATCAAATATAAATCTATATCACACTCTTACATGCTCCCATGAAAAACATACATACACATGATCATTATTCACGAACATACATGAACACAAACATACACATGCACATTATCAATGCCCTCGATCACTGAATACAATATCCTTCAGCATATAGATGTGTTTATTATACACACAATTATTCACTTCATGTATGCTTGCCTGCTCGATGAGTATACCGACTGCGCCTGCACCCACATTTACTCTTCACTCGCGCGCGCACAAACATATTCACACAGTCATTCGATGCTCCCGACACAATACACCATGATGCTCATACTTACAACGAATTATCCAGACGGAAATATCGAGGGGGTAGACGGCTGCAGCAGAGTTTGATTGGGCAGCGGCTATGGAACGGCGAAACGAGCTCGGAGTGGTAATCGATGGTCGAGACCCGCACCAAGGCGATTCGGTGGTGACGCAGTGTGACCGTATATGGATGCGGGATATAGACAGTGGGCTTGTTCATGGCTGAAAAAACGCACAGTGTCGTGACTACGGATCCAATTCTGTCACGCTGGCATGGTGGATCACGTCTGGTGGTACGCTATGGACTGGAGCAACGACATCGTTGCTGGAGCAGCAGTGAAGCTAATGTCGTGGATCGGCTTCGGGACAAGACAGCATCAGCGATGATCGGCTTCAAACGACGACAAAACCGTGGCGGAAGCGAGGCAGTGTGTGTGTTGGATGTATACCCTAAAGCAACCATGTAATAGTTACATGTTAGGGATTTCAGTTGTATGTTGTTATTATTTAATTAATGGCAAAGACGTGTTTATTCATTTGTCCAATTATTTTATATATATGAATGATTCCATAAGATCAATTGCGACTAGACCTATTCTTAAGACGTTAAGAATATGTGTGACGGGTTCACAGTTAGACTAATCTTTAAATTGTTCCCGGTCGATGGATCATTAAGTGGATATTAATGATCCTGTTGAGACCGGTGTGTTCGTAACTTCACAATTAAGTATTGGATATTTAATGGAATGACAAGTCACGAGTCATTGGGTATTATGATGCTCGAGTTAGAACACAGGTGCTTGTATAAAACAAGTTCACTAAACGTGATATGCATTGAACGATTAGCAACATTGAAGCTTTTAGCATGGTCAATGTCTAATCGTTCATGTTCTGGTCTTGTGTAAATAATCCTTAGACCCGAGACACAGTGTTGACTTGTGTGTTGGATGGCTATGGTTCACAGGTGCGCATATTGATGGTTCATTGATCCGTCTCTGTACTTGATGGTCATAGTTCTTTCACGTACGAAGTTACACGTGTGCGCAAAATGGAATCTGTCTCCTTATTATAAGCAAGATACAATAATGATGTCCTATGCGATCTAATCGTGACACTGCATTAAAAATTCTCGGTCGGGGTTGTAATCGAGAATAAATTGTTTATGTCTCGTATAAAGTGCATGTCGATTAGATTTGTGCATATGATCAGCAACTATCAGTTGCTGACCTGATTTATTGACCTGGTCAGCAATCGTTAGTTGTTGACCAGCGTGCACGTCGCGCACGAATAGTTCGTGCACGAGCATTTTTAGTTCGTGATTAGCAACTGTTGCTGATCACGCTTAAGAGAGTGATCAGCAACAGTTGCTGAAAAGAATGATAATGAAAAATGTGCAAAAGTGTGTGCTGAAGAGAAATTGAGTGAAAAACAGTTTTATCTCTTTTTTGGTTGCCGTGAACACTATGAGAGAAAGAACGCAGTCCACGAGATTGCTAGCACAATTGAAGTGGTGATTACCATGAGTTCTTCCATCTGTTCGTCATCCGATTGGTGGTGTATCTGAACTAGAGGTCCGACGTTTGTGGGGCTCGAACTGAAGAACATTTGAACTAGTCGCTTCAGGCACGTTACGAAAGGTAATCCGATTAACCCCGTTCGTAATTCCGATTTTTGATTGAGACGCACGAACGACGCCTCTGGAGATACGTATATAGTTTTTATTTTCGCTGCGTATATGTGTATTTTGCCTATGCACGTTGCATGAAAAGCCAACAGTGGTATCAGAGCCAATCCTTAGGCTTATTCGTGCGTTTCCTTGAATCAAAATCCGTAGATTATTTATTTTTTTGCATTTGGATTCTGCAAAATGATTCGCGAATGTGAATTTGAAGGCAACAACGTTGTTACCGCTTGGAAATATGCACGTGAAAATTGTTTCACCGCTTTTGATTTCTTGACGCGGTTTGCGTTGCGACCATGAATTTGATTCAATGCAAATTTTTTTTATGTGTTCCAAAGCTTTAAATTTTGAAATTTATGGCTCACGTGGAAGGGTGGTGATAATGGAAAAACCCCTAATCAATGTGATTGATGTATGGATGAATGTATGGTGATTACAGGTATTTTTTTGGGGTTGTAATTATTAAATGAAGGCTGCGCCCTTCCTTTTATTTTTCCACGTAATATATATATTTTTGTAGTATATTTTGTATAGCCAATTGTTGATTTATACATTATAAGAAGATTATGTGGAGGAGCCATTAAGCCGAAGAGCTCTATGGGCCCGGTCCGTGAAGAGTTCAAGGATCGAAGAAGAAGTGAAGAGCGTCTTCATTATTAAAATATTAAAATGACTAAATGCGGTCTCATTGGCTCGAGACGCATTAAATCATAATTCCATGATCACCATGTAGGATAAATATTTGACATCTATTTATTTATTATGTTTTATGTTATTTGCATGTTAAACTGGTTAATGTGCAAAGTGAGACCATAATTAACGATCCAAACCTCTTTATTAAATATATTAAGTCGAAACGGGTTTTGGACTCGTAGCCTTCCATCGTCATGGTTTGATCCAACATTATAGTGGTTGATTGACCGGTTATGGATACATAGGGGTCAATTGCCATTCATAATATTGGACCACTCCATTATGCATATGATGTTGTGGGGTTGAAACCAAATTATTTCCAATAACTGTCAGGTGAGGGGATTGTTTGTGTTTTCAATACTTGCATGAGATGATGGGCAAGACTTAACTATGATCATAAAGTCAATAACTGTCAAGTGAGACTTTTATGGTCTAGAGGCCGAAGGTATGATTGGGACTCGCATATGATGCGTTGAATAAGTTGGTTCACTCACTAAGTTTGTAGTACACCAATAACTGTTAGGTGAGGTGGACTATGAGCTGGTGGGACTCCAATCCCCACTAGTAATCTTTACCCAACAAAGATTGCCGTTTCCCATTTTAAGGAGTATGTGATCCGAATATAAATTTAGTGGGAGGATCTATTTCATTTAAAGGCCAAAATGAAATAGTTATTTTGAAATACAACGACTAACAATTTATTTTCTGCACAGATATTTATTACTCTGAAAATGGTGAACACAAACCCGCTCGCTTCGATACTCGACAAGAATTGTTTGACTGGACCCAATTTCACCGACTGGGTGAGGAATTTGAGAATTGTTCTCAATTCAGAAAAAATCGGGTAATGCGAAAATCCTTTCCTGAGGGTGGGACCCAAGAGGAATGTGTTACTTATGATAAGTGGCATGATGATGACTTAAAAGTTAGGTCATATATACTTGCTTCGATGAATAATGAATTTCAAAAGAAATATGAAAATATGGAAGATGCCAGGTCGATCATCTTGCACTTAAAAGAATATTTTGATGAGAATGGTCGAACCTCTAAATATGAGACATCTAAGGCATTGTACCGTATGAGGATGGCTGAGGGATTATCGGTTAATGATCATGCTTTGAAAATGATTTGGCATATTGAAGAATTGGCTAGGCAAAATCTTGTAATGGACAACGAGTTAGCTGTGGATTTGATCCTTCAATCTTTACCCGATTCCTTCTCTGGTTTTGTCCAAAACTTTCACATGCATAAGATGGAGCAAACTCTTGCTGAGTTACATAGTATGCTGGTAGTTTATGAGAAGGAAATGCATAACACGAGGCCCAATATAGTGGCCATTGCTAAGGCTTCTTCTTCAAAGAGTAAGACTATTTTGAAGAAGAAATGGAAGAAGCCTATGAAAGCTGCTGTGCAACCAAAGCCCAAGGTTGATAAAGGGAAATGTCATTACTGTGGTGTCAAGGGGCACTGGTGGAGGAACTGTAAGAAGTACTTCGCGACCTTGAAGGTCAAGGCGAAGGACCAACCTTGCGAAGGTATGGTGTCTATGCTTATTGAGACTAATCTTATGATTAGTGCTGAATCCAGCTTATGGGTTCTAGATTCTGCTGCAACTTCACATATTTGCATGTCTTTGCAGAATCTGGAAATAAGCAGGATGCTGGGGCGAAATGAGATTATCTTGACATTTGCAAATGGAGCAAGGGTTGCTGCATTAGCTATAGAGACTTTTCGTTTATGTTTACCCTCTGGACATATATTGGTTTTAAAGAATTGTTTACACTATGAGAATGCTGTTAAGAACATCATCTCTATACCTCGTTTGAGTAAAGAGAATTATGAATTTTCTTTTGTTGATGATGTATGTTCTAATTATTCTAATAGAAGATGTGTTGGTTCTGGTTTATTAACCAATAATCTTTATACCATTACAATGTCCGGTAATGCGATTACCAATGTCAATAAGCAAAATAACGATATAAATGCCATAACTAATAAACGCTCTAGAGATAATCCAAATCCAAAGTATGTTTGGCATCTTCGTTTAGGTCATATTGGAGAAGACAGAATCGACAAGTTGAGTAATGATGGGTATATTGATCCATCCAAGTTTGAACAATACTCGACTTGTGAGGCATGTCTTCAAGGAAAAATGACCAAAGCGCCCTTTGTAGGACATAGTGTGCGAGCTGCTGATATACTAGGATTGATACATACGGATGTATGTGGACCATTTAATGAAACTGCTACAGGTGGTTATTCTTACTTCATTACCTTTACTGATGATCAGTCACGGTATGGTTATTTATACTTAATGAAGCATGAATCTGAATCGTTTGAAAAGTTCAAGGAATTTAGGGCTGAAGTTGAGAAACAAACTAAAAAGTCAATTAAGACTCTTTGATCTGATCGAGGAGGTGAATACCTTAGTACTGAATTCCTGGACTATCTTAAAGACAATGGCATTTTATCACAATGGACACCTCCTGCGACTCCAGAGCACAATGGTGTATCTGAAAGAAGAAATCGCACTTTATTAGATATGGGGCGATCTATGATGAGTTACACCGATTTACCTATATCCCTTTGGGGATATGCCCTTGAGACAGCTGCATATTTACTGAACAGAGTGCCGTCCAAATCTGTCCCAACTACGCCTTATGAGATATGGCATAGTAGGAAACCAAGTCTTAATCATATTAAGATTTGGGGTTGTCCAGCTTTCGTCAAGAAGCTGAAAATCGATAAATTGAAGGCTAGATCTGAACAAGGTCGCTTCATTGGATATCCAAAAGAAACTCTTGGATATTATTTCTATTTTCACTCTGACCAAAGAGTTTCAGTCAGCAGGCATGCTTCTTTTCTAGAGAATCAGTTCATCCAGGAAGGTGGTGCTGGACGAAAAATAGTCTTACAAGAAGAAAATAATGAAGTAGAGAACAACCAAGTTCAGACACTGATCTTTGATTCAGTAGGAGCTTCTGATACACAACTTCTTAGGAGGAGTGCGAGAACGTCTCGTCCATCTATTCGTTATAGGCTCTTGGTTGAAGATATTGAATCATATTCATTGTGAATGATAGTGATCAACCTAGTGATCCTAATACCTATGAGGAGGCGATATCGGACATCGATTCTAGTAAATGGCTAGAAGCCATGAACTCTGAAATGTATTCCAACGAAGTTTGGACTTTGGTTGACCTACCTGACGGTATTGTACCAATTGGCTGCAAATAGATCTTCAAGAGGAAGATGAACGCTGAAGGTCAAGTTGGAACTTACAAAGCACGGTTGGTGGCAAAAGGATATAATCAAAAAGAAGGAATCAATTATGACGAAACTTTCTCACCTGTAGCCATGCTAAAATCCATTCGGATCATGTTGGCTATAGCCGCACACCATGATTATGAGATATTCCAAATGGATGTCAAAACGACTTTTCTAAATGGTTTTTTCGAGGAGGACATCTATATGGAGCAACCACGGGGTTTTGAATCCAATGGTAAAAGTCAAAAGGTGTGTAGGCTTAAGAGATCCATTTATGGACTCAAACAAGACTCCAGAAGTTGGAACATCCGTTTTGATAAAGTAATCAAATCGTTTGGCTTCATCAAAAACCCGGATGAACCTTGTGTATACAAGAAAGTCAGTGGGAGCGCAATTGCGTTTCTAGTTCTGTATGTAGATGATATACTTTTGATTGGAAATGATGTACCAATGATATCATCAATCAAACTATTCTTGTTACAGAAATTCTTCATGAAAGATTTAGGAGAGGCAACCTATATTTTAGATATCAAGATCTATAGAGATAGATCGAGACGATTGATTGGCCTCTCACAGTCTACGTACATAGACAAAGTGTTAACATGTTTTAACATGCAAAGTTCCAAAAGATGATTATTGCCTTTTAGGCATGGAATCCGTCTTTCCAAGGAGATGTGTCTCAACACTCCTAAAGAAAGAGAGCGGATGGCGAAGATATCTTACACATCCGCTATTGGAAGCATAATGTATGCTATGCTATGTACAAGACTAATATTGCACATGCTGTAAGTTTTACTATTAGATATCAGTCTGATCCAGGGGAAGAGCACTGGACAGCAGTCAAGAATATCCTTAAGTACTTATGAAGAACTAAGGATTTATTCTTGATATATGGAGAAGGAGAGTTTAAGGTTGAAGCTTATACTGATTCCGATTTTCAATCGGACCCTAATGACTATAAGTCTACATTTGGGTTTGTCTTTACATTTAATGGTGGTGTAGTTAGTTGGAAGAGTTCCAAACAAAGTATAACTGCTGATTCTACCACTGAGGTAGAGTATGTAGCTGCTTCTGAAGCGGCAAAGGAAGCTGCTTGGATGAAAAAGTTTATTTCTGAACTTGGAGCAGTTCCTTCCATTGAGCAACCAATTACATTGTTTTGTGACAACAATGGGGGCAATTACTCAAGCTAAGGAATCAAGGTCTCACCAGAAGTCCAAGCACATTGAGAGACGCTTCCATCTCATCAGAGAAATTGTTGGGAGGGGTGATATCGCCTTGCAGAAAATTGCCTCAGCGGATAACGTGGCAAATCCCTTTACTAAGGCCTTACCTCAGTTGTCTTTTGAAAGACACATTGACAAAATGGGTTTGAGGTTTCAGACAAGTTGGCTTTAATGCAAGTGGGAGATTGTTGGATGTATACCCTAAAGCAACCATGTAATAGTTACATGTTAGGGATTTCAGTTGTATGTTGTTATTATTTAATTAATGGCAAAGACGTATTTATTCATTTGTCCAATTATTTTATATATATGAATGATTCCATAAGATCAGTTGCGACTAGATCTATTCTTAAGACGTTAAGAATATGTATGACGGGTTCACAGTTAGACTAATCTTTAAATTGTTCCTGGTCGATGGATCATTAAGTGGATATTAATGATTCTGTTGAGACCGATGTGTTCGTAACTTCACAATT
>BCNH02000010.1:12527506-12545788 GCA_001662345.2 Metrosideros polymorpha var. glaberrima | reverse complement strand
TCATAGTTCATTCACGTACGAAGTTACACGTGTGCGCAAAATGGAATCTGTCTCCTTGTTATAAGCAAGATACAATAATGATGTCCTCTGCGATCTAATCGTGACACTGCATTAAAAATTCTCGGCCGGGGTTGTAATCGAGAATAAATTGTTTATGTCTCGTATAAAGTGCATGTCGATTAGGTTTGTGCATATGATCGAATTGGTGACTTGACAAATATTCCATGGTCTTTATTTGATCGGGACATAGTAAGACAGAGGGATTGAATTACACTGTAGCCAAAGCTGACGGGTTCATTATGTTCTTAAAGCATTCACACTGTCTGGATAGCCATGACATATTGTTAGATGCCAATCATGGCTTGTAGGACCTAGAGATTAATCGGGACAATCAATTCTCTTGGAAGTACTAATGTGTTAGTACAAGTTTTACTGCCAGCTTAGTATTGAACCTAGGGATGTCACACACCATAACCAATTCAAGAAGACGTTGAGCGGAAAGGACAAAATTGCAAATATGTTTGCACTTATGGCAATCGAATTGAGTCAAACTAAAATTAAATTAAATGCGATTTTATTTAATTTTTGTCATGGACGCACATGCATATGATGCACATGAACACCCGAAGTGGACGCATACTGATGTGTCCAAATATGCACACATATTGATATATATATATATAGATATCTATATAGGTATGATATATATAATAAATAATATATATTGGTCTACGTGCACATGGTGTTGACCATGTGCATGCTGACCTGGTCAGCAACTATCGGTTGCTGACCTGATTTGTTGACCTGGTTAGCAACCGTTAGTTGCTAACCAGCGTGCACGTCGCGCACGAATAGTTCGTGCACGAGCGTTTTTAGTTCGTGATCAGCAACTGTTGCTGATCACGCTTAAGAGAGTGATCAGCAACAGTTGCTGAAAAGAGTGATAATGAAAAATGTGCAAAAGTGTGTGCTAAAGAGAAATTGAGTGAAAAACAGTTTTCTCTCTTTTCTGGTTACCGTAAACACTACTAGAGAAAGAACGGAGTCCACGAGATTGCTAGCACAATTGAAGTGGCGATTATCGTGAGTTCTTCCATCCGTTCGTCGTTCGATTGGTGGTGTGTCTGAACTAGAGGTCCGACGTTTGTGGGGCTCGAACTGAAGAATATTTGAACCAGTCTCTTCGGGCACGCTACGAGAGGTAATCCGATTAACCTCGTTCGTAATTCCGATTTTTGATTGGGACGCACGAACGACGCCTCTGGAGATACGTGTATAGTTTTTATTTCCGCTACGTATATGTGTATTTCGCCTATGCACGTTACATGAAAAGCCAACAGTGTGATGGTGGCTGCAATGGTGAGATTGTGGCTGGATTCGTCACGGTGCAATGTCCTTGTGGTCGCGACGGTGATGGTACATGCTGGCGAAATGGTGATGATCTACAGTGAGGAACTCTCGGCTTGCCTCACAAAGTAAACTGCAAAGATGCGAGCTTTAATGTAATGCTCGTTTGGCATGGTCGAGCTTGAGATGTGGTGAAGGGACGTGATTTTCTTCTGAGAATCCCAACTGAGAATTGGATCCTAAATCACCAAAGGGTTGCCTTGTCTGATGTTGGTCTCTATCACTGTAGGGATCGAAACTGGATAATTTATTCCGTGGATATTATTTCCAGACCAATGGACTGACAAATGGCTTGTGACGGTGGCCGAAGGCTTGGCAGTGGATGCGCGGTGGGTTCGACAGATGGGCGCAATGGTGGTGATGCTCAGCTTCCACAGTGGTCGGCGATCGGAACCTTGCCGGATGGCTGCGTTCAACGGTAGTGCTCAACGGTGAGGTTTGTTACCAGCGGTGAATGACTTTCAATGCCACAATTTGTTCGGCTCTCCGCAGACGTATAGGGAAGGGCGGCTTCATGACACCTGCAAAACAGAACAAAACGCCGGTGTAGCTCGGTGGAGATCATGAGCAAGGACATCGGATCATGAAGCGTCGGTTCGTAATCCAGGATCCAAGATATCACGAGCCATTTTTTATTCCTTGGCTTTGTGGAACTGCAAGCATCCTCTGAGGAAGAGTCCAAACATCACCGCTTCATTACCATCTTCAATCTCCAAGGGCGTTGCTATTTTCTCTCTCGGGTCGCCACTCACGATTTCTCCATTATGGCTATGTCTTCTCTATCAGGCAGTGACCAAGGGCAGCAGCTTCGGGATGGCCTTTACTCGGTCATTATTATTATTCAAAATGTAGGATAATATTCTCCAATATGACTACAATGTTGAAAAAAGAGGGAATGATATTATTAGTGCTGCAATGACACAGTTATACCCTTGGCTTTTTGCAGGCAACAGCTTTGTTGGATATTGGTTTGTCTCTGACCGAGACTGACCATTGTCAAGCAGTTACATGTATCATAAACATCATTGAGGTACACATTTTCCCCCGATGAACAGGCAAATGTTACAAGAACAAATCACATTATGTGGACCATGGGTGATGATTTTCAGTACCAATACGCTGAATCTTGATTCAAGCAGATGGACAAATTCATTCATTAAGTTAACAAGGTAAAACTACCTCTTCTACTATTTGCTTTTATGATTGCAATTATGCGAGCGTTTATGCTTCAAAACACTTGACGTGTTGCAAAAACTCATTTCTAGTCACAGATAATTTGGAGACCCCTAGGCATCAAGGTTATGGAACTTTTGCCAGTATCTTTTTCTTTGAGATGTAGCTCAAAGGATCTAAAATTAGTTTAGAATAAGCCTTTCTAAGCTTGCTCTTGTTAAACGGAAGCAAGTGATCGACCAATAAAATAGACAGAGCAAGAAAATAAATCAGATACTAAATTTATATGGTTCGGTCGTAGTGACCTACGTCTATGGAAAGAGCAATAACGAATTCCACTATAGATTACACGATATAATAAAAATTACAACTACACTCGAGTCACTTAAATACTCTCAGTATTTCTCAAATCCCAATTAAACCCAATAATTCACGCAGTGTTTAGTCTCACAATTTCTTATGAAATAATTTCTCAATCTGACAAAAAAGATTATGCATAAATCTTATCACAAGATTTAATTGACTTCAACACTCGTGCGTTGGATATATATTTGTCGAATAAGCTCTGCCTTGGATGTAGCACAGAAAAAAAATTTGGCCGCACTTCATCCAAAAACGTCAGGTACATCCATTGGTCTATATTCTCAATAAAGAAGACCCTTTGCCAAATCCAAATCCAACCGGAACTTCAATATATTTTATTTCCTTTTCTTCTTTTCTTTATCTGACACATGTTGATTACATCCACGTGCAAGTCAAAGTCCGCAGTCAGACTTTCCTCTTTAAGTGGCCAAATGCTCCAAGGCAGATAGAAAAGAGTAGCCCCTTTATTTATTTATTATTATTATTATCAATTTTCAGATTTTCGTTTTAAATTCAAACTCAAAACATAATTTCAATAAGTCTGAAAAAGAGAGATTCCCTCCCCTTTTCTTGCAATGCATTTGCCATAATTTTCTTTTCCTATTCATGGTACTAGTATCGTCGAGTGAATCCATTGTACTCCACTATCTATTATCATGGCCTTGAAAACCGATGATTACTTCCCGTGAGTACTGCTTTTTCACCCATCTCAGTTGCCTCTATGTGATATATCTATTTCATTCACCATCGACTAGATATATGACCAGCACTTGCTTCTGTGTACAGGCATGCAGATAGTAAAGATGCCTATTGGACTGGTTACTTCACCAGCCGGCCAGCCCTGAAACGATATGCTAGGATGCTAAGTGGATATTATTTGGTATTGTCTCCCTTTCTTGGAGTTCATACTTTATCAGAACACAGGACATCTCTTCTTGTTGTTGCCCTATTTCAAGCCGAGTAGAACGCCCATGACTTAAATGATTTTGTCTTCACTGTGTGCTTACATCTATGTGACTTACGTTTCTGGAGGGATGAGTTGCGACATTTTTGAATTGTCTAGGCTTCGTTATTAGACTTTTATATTAGGACGAATTGAAGACTTTGCCTTTAGATTAAATAACTCTAGGGATATAAATGGTTTAATATCACCTAGACATAGGTTAAGTTTAATAGCTTCGCTTAGACATAACTTTAAAAAGGAAAATAGAATAAAAAGATAAAACTAGTAGTAACTGGCTTAGTTCAAGCTAGGACTCACCACAAAAACACCCCAATGAATAAGAGAAAGAGACCCGATACTATGGGTATGCCCTCGATCTTCTCTCATACAAAAAGGGCCATGGTTAGTTAGCACTATTACCTACCGAACTAAGAATGGACGGGTTACGCTCCCGAACCATGGTGGTCCATAGTAGGTGAGAAGAGTTGGTGTAACTTGTAGAGTCTTTCTCTTTTAGGCTTAAAATTAGGGTTAGAATTAGTATTCAATTCTAAGGAATAAGCTCACGAGGCATCATGTCTTGGAGCTCGCAACAAAATCATGTAATATTCTTTATCCGACATTGTATCAGGTGTTGCGACCTGAATTTCGCCGAATTTAGGGCTAAAGGATCACTAAGTTAATTAACCAAAATTAACTAACCTAGCTCGGACTCTCCCAAGTCCTACCTAATCGCAACTTAGGTTCATTTAATTTTCAATCAAAAGATGTTCGATTTGGAGTCGTAACTAATCATTTCTTGGTAGGTTGATTAGAAACCTAAATAAAATAATGTGAGAATTATTTTATTTCTACGAACCAGAGATTATGAGTCCAGAGACTTGATTACGCTAGACATTTATCTAACGCCCTTTCGGTACCTTTCATTTTTATGAAAAAAATCATTGGCATGCAGCTTGATTGGTTTTTAACCTAAAGCACTAAGCATATGTTATTACACGGGTACACAATCAATGAAATAAAAATCCATAAATCAAGTGATAAATGGCACGAAGCACACGCCAAACAATTAAGTTTCCCCTTTTTGATTTTTGCTTTTTTAGGAAAAAGACTAACCTATATGCAATGCATGAAATTAATCTAAATGCACGACTTAATCTAATGACGGGCTAACATGAATGCACCTAAACATGATACTAAATGAGCCTAGACTATATGACATGACATGGCATTACTAAACTATATGACATGCATGAACAATATGGTATATGACATGAAAATGCATAATATGCAAATGATTTTTTTTTATTTATGATTTTCGACATCAATATTTAATGAAAATTAACTATTTAGAAAAATAATCTATTTTATTTAAACTAGAAAAGAAAGCTATCCTATTCCTAAAAAATAAAAGACTAAGGAAAAGAATAAGAAAAATTTATCTTAGAAATCTAATCCTATCCCAAGATGTTATCCTATCAAGGAAACCTATCTCAAGATATTCTAAAATTCTAATCAAGATAACCCAAACATTTTATCCTATTTAAACTAGGAAAATTATCTCAAAATCTAAATTTAGCAAAAAAATATTCCGAAAATTATCTAAAAAATATTCTGAAAATTCTAATTAAAGATGCAATCTATCCTAAAAGATGCAAATTAATCTACATGAAAGTTTTTAGAATTTTAAACATGCAAAGATAATAATAGAGATGGCAAAAATCAATTGAACAATTCAAATAGGGAAAGCATATAACCAACTTGATAAAATATGATCAAGATAATCACAATCTCCAGTCAATTAAAGATATCAATCAAAGCAAATCACGAGCAGAACTTCTTCACTTTTTCGAAAAAAATAATCTCTAAATCCAAAATCGACTTTTGAAAAATAACGAACCGGACCTAAATGGCAATAGATCGGGTTGGTTATTTTTCCCGATTTTTCCTAAACCAGAGAATCGTTCCCGAATGGCAATGAGAAGAATTGTCCAATTTAAGAAAATCGTTGTCTATTAGGAAAGAATCTTTCATAATTTGGATTTTAGAGTTTTAATTTATTAAAAAAAATTGTATCTAATATAGATCAATGTAGTTTTCTTGTATTTTTGAAAATCGTGACCAGAGAAAAAAAAATCATATCTTACGGTGAAGATTTATTGGCAGCTTCAGAATTTCCAAGGGCTCACCGGAGCAGCAATGAAAGCAGCGAACAACGGCGATGCAACAAAAAAAATTCGGACCTCCCCTTTGAATTTCTTCAAACACTTGGCGGGTGTTTTGTTTTAGGGCTTTCGCGGCTTCATCTTCGATTGGGCTTTGATTGGGGACACATATGGGGTGATCTGAGACCCGGCTGCACATCAAAGGGGGTCGTCGGAGGTCAGAACAGCGGTGAATGGCGGCGATCTGCGAACAGCCCCTTTTTTGGAGCAAAAACAGGGGCTCCAATGGGCTGTTTCATCGGCTTGGTTTGTCGTACTGAGGGCTAGTCTCATGGATCAGTTTAGATGGATGTGAAGAGCTTTGCACAGGCTTCGTTTTGACTACTCGTGGGCCTCGAGGGACGATCGGAATTGATTGGAATCGCGTCGGAAGTTGGCTTGGCAAACTGGAATTTTTGGGTTTCTAAGCACGAGGTTGGTCGATGGGCACTCTTCTTCGCCTCGGTTCTTTGCAATGGTGGCTCGTCTAGATATGAGGGCTAGAGGGAATTAAACTAGGATGTTCCTAGTTTGTGTTGGTGGCTCACAAGTGGGAAAAGTTCGCATATGGAGGCAGCACCGTGGCAGCGAAGATGGCTCGGCGAGTGGATTCTCTTGAGCTCTTTTTTTCTCTCTTTGCCTCTCTCGAATTTTCTAAGCTCGAAAAAAATTCTAATCAAGCTCCCTTCAATCCTGAAGTATAAAGGGATATTTATAGGAGTTTTTTAGGGTTTTCACAAATTTTGAAAATTTACAAATTAGTCTTTGAACTTTTGGATATTTGCAAATTGACCATAATCGGCGAAATTCTTTTCAATTTGGCCCCTAATCGACTCAGCCACCTTACCAGAGGGCTTGGTCGAAATTTGACATCCCCATGGGCTTATTATCTCTTTCGGGCTTAATTTCGGCCTTTTTCCTAATTAATTATGGATTTTTTTAATAAATGGCCTTTTCCCAAATTAAAAAATTAAAGTGAATTGATTTAAGCTCAAATTAGGCCTCAAAAACCCTAAGAATTCCGGTCACCTATCCCCTATGCTTGGCTAGATTTTATAATTAATTTAGCCTAGTTCGCGCATCCAATTTCCGTTCGATTTTGCCACCCGATCCAATTTTAATGCAAAAATGTATGAGTATGCATGCTGAAAAAATAATTATAAACCTATATGAAAATTAAATTCAATTAATTTAAATATTTTTAGCTAGGGGTCGACCCCTAATTTTTATGCAAATTAATTACGGAAGTAAATTTTAAATTAATCCTAAAATTGGGTCAAAATTTAGGTGTCAATATCAGGTTACTTTCTACACTTTACTTGTTAGTTTTCATTATCGTCATTTGTATATGTGTTTACATTACGTCATTTTCTTAATCGTATTCCTTTTATTTGAATGGTTAGGTTAAACATCATGACCATAATGAATACATAGAAACATTACACGATCACTTAGTGGATCAACAACCTTAGCATTTATGATTGGATAAAAAAACCACGCGAACACTTAGATAACAAATCGATCAAAATAGGGTATCGGAAGGGCATTAGTTGAAATAAATAATGTAATCAAGTCACCATATCTAGATTTTTTGGTTGCTTAGGAAGTAAGGTATCCCCCATATCTCACTTGATTTCTAGCCAACCCCAATAGACTAGTGGCGACTCATAGGGGTGTCAAAAATGCCCGAACCTGCCTGAACCTACCCGAACCAAACTGACCCTACCCGCAATTTTCGGGTTTTTCGGGTTGGGGTCTCATTTCGGTTCGGTTAGTGAGTGAAAAAGAGGGTATCTCACATTTGGGGTCGGTTTAGGGTCGGTTACTCGAATGACCCGATCAAATAAAGCCTAAACCTAATTTTCCCCAAAACCATTCTCCATTTCCTCAGCTTCCCACGAACACTCTCTGTCAGTCTCTCTCTCTGCGCACCGTCTTCCTAATTTTCCCATGAACCACGTCTCTACCCATCTCTCTCTCTTCTTTCCCCTCCGCCATGGATTCGAGCAAATCCCCAAATGGGTAGAAACCATAGTTATCCTTCTCGTCCGAGCTCCCCATGCTCCGTGAGAGCAACATCGGTGCCGCCAAGCTCCCGCTCGAGAAGAACGGCCTCGCCCTCCCTCGCTACTCTGATTCCGCCAAGATCACTTACGTCCTTCAAGGTGCGTTTCAGGCCTCTCGTCTTCGTTCCTTTCGCTCTTCCATGAATGATAATAAAGGGTTTAGAATCGTCATTTCGTCGATTTGGATGGGATGACAATCGATCCGCAGAACTGGGGTGTGGGGTCAATTTGATGTTTTACGGGTGTGGTGGTTGATTCGATTTTCAGTTACGAGATGCTGTTGGTTCTTTGAGATGCTTCACTGATCAGATACGCCTTGGTACTTGGGTATTGAATGAAGTTTGTATATTTTGATTTGGGGTTTCTTAAGTTCGGAAATGAATTTGGATTTTGATGAGAAAAGATGATGCTGGTTTAGCTTTCATGATATGTGTTTGTTCAGTGTGATAAGTGGATCTCCCAGATTTATTGACAAATGCATTGAAACTTTTCTATTATATTATCGGTGAGTCAATTGTGGAACTGTTAGTGGTAGAACATGTTAATGGGATCTGGTGCTGAGTAGCAATTTCACTTGATCTGAGAAAAAGTTGGTTGCTTGTATTTGATTTCTTCTTTAGTTTGATAGTTTTATTTTGCCTACTCTTGGGACTTAAAATCACTAAGTAGTGGGACTATCGAGATTATAATTGATGACTAATTAAATGTTTCTCTAGCCTGCAGTTAAGATTCGTAGACCTGGTTGTATTTCACTGATATACAGATTGAATATCCTGAGATAGAGGATCTTTCTTGCAACACTTGTAGATTGCTTTGGTACTTCTACTAGTGCTATTGATAGATTGATACATATATGCATGTGCAGATCATTGTCTGCTGAAGTGTTGGAAATCAAGCAAAGGGATTCGACCCCCCAATCCCAAAAAGAGAAGAGAAAAGAGAAGCCATGAACACTTGACAAAGAGCTGGACAATTATCATTCAGAAGCCATGAACACTTCTTGAGTTGAGCTTGGCAAAACTGATGCATCAGAGCTATAGTAGTTGCCGTTTTTCGACTTTAGTTATAGAATGTAGTCACCAGTTTTTTGGATGGGAACAGTAGTCGTGAATGTGGTCTAGTGGATTTGCACAGTGTGCTTGAAATTAGTCTTTGTTTATATGTAAGATTGGATTCATGATTGGGTCGTTTTGGAATTTACTCTTTGGTTGCAATCATTTGGTGTGTTCTCATAGTGTGCTTCTTGCTATCTAAGAGGTTGGATGTCAAGATATGGTGATAACATTGACCGTATGAATTGAATGCTTTAGCTGTTATTCATGTTCTTAAAAACAAAATCTCAAAATCTTTTCATAGAACCTCTCTTTGTTTTGTTGGCGTTTTGCCTTCTTTAAAAATAAAAATAAAAAACTGTCTCGAGTTAAAACCCGCAACCCGCCTTGGAACCGACCCGACCCGATTTTTCAGTTAGGGTCACATACCAATCGGGTGGGGTTGGGGTCAGATACCTGTGCGTCCCTTAAGGTTCGGTTCGGGTCGAGTAGCATGAAAACCCGACCTGACTCGACCCATTGACACCCCTAGCGACTCATTCACAAAGAATTCTTATAGGTTAATCAAACTAAAATGAAACTCCCCAATGTTGCGCTTGATAAGGGTTTGGGAGAATCTATGCCAATTGAGGACCATTGGTGCACCTTTGACATTACCTCTAAACCCGTCTCCCCTGGATAGACAAGCTGCTCTAGGAGGGTCGCGACATGGGCATGCTTTTCATATTAGAATTTTTAATTGGAAAAAAAAGGGAGGAAAAAAAAAAAAAACTCAGTTCAATCTGGATTAAAATTCCCCGTGTGAGGATAGAAAATTTTATGAGTGGTTTTTTGGTAGTGTCTTCCATTCAGATACATCACGAGTGTGCTTTGCTAGTTCAAATCACACAGTTTATGGAATGAATGCTCATCACGCTCGATAGATTCTATCAATGGCAAATAGTCTAAGGCTGCATCCGGAAAATGTATGAAGCATTTTTTGTTGGTTGAGAGTCATCATCATTTTTTGTCTTGATAGTGAGAGGCACTAAAGATTGTGTGGACTGAACTGAAGACAGATATGTCTGGGAAACTCAAGTAAGACATCTTAAAATGTGGACATTTCTGTATACGATACAAAGGGGTCAAAATTTTCAATTATGACTTCTGGATTTCCACAGGTCTTCACTTGGTGGAATGCAGTCAGTGAGGTAAGATGATAGTTCTCGTAATTTCAGTGCAGTACTCGTTTTATCTTGGAGTAAGTGGTTTGATATTGTTTCAAAAAAAATATTAAGAATTATTTTTCTTTTTATACGAGCTACGATGTAATCGTTATATTCATGTTTAGTTGGCCTTGCTGCATTATAAAAGTGGAAAAAGGATAAAAATGGGAAAGTAGAAAAGGATAAGAAAATGGGTGTTGCATTTAGGTGATAATTGCATCTTAGGAATTTTTTCGGAAATTAATTGCATTTAGTTTCATATTTATTCATCATTTAGTTCGGGGGTTGCATTTCTCTTATAGTAACAAAAAACCAGTGTCTTATTTAGGAGTATATTTCATGTTTAGAGTTATTTTTGGTTCTGCGTCCATCATTTTAGATTGGGAATTTCCATTGCTTAGCTTTAGAATTAATTGCATGTTCGTTTTCCTGCATAGCTTATGGGCGATCTTGACCTGATATTTTATAACAAGGTCATGTATATTTTTTGCACGAGTTGTATCGTGTTTACTTTTTCGCTATTTACTTTCATTGTCTTTATTATCTTGCTTTTTATCTCCATTTGTTGTGATGTTCATTGATGTCTTTGATTGATGCTGGTTGTGTAACTATCCACGCAAGGTCACTTAGGGTGCGTTTGATAACCTTTCAGAATTTTTAATTCTACTCCAGAAGTAATTCTGGAGTAGAAATGCATTTGGTAAAGAATGACTTCTGGAGCAGTTTTCTATTTCTGAATGAGAATTGTATTTGATAAAGAGTGATTCTCTAAGGTCAGAATTAATTCTTGCAAGAAGTGATTCTTTTCTATATTCACTTTTCATTTTCCTTCTCACGCTCGTAGGCCACCGCCGCCGCCTTTAGTCGCTAGTCTTCGTCGATCGCCGATCCCCGAGCGCCGTTTGATAAACTTGCCAAAAGCAGAAGTAGAATGAGGGTGCGTTTGGTAAACATAATTTCTTATTCTCTTTTAAAATTGATTCTGGCATGAATCAATTCTTGCCAGAATCAAAATTTTGGAACATAATAGATTTCAAATGCCCCCTTAGATTCACATTTGGGGAATTAAAATTGGAAAACTACATGATTTACATTTTCAATAACTTAAACGAGCTTAGATACCAAGTCCCCATACCCGAATATTTGGTTCGCGGAAGTAAAGCGACCTCCCGCGCTTTACTTGGCTCTTAACCAGTCTCCAAAAGGTTAGCGCGACTCCTAAAATAGACACAATTTCGATAATTAATCTAAGTAACCAAATTGCGATTGGAACGTTGGAAGGCAATGGCAATATTCCCCATCGCAAGTTCGAGACCCGCACCCTCCAAAAGGCTCTCTCTAATTCCCAACCTTCTTATTCTCTCGTCCCTAAGCCCCACAATCCCCGGACCGACCAACATATTGTTTTCGAGGCCCGTGTTTTGTTAGGGGGATTAGTAAGCCAGTCTCTACGAAGGGAAGTTGCTGGAGAAGAAGATAAAAATCGCGGTTCTTTTTTTTTATTATTTCAACAGGAAGAACAGAGTGAAGAAAGTGATGAGAGTGCCGGCGATCAGCAACAGGATCACGGACATTCCGGCCGACGAGTTCTCGTGGAGGAAGTACGGACAAAAGCCGATCCAAGGGTCTCCTTACCCACGGTAACTCTCGGTCCTCTGCCTGCCTTTGATTTTCCAATCGCACGGTCCAGGATTTTATGCAGCCATCTCTTACCCCTTTTGCCTTTTATACGGAGTGTGCCCCGCGAGGAAACACATGGAGAGGGCACGCGACGATCCGACGATGCTGATCGTCACGTACAAGGGGGAGCACCGTCGGTCCCAGTCCGCGTCGCAGGAGATCGTGCCTGCTGGTGCCATGAACCTGGCGTTCGAGTCAACCAGAGGGGGGACAAGTCAAAATGGGAGGATGAGTAGGTTTTCCTTTAAATTTTAGCGGATGGTAAATTTTTTCTCCAACTTTCTTTGAAAGAAACAGAAATTGCGCAACAATTTCGAACTTGACTAGCTGTATTCCCAAAATTTAATTTTGGGACCGAGAGTTTTGGTCTTTTTGTCTGCCACTTTGGGCCTTAGCATCCCAGTCCGTAACCTGATCTGCTTCTCTCGAACAGTGGGCCCAGACGCAGATTTTCGAGATGGGCCATCTCCAATTTGCAGGTCCAAGAAGCTTGTTCTTGGTCTGTCACCGCCTTTATAAGGAGAGGAGAGCCAGGGTTTCAATTTGTCCAACCGTGGAAGCACAAACCCTCTTCCGGTTTGATCTCTGCAGACATACGCTACGCTCCCTTCTAATCTGCCTTCCTTGGCAGTGACGATTCCTTCTTCCTGCAACATCTGACCGAGACTGACCATTGTCAAGTAGTTATATGTGTCATAAACATCATTGAGGTACACATCTAAGAACTCATTTTCCCCAATGAACAGGCAAATGTTACAAGAACAAATCACATTATGTGGACCATGGGTGATGATTTTCAGTACCAATACACTGGATCTTGGTTCAAGCAGATGGACAAATTCATTCATTATGTTAACAAGGTAAAACTAATGTCAATTTTGACAATTCTAAATTGGAAATGAATGAATGATAAATGAATTCGTGGGATTCGACAGCTGACCTCTAGTTCTTGAATTGGAAATTCCCAAAACCCGAACCAATCGTGTCAATTATGGGACATTCATATGGAGGTATTTAAAGAGATTGCTTTCATTTTTTAACTTTTCATATTCGTGATTCTCTATCGCAACAATACAGTAGATAAAGTTTTTGAGCCTTTATTTGGGAGAATATCGCAACTCTCCCGAGGCGAACCCATAGGAGTTGTGATGTATTGCCAAGTGGGTGCGAGCGCAAGGCATTGCTCATGCATGGTATGGGTTCTCCATCCCATGAATTGTGGGCAAACTGTTCTAAGTTAGACCTGGACTTAATTAGTTCACAGATTTATAGGGTGCTCTATGTGCCTTCACGCTGGTGTCTCTGCATTAGTAATAATAATAATAACAAAAAGAATACCTAAACTGGGATGACTAAGTAATTCTTAGAGCATCAACTGAGAAAAAGTAAATCCTAATAGCCCTATGACAATCAATATTCCCCATCTAAAGTTCATGACCCGCAACCCTCCAAAAGGGTCTCTCTAAGCCCCAACCTTTTTATTCTCTCGTCCCTCAACCCCACAGTCCCTGGACCGACCAACAAATTGCTAATAAGTCGATGGCTATTCTAATATGCCCTATCCTCATTGTCCATAGCCAAACTTTTGTGCCTTCTGAAGCCATGGTGGATTGGGGGGACCTTCTCCTGTCATCACCACGATCAGGTCCCCTATATTTTGATAAAAAATTCCATTCTTCATGGCCATATTTAACTACAACATGCATGACATGTGCCTATAATTAAGGCCATTTAGCAAAAGTTGATAGACTGTAGAGCAACAGTTCATACTCGGAAGTGTTTGGGGTTCTGTTCTACATGTCCAAAGATATCTATGTAATTTTTCCCAAAATGAAAAGAGAAAATAAATGTCTATATAATAGTTAAGTCTGCACAAGCCTTTCACTTCTTAAAATATCGAAGGATGGTATGGTTTTCTAAATTGCAAAGGCGAAGGGGTACCTGCCAAACCTGAAAGTGATTAGTGCCTACATGTTCACTTTCTAGAACTAATTTTTTTTTTATTGACGCGCACTGGAACCGTAACAACATACACCTAACTCCAGTATTTAAAAAATCCATCGTATATGCAAAGGACCTGAGAAAGTCTTTGTTTCATCTATTGGATTGATGACATGTCTAGGGGCACTTCGGTAATTTCTCAGAGGACATTTTGGTAAATTTGAAGTGAGAGAGAGAGGTGGTCGGTCAGCCGCGCTGGGCTGGTCAGCCATGTTGGTGGACCAATGAGGTGAGCCGGCAGGCACTGTCGGGTTCGGGGTCTTCAATTCGTCCATTTTTTGTTCCAATATGTTTGATATTTGTTCAATAGGGCTGAATTGAAAGTTGTCCTAATGATCCAGATCAAATTGGCTTCAAACGGATTGGTCCGGTTCAAACTAGATTAGTTCGATTCAATCAAATGGACACGTGACACCTCAATTTCTTTAATTTTTACCAAAATTGCACTATGTGTTAGGCCACCATATCCAATTAAGGTTCAATTGATCAATTTGTACCTCAATTAATCAAATTGGACCTTAGGCTTACATGGGTCAAAACAAATTCAGTCAATCAAATCAACGCACCTTGAACTTATGATTCATTGTCCACCATTTTGATCAAATTACGCCAAATCTCAAAATTGGTTTAACAATTGAATGCGTTACGACCTCTAGATCAAATGTCGTGCATGAAATTTCTCTAAAAACGACTAGAAAATGATTAATTATGAATTTGGTGGATCGAAAATCAAAATTCTTGATTTGGAGAAAAGTCGATTTTTGATTGATTTTTGTAAAATGGATAATACAAAAGTTAAATTATAGTAAAAAGGGAAAATTTCAATTTAGGGCCTAAAGTGTATTCTTTTTTTCAAATAAGGGTCTGAAGTTGACTTTGTTTCAATTAAGGGCCTGAAGTGCCATTGTTGTTTCAAAGAAGGGCCTGAAGTGGCTAAATCGTTTTAAATAAGGGTCTGGCTGGCCGGCGTTAATTCCGATCGCTAGAGAAAGGGTATTTTAGTAAAAACAATTATAAATATATATTTTTTCTTTTTTTCTTTTCTTTTCTTTTCTTTTTTCCTTTTTTTTCTTTCTTCTTTCTTCTTCCTCCTTCCCAGCCATCCTTGCCGGCGCCGGCAATAGGTGAGGGCCGCCCTCGTCGCAGTGGGGCAAGGGTCGCCCTCGCCTGCGCAGGTGAGGGCCGCCCTGGGCTGGCGAGGAATGCCCTCGCCCAACGCCTGCGAGGGCGACCCTCGCTAGCCCAGGTGAGGGCAACGCTTGCCCTCGCCGGGGTTGGGCGAGGGTCGCCCTCACCTGGGCTGGTGAGGGATGCCCTCGCCCGACCTGGCGAGGGCATTCCTTGCCAGATCCGGCAAGGGCCCCCTTGGTCGCCCTCGCCTGGGCCGGTGAGGGACGCCCTCGCCCGACCTCTTGAGGGCATTCCTTGCCAGATCCGGGCCCCCCCTCGCCCTCGCCTAGGCTGGACGGGCGAGGGTCGCCGCCTGCATCTAGTGGCTCCGCCGGCCATTGACACCGGCAAAGTGAAAAGGGGAAGGAAGAAAGAAAAAAAAAAGAAAAGGAAAAGAAAAAACAGAAAATGGAAGAAAGAAAAGAAAAGAAGAAAAAAATTCAAAAAAAAGGTAAATGACGAAAATGTCCTTCGATCAGGTGATTTTTTGAGATAATTTGGTCACTTCATGTCCTTATTTGAAACAATATCCACTTCAAGCCCTTATTTGAGACGATTTGGCCACTTCAGACCATTCTTTGAGACGATAAGGGCACTTCAGGCCCTTCTTTGAAAAAACGAAGGTACTTCAGGCCCGAAATTGGAATTTTCCCTAGTAAAAAAGGAGTTGATTTAGGGAATTTTCAATTCTTTGATTTTTTTGAAAGATGTTGATCAAAAGTTGACTTCAGTGGTTGACTAAAAAGTCAATTCTAAAATCTTGCTTGGATTATTAGTGAAATCAATGTCTCGGTTTAAATAGAACACAATGGAACTTGAAATATTTCGAAAAACACTAGAATGACTTTTTTTGCCAAAAAACGAATCTTGTCGCGATGAGGAACCCTAATCTTGAGTTTTTTCCTTTAATGACTTGTCGAGCAAAAAATCAGCTGTCAACATTGGTCAAACAAAATCACCTAAGAAATCATTATGTGAGGTGGATTGAGATATATCAATTACATGATCAAATCTCCCCCAAAAATTCGATTCATGATTTGTATAGATTCATTGGTGATTGTTTTCGCCTGTGTGAGCATGCTAATGCCTTATTTGAGATTGGCGCATGTATGGATGTTGTGAAATGATGGAGGAGGCTGGACCATGAGGCGAACTGGAGGATGCCGGAGAGCTTCTTACTTGCCTTCATTATTAGACTTTTATATTAGGATGAATTGTAGATTTTTCCTTTAGATTAAATAACTCCAGGGATATAAATGGTTTAATATCACCTAGACATAGGCCAAGTTTAATAGCTTAGCTTAGACTTAACTTTAAAAAGGAAAATAGAATAAAAAAGATAAAATTAGTAGTAAGTGGCTTAGTTCAAGCTAGGACTCACGACAAAAACACTCCAATGAGTAAGAGAAAGATACCCGATACTATGGGTATCCTCTCAATCTTCTCTCATACAAAAAGGGCCATGGTTAGTTAGCCCTATTGCCCACCGAACTATGAATGGACGGGTCATGCTCCCAAACCATGGTGGTCCATAGTAGGTGGGAAAAGCCTTTCTCTTCTAGGGTTAAAATTATGATTAGAATTAGCATTCAATTCTAAGGAATAAGCTCACGAGGCATCATGTCTTGGGGCTCGCAACAAAACCATGTAATGTTCTTTATCCGACATTGTATGAGGTCACTTTTCGCACTCTACTTGTTAGTTTTCATTATCGTCACTTGTATGTTTACATTACGTCATTTTCTTGATTGTATTCCTTTTAGTTGAATGGTTAGGCTAAACATCATGACCATAATGAACACATGAAAACATTACATGATCGCTTAGTGAATCAAGAACCTTAGCATTTATGATTGGATAAAAAAATCACGCGGACACTTAGATAGCAAATCAATCAAATTAGGGTAATGAAAGGGCATTAGTTGAAATAAATAAGGTAATCAAGTTACCATATCTAGATTTTCTGGTTGCAAAGGAAGTAAGGTATCCACCTATATTTTACTTGATTTCTAGCCAATCCCAATAGTTTAGTGGCGACTCCTTCACAAAAAATTCTTATAGATTAATCAAACTAAAATGAAACTCCTCAACATTGCTCCTGATATGGGTTTGGTAGAACCTGTGTCAGTTGAGGACCATTGGTGCACCTTTGACATTATCTCTAAACCCGTCTCCCTTGGACAGATGGGCCACTTCAGGAGGGTCGCGACATCTAGTTGCTTTTCATTTTAGAATTTTTAATTGGAAAAAAGAAAACTCTCAGTTCAATCTGAATTAAATTTCCCAGTGTGAGGATAGAGCATTTTATGAGTGGTTTTTTGTTAGTGTCTTCCATTCTGATACATTACGAATGTGCTTTGCTAGTTCAAATCACACAGTTCATGGAATGAATGCTCATAACGCTCGATAGATTCTATCAATGGCAAATAGTCTGGGCTGCATCCGGAAAATGTACGAAGCATTTCTTGTTCGTTGAGAGTCATCATCATTTTTTGTCTTGATAGTGAGAGGCATTAAAGATTGTGTGGACTGAATTGAAGACAGATATGTTTGGGAAACTCAAGTAAGACATCGTAAAATGTGGACATTTCTGTACACGATACAAAGGGGTCAAAATATTCAATTATGACTTCTCGATTTCCACAGGTCTTCACTTTGCGGATTGCAGTCAGCGAGGTTTGGAAAAATTATCAAAAAAGTCATAAATCTATTGCAGTTTTGCTAATTTAGTCATAAATCTTTTAAGTTTGTCAATTGAGTCATAAACCTTTAAATATTTTGCCAATTGAGTAAATCCAGCTAATTTTGGTCAGATCACGCTGACATGGACGCCGACCGTCTTATGTGGCGTCGTCAGCGTTAACGTGGATAATTTTTAATAATGTTTAATATTTTTTCGATTTCATTATTAATTTTCTTTATTTTTTATTTTTTCTGTTTTCATTCTTTTCTTTTTTCTTTCCTTCCTCCCTCCTCGGGCAAGGAGGGCAGCCCTCACTAGGCCGGCAAGGGTGACCC
>BCNH02000010.1:12493814-12527367 GCA_001662345.2 Metrosideros polymorpha var. glaberrima | reverse complement strand
GAGGTAAGATGTGGTTCTCATAATTTCACTGTAGTATTCGTTTTATTTGGAGTAAGTGGTTGGATATTCTTTCAAAAAACAAAACAAAAAAAAAAGGTTAAGAATTAGTTTTCTTTTTATACGAGCTAGCCTGTAATCGTTATTTTCATGTTTAGTAGGCCTTGCTGCATTATAAAAGTGGAAAAAGGATAATAATGGGAAATTAGAAAAGGATAAGAAAATGGGTGTTGCATTTAGGTGATAATTGCATCCTAGGAATATTTTCTGAAATTAATTGCATTTAGTTTCATATTTATTCATCGTTTAGTTCGGGGGTTGCATTTCTCTTATGGTAACAAAAAACCGGCATGTTATTTAGGAGTATATTTCATTTTTAGAGTTATTTTTGCTTTTGCGTCCATCATTTTAGGTTGAGAATTTCCGTTGCTTAGCTTTAGAATTAATTGCACGTTTATTTTCCTGCATAGCTCATGGGGATCTTGTCTTGGGATTTTATAACAAAGCCTTGTATATTCTTCGCACGAGTTGTATCGTGTTTACTTTTTCGCTATTTACTTTCATTGTCTTTATTATTTTGCTTTATCTCCATTTGTTGTGATGTTCATTTGAAGTGTTTGATTGATGCTGGTTGTGTAACTATCCATGTATGGTCACTTAGATTCACATATAGGGAATTAAAATTGGAAAACTGCATGATTCACGTTTTCAATAGCTAAAACGAGTTTAAATACCAAAAGGGCATTAATAAGACAATTAGCATAATCAAGTCCCTATACCCGAATATTTGGTTCATGGAAGTAAAGCAACCTCCAGCACTTTACTTTGTTGGCTTGTGAAGCCAAAATTAATAGTAAGGGCTTTTTTTGTCATTTTCTCTTCTTTTAGCTTTTAGGTTAAAAGCTGCCAATTTTATATAAGATATTGGTGCAGAAAAGAGTCTGCAGATATTAGAGCAGAAAAGAGTCTGCAATATTAGCGCAGAAAAGAATTTGCATACGTTAGCGCAGAAAGAAAAACTGCCTCTTATAAACTGCCTTTTATATATAAGCTATTTAGGTTAACGTAGAGAGAAAAAGAGAAAATAGAGAGAAAAGAAAAAAGAGACCATGACGGCTTGGTAAGTGTTCTCAATCTCTTTTGCCCTGATCTTGAGAGAATATCATGATTGTATTCCTACTTTCTTCGAAATCTAGTGGATTCGCAAAGTGCCTCTGCGCGGAGACGTAGCCCAAGTTTGGGTGAACTTCGATAACAAATTCTTTAGTGTGTTCATCTAATTTTAATCTTTTATTAGTATATTCCGCAAGCACAAATTATTTGCTTTGATTATTTTTCTGGAATCGGGGCGCAATTCCTAATAACTTGTATCAGAGCCTAGGTTGGCTAATTGAGAACATCGAGGGTTTTGTGACATTCGATTGAAAGCAAACGGTATGGCAGAAGATAAAACCAGAATCGACAAGTTCAATGGGTAGGATTTCGGAGGGTGGAAACTCCAAATTAAAGATTATCTTTATTAGAAAGATTTCTATGCACCACTTGAGGGTTGGAAACTCGAAATCGCGGAAGTGGATCTGGTAGTAGAATCATAATGGAAGATTCTTGATCGAAAGGCATTGGGTGCAATTTGTCTATGGTTGACGAAAAAGACAAGATACCACATCGTGAAAGCAAAGACTGCAACAGAAGCCATGGATATTCTGACGAATATTTATGAGAAGCCTTCCACATCAAAATTAGATATTTTGCTGAAGAAATAGGTAAATATGAAGTTATCTGACAGAGGTTCCATAGCAGAGCATATTAATAATTTCATGCAAGTCACATGTCAGTTGGAATCCGCAAGTATAAATCTGGATATAAAGTTACAAGCTTTTATTATTTTTATGTTCTTTTCCCGAAAGCTACAATACCGCAATGCACGAGATTTTAAGCACTATGAAGGATGATTTGACTTTGAATGATGTTGTGAGCAGTATGATGGATGAAGAGATGTGAAGGAAAGTCTAAGGTAGAGATAATTTTTCAGCATCTTCATTTTCGACAGCACTAGTAGTGGAGAATCGTGAGAGAAGCAATAGCAGAGGAAAATTCAGCGGGCGTGACATGTCACAATCAAGGGAAAAGAGAGAGGTTGCAAAAGATGAATGTTGGTTTTGTCACTAGACTAGACATCGAAGATTTCAGTGTAAAGCCTATAAAAAGAAGCAACGGAATGAGAATCAAGGAGCTAATATGGTTAGCGATGAATCTTTGCTAAAAAAATTATGTTTGTCTGCAGGGTTTGACTTGATGATAGACAAGTGGTTTGTTGACTCCGATGCTTCTTTTCATTGCACCTCGCAAAAAGAAATATTTGTTGATTATGCCAATGGAGATTTTGGGCAAGTGGTTGTGGGAAATAGCCACATGTGTTTGATTGTTGGAAAAGGAACTGTGATATTAAACATCTCAAGTAGAGGACGTTTAATCTTGCATAAAATTAGGTATATCCCAAAATTGGAGAAAAATCTGATTTCAATTAGTAAACTTGACCAAGAAAGTTTTGTAACAACATTTGGATGCGGAGAGTGAAAGATAACCTCAGGGGCAAGAGTAGTAGCAAAGGGAAAGTATACGGGTACACTTTACATTCTCTAAGAAGACAATATCAGTGATATGGTTGCAACTGCCGTGACTACATGTAATTTGTCTACTCTTTAGCATTATCGTTTGTGACATCTTGGTGAAAAGGGTGTAAAGTAGTTATACTCAAGAAAATTGCTTCTAGATTTGCAAAAAGTTGAGTTAGAATTTTGTGAGAGTTACATTTATGAAAAACAAAAGGCTATTAGTTTTCAATTGAATGGACGACAGGATAAAGGCGAAAAGTTAGAGTTGGTTCATACTGATGTGTGGGGACCGGCTCAGAAACTCTCTTATGGTGGTAAGAGATATTTTGTCACTTTCATTGATGATGCGTCAAGAAAGATTTGGGTCTATGCTCTTAGAGAAAAATCAAAAGTATTTGGGGTGTTCAAAATGTGGAAGACTATGGTAGAAAAAGAGAAAAGTTATCAAATTAAAGCTCTAAAATATGATAATGGTGATGAATACACGAGCAAGGAATTTGCTGAATACTTGAGCCGAGAAGGCATACACGGGTCGAAGATTGTTCCAAGAACTCCTCAAGAGAATGGTGTAGCTGAGAGGATGAATAGGACCATTCTGGAACGTGAGGATGGAAACTTTACCTTTTTGTGGAAACCAGGAGGGTAGTGTTTCCCATACAGTCTCTTCAAGAGAAGAATGCTTCGTTCGAGCGCCGACCTCGGGTTTTGAACGGAGAGCAGCTCGGTGTTCGAGACGTCGAGCTTGGGATCTTGCGTCGCCATCTTTTTGTCCGAGGAACGGCGAGACGAATTCGAGACGAGGTTCTTGGCGAAAAGAAGGAGAGTCGTCGGACGGAACTAAGTGACGCAGACGTAGAAGCGATGGCGCAGTTAGTGTGGATTGCTTGTGTGTGATTTAAAACTGACTATGTAGATAGAGCTCTTGGCTATTTATGATGACCAATGAGCCCCCACCTTTCCTGTAACCACGTGCTCTTTTTTCTCCGAATCTTTTGAGATAGTTTTTGAAAGAGTTGACTGGACGTGCCACTACTTAAGATAAAAAAGAAAGAAGATCTTTTGCTTGTGTAAAAGCGACAAATTTTGAGAAACACATCAAGGACACGTACTCGTTTGTGACAGTAATGTAAATTTCATTCTATTACTTAAGTTTTTATTTATTTTACGAAAAATGAATGATTTGAAAAATATTATTTTACTAACGATCGATTATATTGCTAAAAAAAATGAATGAACGAAAAATATTACGATTGTCCTCGACAATTTTTAGATATGAATTGTTAACGGTAATGAAAACATTTTTTTATTGACTAATTATTTCAAGTGATATAAAAAATCGTTTTTAGAAAAATATTTTTTAAATTATTCATTTTTCGCGAAATAAATGAAGTCTTAAAATAATTTCGTCTCGTGTAGCAATATAATCGACCTAACCAAGTAACTATCTCTCCAATAGACGAAACAAAGACTTTCTCGAGTACTTTGCATATACGATGGAGCTTTTCAATATTGGAATTTGGTGTATGTTTGCTCCGGTCCAAGTGCGTGTTAGGGAAAAAGTTTCTAGGTTCTAGAAAGTGAAGATGTAGGCACATTAATCATTTTCAGGTTTGGCAGGTACGCCTTTGCCTTTGTAGTGGAATATGGTCATGAAAAATGAAATCTCTATCAAAATTGGGCGGGGCCTGATCGTGGTGAAGACAGGAGAAGGTCCCCCATCCACCATGGCTTCAGATGGCACAAAGGTTTTGCTATTGACAATGAGGACAGGGCATATTAGAATAGCCATTAACAATATGTTGGTCAGTCTAGGGAATGTTGGGTTGAGGGACGAGAGAATAAAAAGGTTGGGACCGGTCACGAACTTGCGATGAGCATGAACGTGGAGGCACATAGATAAACTCATGAATCGGTTAAGCTCAGGCCTAACTCAGATCAATTTGCATGCAGTTCCTAGGATTCGACCACTAACCTCTAGTTCTTTAATTGGATATTCTCAATGCCCTAATCAACTTTGTCAATAGTGGGAATTCATATGGAGGTATTCAAAGAAATTGCTTATATCTTTTTTCAATTTTTCATATTCTAGATTTTCTATCGTAATCATGGGAGAATGTCGCAACCCTCCCGAGGCGAATCACGAGAAGGTTTGATGGATTGCCAAGCGGGTGCGAAGGTGAGGTGATTGCTCACGCTTGGCGTGGGTTCTCCCAAACCCTTCCAATCGCAATTTGGTTTCTTGGATTAATTATGGAAATTGTTTTTACTCTAGGAGTTGTCACTAACCTTTTGAAGGCCAGTTAAGAGACAAGTATGTTAGGAATCGCGCCCCGATTCTAGAACAATAATCGAAGTAAACAATTTGCGCACGCGTAATATAATAATAAAATATCAAAATCAAATAAACACATCAGAAAATTTGTTATCGAAGTTCACCCAAATTTGGGCTACGTCTTTATGCCGAGTCACTTTGCGAATCCACTAGATTTCGAAGAAAGTAAGAATACAATCACGATCTTCTCTCGAGATCAGGGTAAAAAAGATTGAGAACACTCACCAAGCCGTCATGGCCTCTCTTTTTCTTTTCTCTCTATTTTCTCTTTTTCTCTCTACGTTAACCTAAATAGCTTATATATAAAAGGTAGTTTATAAGATGCAATTTTTCTTTCTGCGCTAACATATGCATATTCTTTTCTGCGCTAATATCTGCAGACTCTTTTCTGCGCTAATATCTTATATAAAAGGGGCAGTTTTTAACCTAAAAACTAAAATAAGAGAAAACGACAAAAAAAAACCCTTAATATTAAGTTTGGCTTCACATGCCAACAATCTCCCACTTGAAAACAAATATATCCGATGCACCAAATAACTTTGCATCCATCTTCTTCAAAAACTAGTAACTGGAACTTATGCCTCTGCGTTACTCTTCATCAATTAACACGGAGTAATACCAATGGTGGTAGTATAGAAAGTATGCTTCTTTTTGTCTACTACCTTGGTAAACATGTCAGCAAAATTCTTCAACCTATCAATCTTTTGTAGCTTTAACTCATTACCATTTTGGATGGAGAAATACCGCAAGAGAAGTGGTCAGGTAAAAAGATCAATTATTCATATTTAAAAGTTTTTGGTTGTATTGCATATGCTTTGATTGATAGAGAGGACATGAAAAAGCTTGATGCTAAGTCCCAGAAGTGCGTCTTTATTGAATATGGTGGTGATGAATATGGATATAGGCTTTGGGATTATAAGAATAACAAAGTCATTCGCAACCGCAATGTGGTATTTCATGAAGAAAAGATGTACAAAGATCGTCGGACAAAGCATGAGAATGTAGTGGAACTAGAATATGTTGAGCTAGACACTATACCTGTGAAGAAAATTCAAGAAGATCTGAATTAATTAGAAGGGGGGGGGGGTTCGAGATTAACCTATTATCATTAAGCAAGAAGTTCAAGAGGAATGTAGTGATCAAGAACAGACTAACGACCCTAAAGTACCTGTTTTGAGGAGGCCTACACGTGTGAGAAAGCCAAAGGTAATTTTTTATCCATCAGTAAATATTGTTCTCAACCATGTCTTATATACAGATTCAGGAGAGTTGGAGACTTATAATGAGGCAAAGAAAGACACATCTTACATGCAGTGGGAGTTGACCGAGTTGCCCACTAGTAAAAGGGTTTTGTTAAACAAGTGATTATACATGATCAAAAGTGAAGCAGATGGTAGTCTCAGATACAAGGTGAGACTTGTGGTCAATGGCTTTTCTTAAAAAGAAGGGATTGACTACTCCGAGATACTTTCACTAGTAGTGAAGATGACATTAATCAGAGTTCTACTGAGTATAGTTACAGTGGAGGATCTTCATCTCGAGCAGTTGGATGTGAAAACAGCGTTTGTGCATGGTGATCTTGATGAAGAGTTATACATAGTGTAACCTAAAGGTTTTGAGGTTCAAGGTAAAGAACACATGGTATGTCGCCTGAAGAAAAGCTTGTATGGCTTGAAACAAACTCCGTGTTAATGGTATTTAAAATTTGATGGTTTCATGGAAGAAAAAAGATTTACGTATTGTGAGGCTGATCATTATGTTTATTTTCACAAGTATGGCAATGGTGATATTGTATATCTCTCTTTATATGTGGATGACCTGCTGGTGGCTAGCTCCAATATAAAGAGAATTGCAGAAGTGAAGAACATGTTGGCATCGCAGTTTGCTATGAAAGACTTGAGAGAGGTCAAGAAGATTTTAGGCATGAAAATCATTAGGGACAGGAAAAATAAGAAATTATGGTTGCTGCAGGAAGACTATATGAACAAAGTGTTAAATAGATTTAACATGGATAAGGCAAAACCGGTTGCAACTCCTTTAGCAAGTCACTTTAAACTTTCCAAGAACACATTTCCTAGTACTCAAGCTTTGAAAGATGAGATGGTAGCAGCGCCATATGCATCAGCTGTGGAAAGTTTGATGTATGCTATGGTGAGCATGAGACCTAGACATTGCACATGCAGTGGGAGTCGTGAGTCGATATTTGCAGAACTTAGACAAAGAACATTGGAATGTAGTAAAATGGATATTGAGATATCTAGTAGGTACATCAAATTACTTTCTTTGTTATGAAGGTACATCTTTGGAGTTGCAAGGTTATGTGGATGTAGATCACTCGGGTGATCGAGATAGTGGTAAGAGTACCATTGGATATGTCTTTACAGTTGCAAGTATAGTCATGAGTTGGGTATCTCAACTATAGAAAAATAGTGGCTCTATTGACGACGGAAGCAGAGTATGTGGCGATCACGGAAGCCTATAAGGAAATCATGTGGTTACAAGACTACATGGATGAGCTACATCAAAAGCAGCTAGTAAGCACACTGTGGAGTGATAATCAAAGTGCAGTATACTTAGCAAAAAATGTAGCTTATCACTCAAGGACTAGACATATCAAGAAGCGTTATCATTTCATCAAGTCGGCATTGAAAGATAATGAGTTAAAGCTACAAAACATTGATAGCTTGAAGAATCCCGCTGACATGTTTATCAAGGTAGTAGACAAAGAGAAGCATACTTTCTGTACTACCACCATCGGTATTACTCCGTGTTAATTGATGAGGAGTAACATAAGGGCATAAGTTCCAGTTACTAGTTTTTGAAGAAGATGGATGCAAAGTTACTTGGTGCATTAGATATATTTGTTTTCAAATGGAAGATTGTTGTCATGTGAAGCCAAAATTAATATTAAGGGTTTTTTTTTTGTCATTTTCTCTTTTTTTAGTTTTTAAGTTAAAAGCTGCCTTTTTTATATAAGATATTAGCGCAAAAAAGAGTCTGTAGATATTAGTGCAGAAAAGAATCTGCATATGTTAGCGCAGAAAGAAAAATTGCCTCTTATAAACTGCATTTTATATATAAGCTATTTAGGTTAACGTAGAGAGAAAAAGAGAAAATAGAGAAAAAAGAAAGAGAGAGGCCATGACGGCTTGGTGAGTGTTCTCAATCTCTTTTGCCCTGATCTTGAGAGAAGATCGTGATGGTATTCTTACTTTCTTCGAAATCTAGTGGATTTGTAAAGTGACTCTACGTAAAGACGTAGCCCAAGTTTGGGTGAACTTCGATAACAAATTTTCTGATATGTTCATCTGATTTTGATCTTCTATTATTATATTCCGCATGCGCAAATTGTTTACTTCGATTATTTTTCTAGAATTGGGGCACGATTCTTAACGTACTTGTCTCTTAACTGGCCTTCAAAAGGTTAGTGACAACTCCTAGAGTAAAAACAATTTCCATAATTAATCCAAGAAACCAAATTGTGATTGCGATTGGAAGGGTTTGGGAGAACCCACGCCAAGCGTGAGTGATCACCTCGCCTTCACACCCACTTGGCAATCCATCAAACCTTCTCGTGATTCACCTCGGGAGGGTCGCGACATTCTCCCATGATTACGATAGAAAATCCAGAATATGAAAAATTGAAAAAAGATATAAGCAATTTCTTTGAATACCTCCATATGAATTCCCACGATTGACAAAGTTGATTAGGGCATTGAGAATATCCAATTAAAGAACTGGAGGTTAGTGGTCGAATCCTAGGAACTGCATGCAAATTGATTTGAGTTAGGCCCGAGCTTAACCGATTCATGGGTTTATCTATGTGCCTCCACGTTCGTGCTCATCGCAAGTTCGTGACCCGTCCCAACCTTTTTATTCTCTCGTCCCTCAACCCAACAATCCCTAGACTGACCAACATACTGTTAATGGCTATTCTAATATGCCCTGTCCTCATTGTCAATAGCAAAACCTCTGTGCCATCTGAAGCCATGGTGGATGGGGGACCTTCTCCTGTCTTTACCACGATCAGGCCCCGCCTAATTTTGATAGAGATTTCATTTTTCATGACCATATTCCACTACAAAGGCGAAGGCGTACCTGCCAAACCTGAAAATGATTAATGTGCCTACATCTTCACTTTCTAGAACCTAGAAACTTTTTCCCTAACACGCACTCGGACCAGAGCAAACATACACCAAATTCCAATATTGAAAAGCTCCATCGTATATGCAAAGTACTCGAGAAAGGCTTTGTTTTGTCTATTAGAGAGATAGTTACTTTATTAGGTCGATTATATTGCTACACGAGACAAAATTATTTTAAGGCTTCATTTATTTCGCGAAAAATGAATGATTTACAAAATATTTTCCTAAAAACGATTTCTTATATCACTTGAAATAATTAGTCAATAAAAAATGTTTTCATTGCCGTTAACAATTTATATCTAAAAATTGTCTAGGATAATCGTAATATTTTTTGTTCATTCATTTTTTTTAGCAATATAATCGATCGTTAGTAGAATAATATTTTTCAAGAAATAAATAAAAGCTTAAGTAATAGAATGAAATTTACATTACTGTCACAAACGAGTATGTGTCCTTGATGTGTTTCTCAAAATTTGTCGCTTTTACACAAGCAAAAGATGCTCTTTTATTTATTTATTTATTTTTATCTTAAACGAGTAGTGGCACGTCCAGTCAACTCTTTCAAAAATTATCTCAAAAGATTCGGAGAAAAAAGAGCACGTGGTTACAGGAAAGGTGGGGGCTCATCGGTCATCATAAATAGCCAAGAGCTCTATCTACATAGTCAGTTTTAAATCACACAAGCAGTCCACACTAACTGCGCCATCGCTTCTACAACGTCCGCGTCACTTAGTTCCGTCCGACGACTCTCCTTTTCGCCAAGAACCTCGTCTCGAATTCGTCTCGCCATTCCTCGGACAAAAAGATGGCGACGCAAGATCCCGAGCTCGACGTCTCGAACACCGAGCTGCTCTCCGTTCAAAACCGGAGGTCGGCGCGCGAACGATGCGTCCTTCTCTTGAAGAGATTGTATGGGAAACACTACCCTCCTGGTTTCCACAGAAAGGTAAAGTGTCCATCCTCCTCCTCCTGTTCCTCCGCTTCTTTTCGGTGGTTGTCCCATTTCGTCTGAACTTTGCGCATGACGAAACCTGCAAACGCCGCATATGTTCTGCAGGTGGCAGCCGAGATAGTAGCGACGTATCTGCTGGTGTTCGTCACGTGCAGATCGGCGGCGCTCAGCGCCAGCGACGAGCGCAGGGTGTCGAGGCTGGGGGCGTCGGTGGCGGGAGGGCTGGTGGTGACCGTCATGATCTATGCGGTGGGCCACATCTCCGGGGCCCACATGAACCCTGCCGTCACCCTCGCATTCGCCGCCGTGCGACACTTCCCATGGAACCAGGTAAAAGAGCTACGAAAAGGGAACGCTTAAGCCAAAGTCGACCCTCCAAAGAGTCTTTTACCTGTTGGCAAAACAGGTCATAGAATCACAACTGCTTTTCCTGAGTTTGGACGCATTTCAAACTCGTGGGATTCATGCCAAACGGCTCTTTCGCGCTTTTCGGTCCAAAGAGTCTCTCTTTTTACCCCTCAGAAGGGAAGGGGTGTGAATACACAGACCCCACCTGACTCATGATATTTTGCATTAAGTCTTTAAAAGGAATATTTAATTAGGCAGTAACCGTTTGCAAATGCGAATTGATTATATAACAATCATTAGGTGACTGTATGTAAGATTGACAACCTGTTTCGAACCACAAAAAACAAAAAACAATTAATTAAAAATTATTGTAAAGTCTATTCCTTTAAGAATTTATGGTCTACTACATACTGTTATTCTTACAATTATCTAAAAACTGTTATGTTAATAAAGCCTTTTGCAACTGCACATTGCCTAAGTATAGATTTGCATCACAAGCTTTCCACTTGGGAGTGAGTGCTACAAATCTTCCTATTTAGAGAATTGGCTTCACTGTTATCTTTGGATCCTATGATTTTGAAACTAGTATGCTCCAGTTGAAGTGGCCATGAGATAGGAATTACGTGCAACAGAATTAACTGCGTCTGAAATTGAAAAAATTATGCATGAAAATTGTTATTTATTAAGATTCCAATTTGTTCAATGGAGAATGAACTTCGTTGAAATTCTATTTCAAAGGATATGGTTTTTTATGTGTTGAGTTATTTTTCGCAAATAAGATAGATGTAATTATCTGATATATGTTATTGGAAGAATATGAAAGGTAACACAACTTGAAGGAAAAAAATTGAGTACGGCATCTGGTATCTAGATTCGGATGTCGGTTTCGCGTCTGGCTGTTAGAGAACCAAGTCTGGCACCAAAGTCCTTGGTCTAGGCCATGGGGACCCAGATCAGGGTCATGGGGATCCGAGATCGTGTCTCAGGATCGACGCTCTAGGTTGTCGAAATCTAAGTTCGGGTGCCACGGACCCGGGTCATCACTTGGTCTTCACTTAAATAACGAGTACGGTCCTGCTAATTCCATTGTCGGATTTAGACCCGGGTCATCACTTTGGTCTTCCACCCAAAACAGCCCGAATCAAAGTTGGAAAAGTGTTCCGACCAAAAAGAAAATGTTAGAAAAGTGTGGACCTAGACGCCCATCTGTCGGTTTGCCCGATCCTGATCTATGGATTGCATGCAGGTGTATTTCCCGTCACTTTAGAACAAATTGAGATAATCGATGAAAGGGAAATTAATATATGTGGTAGAGAACATACGCTGCGCGACACAGATTATCGTGGGAGTGGACACGAATTGCGGTCACCTGTGCCGGTGGGAGCCCCATGGACATTCTCTCCTGACCCAAAAGCTATGAGGCCTCATGGGTTGGGCCCATTCCTAATTGAGAAAGGAGTTGGCATTATCAGTCCATCTGATGACATATATAAGCTTATTTGGCTTATCCTAGTTAATTTTTAATGAGTTTTGAACCCTTTCAGGAGGGAGATGACTTGAGGAGACGATTGATTATCTTCCAATCCTCTTCTATGCTAATCACCCTTCCCACTTGACAATGAAGTCAATTCATTGTCTCCCTTCCTCTTCCCTAGTAAATACCAAAATTCGTTTTCTTCTTTGCAATCACTCCATCGAAGTACAAGGTAAGAACGCGAACGCGGGTACTCTACTTAGCCTCCGGTGCCCGTCGGAAAGGAGAAACTATCACGCCCTCATGGGATATGTCGAGTGCTCTACGATTCTCGAGAAAATCCCGGTTTATCCCTGTTGGTTCTGTGCATAAACGGCATTTCTTTCCTTTCTGGATGAAAATCCTTCTCCAATCAAGATTGGAAATGTAAAACTGTGCCTTCTCTTTTATTGTTTGAGGCAATTTTTCTCACACATGAGTTCAAGAAGTCAGAAGGATATTCAAGTTCCAGAATATTGGAAAAAACAATTTACGGTTTAATAATTATTTATTGCAAAATAAGATATTGTGCAAGCTTTCTGATGTTTCCCATTTGATAAAATTCAAATTGTGAATACCGCAAGACGTTCAAAAGGTAAAACGTCAAGAGTAAAAAGTCAACAAACAGACTCACATGGGTAGAATTTGACTTGTACAGGGAAGAACAATAGGTAATTTTCAGGGGTATGGACCTTGTATAACGTCAGGGGTGAGCACTTCTGTCCCAGTTCAACTAGGAACCGGTCCAAATCGGCCGGTTCTCGGTTTCAAAATTTGGAATCTGCAATAACTGATTTGATTCCCGATTTCTTGTGTGGAACCAGACTGACGGACCGAACTAGTGGATTCTCTTGGTTGTTCTCATGCTTTCTCTGTCTTATCTCGGTTAAACTGGAAAGCACAGTGTGATTCATCAGTAGTTTGAATTCGGTTTTTTTTTTCCCTTGGGAAGAAGGTGACGTACTGTCCGGAGAGATCATTTCTTTTGTCAATGGAGTTACAAGATGAAGCTTCACTCGGCCGTTCTTTATGTTGGTTCCAAGACCATGGGCAAAATATAAGAATAAGTCCAAGACCATCATGGGCTGTCTTGAGGGCTGGGTTCTTGAATACCCTTTTAACATAGTTTCATCGTCTAGGCTCCAACCTAGTACTTTGTATTAACGCCATCTGCTTTCCGCCATGCTGCACCAGATTTAATTCAGTTAGGCGGTGCTGAATCTCCACTGTTTCCTGAGTAGCATTCGGTGATTGTCCACTTGACAGGTTATTGTCTTTGAGCGTGGAGATTAACTTATTGTTGATTCTTAATCCAAGTGATGTCACCAAAAAGAAAAGAAAAAACATTGGCCTGTTGTCGGGTTGACCCTATAACCGGCCAATCCGACCTGGTCCGGTTCTAGGGTCAATAGGGTCGATTCCTGTTTCCACAACTTGTGAACCAATCTTCACTGGGTAGGTTCTATGCTAGAAATGCTATCCACCTTGGAACTGATCACCCCGAACATTACTCTTTTTGATTGAGAATAAGGAAAAAGATTAGTAATGAAACCCCATGTGGAATGCCATATGCAGTGAAGACAAGTGGGCCCAAATGTAGTTCGAAGCCATTACAAATCCAATTTTAATTTCGAGTAACATAAAGGAACTGACTTCTACTGGTTTGGCACTTTCATGTGTGTTGCAGGTCCCATTTTATGCTGCTTCTCAACTAACAGGAGCAGTCTCCGCTGCATTCACGCTGCGCGTGCTCCTGGATCCTATCAAACATGTGGGTACCACTTCGCCTTCGGGATCGGACACCCAAGCCTTGACCATGGAGATTGTGGTCACATTTTCCATGATGTTCGTCACTTCGGCTGTCGCCACCGACACCAAAGCTGTAAGAATCACAACAACACTGCTTTATTTGCAGCTAAAATTAAAACTATAGAGCTGTTCTCATTAATCCATTTCCTTTGCAGATTGGAGAGCTCGCAGGTATAGCAGTTGGCTCCGCGGTATGCATAACATCGATATTGGCTGGGTAAGAAACGATGACACTTTCTGCACTGTAAAAGTCAAGTCTAATAATCGCATTTTCAAAGCAAACAATAGATGCTAGATAGGTATTGCTAGGTAAAATTAGAACAAAGAATAATAAGTCTTGAATGAGCAATCTCTACAATAAGGACTGTGTGTTCTGGCAGGTTGAATCTTAAAATATGATGTGGTCCCCTAAGAGACCGAATTGAACACCGGAAGATTGTGGAACCTTAGCTACTTGACCATTGTTATAGGTGCTAAAAAGCCATACCAAAAATTAAAGGGACTCAATAACAGCAATTTGGTCCGCAAAAAATAGAGATTTTGCGCTGTAATTGGTTGACCGTGGTACATAAATAAGTCATGACGATAGCTGAAGTTCAGCTCACATTGTAATCCGCCTCTACTTGGCTGTAATGCTTATAGAATTCTTCCCATTTTATACTTTCTCTCCAACACGGAAATTAAGCAAAATGATCCAACTTCCCTGGGAAAACATGTTCCAAAAAATTCGAACAAAAGGATGTGTCGCTAAGCTGTGATATGCAGACCGATATCAGGTGGATCTATGAACCCAGCAAGGACCATAGGACCAGCACTTGCCAGTTCATACTTCAAGGGACTATGGGTCTATGTGGTCGGGCCGGTGACAGGGACGCTTCTCGGGGCTTGGTCTTAGAATCTTATCCGGATCTCAGATAAGCCAGGACACGCAATCGCACCATCGTTTTCGTTCAAACTTCGACGAACGAGGAGCTGCGATGGCCAGGCGAACAACGAACCCTCTTGATGCTCTGTTAAAAAAGGGAGAGGTTGCATTGGTTTTAAGGAAAGCCAGTGTCGTATTTCTGCTTGTAACCTTATTATGGCTGTATTTCTCGTCATGACATATGTATATGTAGCCATGCCAATGGATGCACTAGTGTTCTGACATGTAAAGTTCTGGCATATCTGTATTTTTTCTCTCTTTATGTTAGTATGGAATGCAATGTTCAAGTTTGATTAGTTAGGCGAAAGTCCATTTTTTGATCCCTTCTGCATTTATTTCCAATCAAGTTCTTAAATTATGGGTCTAATTAGTGTGCATAACTTTTCTAATCGAGCCCTCCAGCTCCAAATGTGATTAATTGGAATTGCATGTCCATTAGAGCCACTAGGATGGTGTTGACACCTAAATTTCGACCCCATTTTAGGATTAATTTAAAATTTATTTCAGTAATTAATTTGCATAAAAATTAGGGGTCGACTTAGCCCCTAGTAAAAATATTTAAATTAATTGCATTTTAATTTTCATATAGGTTTATAGTTATTTGTTCAGCATGCATAATAATACATTTTTGCATTAAAATTGGATTGGATGACAAAAATCGGATAGAAATTGGATAAGCGAATTGGGCTAAATTAATTATAAAATTTAGCCAAGCATAGGGGATAGGGGATTGGAATTCTTAGGGCTTTTGAGGCCTAATTTGAGCTTAAATCAACCCACTTTAATTTTTTATTGGGGAAAAAAGCCATTTATTTTAAAAATTTCATAATTAATCAGGAAAAAAGGCCGAAATTAAGCCCGAAAGAGATAATAAACCCATGGAGAAGTCAAATTTCGACCAAGCCCTCCGGTGGGGTGGCTGAGCCAATTAGGGGCCAAATTGAAAAGATTTTCGCCGATTGGGGCCAATTTGCAAATATTAGAAAGATGGGGGACCAAACCGTAAATACCCAAAAATTTAGAAAATCCTCGAGCTTGTCTATATATACCTCGTTATACCTCTGAATCAAAAGGGGGGTGTGCCATAATTCTCAAAAAAAGAGGCACCAAATTCGAGAGAGAAGAGAGAGAGAGGTTGGACTCCATTCCAACTGGCGGGCCACTTTGTCGCCGCTGCCCCGCTCTCGTTGCTACTCCTCCAGCCATGAGCCACCTACCAATACGAAGCTTGTGTGGAGTACTTCGCATCCATCTAAGCGGCACGTCCAGAAGATCACCGGTCGCGGAGAACTTACCTCGAGAAAACCTCCAGTCGCTGGTTTTGCCTAAAAATTCTAGATTTGAGGCTGCTCGCGAGCCGCTTTCGCCGCCTCGATTTAGCCACTTTCCAGCGTTCCCCCCGAGGCCACAAGTAGTCAAAACAAAGCTTGTGCGAAGCTCTTCGCATTTGTTTAAGCCGATTTCCCAGAAAAACCACAACCGAGACGAGCCGAGTCCACGAACAGGGCTTGTCACAATCCCTATTTTGCACAAAAACAGGGGCCGATTTTGGTTGCCGTTGGTTGCCGCTCTTCGACGCTGCTCCGCCCATCCCCGGTGGTTGAAATCCCTTCCTTGAAGTCCCAAAGAGCCCCTCGATTGAAGCCGCAACAATCCAAATCGAGATTGGAGCCAAAACAGCCCCAATCCAAGCCGCCCGCCACATGTTCGACAAAAGTCCAAAGAGAGGTCCGATTACATTCTGCCTTGCCACCGCCGCTGTCCGATGCCTCTGGCGACCCTCAACAGCTTGGCAACGTCCCTCATGGCTGACCCTAGCTTGTGGATCGTGAATTTCAAAAAAGAAAGTGGATATCTCCTATTCTAATTAGATAAATATCTAATCCCTTTTGATATTCTATTGATAATATTGCCTAAATTGAAGATTAGATCCTATAGATAGGACAATATTGCACATTGCCTTATAGATAATTAGGCATATTATCTTAGGAGATTTGATTTTTATATTTTTTATATTTTTTATTTTTCGTGATTACTTCCCATTTATAGTTATAAGATAATTTGCATGTCAATAATCAATCTTGCTCATAATATATGCTCCCATGGTGACTATGTCCTGAGGAAAATGTGCAATAAGGTAATATCTGACTTCCATTCAGAAGTATGATCGTGCCCGCACATGAAAATTATATATCACATCCTCAATTTGAAGGATTGGGTTGATAATTCCAAAATAGAATTTCAAAATCTGTCCTATATATTTGGGGATGGTGGTTATTCTAGAAATTAATTCACTTTTTGGCCCCAATTCAGGGGAATGTTGTGAAATCGAAAATCGAAAATCGGAATTAAAGGTATATTATGGACAAGATTGATTTTTCCCATTCAAATTATTTGTTCTTGTTTAAATGTAATCAATCACAAAAAATACCAAAAAAATACTCATCATGTGCATGTCATCTTTGCCATGTCATTAGTCTAGATTCATTAATGCCATGTCTAGGTTCATTTGATATAATTTTTAGGTGCATTCATATAGAATTAAATGTCTAAGTTCATTTATTATTTAACCTTAGTCATTAGGATCAGTTAATTAAATTGGCTATCATATAGTATAGTCACATAACATTTTTGCCCGTCATTTAGAAAAGGTAAATTTAGGGTCATAAATGCATGTCATTTAATTTTACATCATTAGACTTAAATCATTTAATTAAATGCAGTTCATTTTAGAATATGGTTGCATTAGCATTGCATTCAATAAAAGAAAACCCCAAAAACATTAATCTACATTGCCACTCAAGGAATTTTCATGAAAAATGGGTACCAAAAGGGCGTTAATAGAAATATTAGCATAATCAAGTTCCCGAACTCATTTAATCTCTAGTTCATAGGAATAAAGTATATCTCTATATACTTTGTTTAGGTTTCTAATCAGCCTACCATAAACGATTAGTGGCGACTCTGTTTTAAATCTTTTGTACGTTAATATCGAACCTTAAGTTGCGATTTGGTAGGACTTGGGAGGGTCTGAGCTGGGTTAGTTAATTTAATTAACTTAGTAATCAATTAACCCAGGTTTCGGCGAAATTTAGGTCGCGACAGATGCTGACTTTGAAAAATACTTTTTTCTATCGTGGACTATTAGCTAACACATAAGAATGAAAATCTAGAAGATGAAGACTACAGTTTGACCTTGAGAAATGAGGTTTCTCAAAACGAATAGTACAAATCGAGCTATTAATGTCAGCTCACACAGGCTCTTTTTATGTGCGACAAACAAGTTAGCTCCAATTCACCAGATCTAGAGTTGGAGGGATCTAATTGAAAAAGTTATGCAAGATTAAGGCTGGGTTTGATTCAACATTTTCAAGGAGCTTTTAGCCTCCAAAGCTCCTTGAGAAAATGTTGAGATGTTTGGTAAGCAGTTTTCGGCCAAATTTTGGCCTTAGGAATATTGAAAGCCCAATGCTGAAGGGACTAGCATTAAGCTTTCAGCATTTGTAAAGTTGAACCAAACCTACCATAAATACTCAATTGTACAAATTAAACTTGCAAAGACTTGTTTGAAAATTCAAAAATCTGGGACTATTTATAATGAAAAACATGTGAAACTCGTTGTTTTAAGTGGCACATTCTTCATAAGAATACGGTAATGACACGTTGTATAAATGAACAAAATGACGTGAGAACAAAATCGGGAAAGGATGCAATGGGATAATCGATAAAGTAGAATTAATGGTTTAACTTGTATTTGATTTTTATAATAAATAGTTGTTGACACCAACACATGACCAATTTTTTGTTATTATCGGAAACTTGAATGGAATCAACAACTCGCTAGTAAAGTCATTGATGTTGATGGCAAGAAATCAACACGATAATCGTCACCCCCCAGATCTAATAAGAATAGGGGAATGACACGGCCGTCCTTCTACTCGAAAGATGCAGCCTCAAAAGCAACAACATCAAAGTTCTATGATTTAACAAAAGAATATTTACACTTTCAACTCAACTAAACCCAACATATAACATCAGACATATATATCACCCCTCAAAACATACCCAAGATCCAACTCCCAAAAGTCCTCGTCGATGGTGCTCTCGTACTATCGCTTGCTAACGGAGGAATCTGAAAAAATTTGTAAGGAATGGGATAGTATAATTTATTCTAAGTAGATTGAGCAGCTACTATGCATATATAAAGTAATATCAGAAACTTGTAATCCAAATACACGATATAATATCCATATCAAATTAGATATAAGTTGTTTCATGTTAACAAAGTTTTAAACAAGTCAAAAATGCTCATATCCTTGGTAACATCATAACAAAAATATCAATAGTCAAGTCCATTGATTAATCACAACAACTCACATATAAATGGTCTATTCCATTGATTAATCTTATCAATCACACGTTGATGGTCCATTTCATCGACTAATTTATTGCTCGATATACTACAATAGTCACAACATAACGATTGGTGACAAGGCAACCAAGATTCCCCCTTTGACAAGGTCCCCACCTACAAAGCCAGTAACTCAGCTCAGAAGGATATCCCAAACCGGTATGCATACCCTAGAAACCCAAACCCGAGTTTACAACCATATTGAGCATCAAACTATCATCCTCTAAGAATTCACAATTCCAAATCCATAAACTGTTTTATAAATCAAAATACATTTCCCAAACCATTTCAGAATTCATTTTATAAATCACAGTACGATTCCCAAACCATTTTAGAATCCATTTCATAAACTAGGTTCACAAGCAATACATATACATAAACATTCACGACATATCTCATAAACCAATCATATAATCTTTTGCAATACAATTCATTAGTTAGAAATACCTTTCACAAAGCATTTCTCATATAAGTCAAATCCTTTTATACTCTAGTTCGCAAAACCATATATATTCACCTTTTTACAATACATTTCTTAAAACCATTTTCAAATCATTCTCAAGTACTAAAATGTAGTAATTGTTCAATCCAGATTTTTATGCAATAAATATGTTTTAATAATTCATATGATACTCAATCTTTATCGTTTTCAAGACATGAGTTTACAAATTTATGGAAGATATAGAACCACTCACTTGCGGACGCCTATGACTAAACAACATAGATTATTCGAATCGTTGAACTCACAATCCTATCAATTAAACAAGAAACAATGTTAAAGTAGAGTAAAACGCTACCTCAACTATGACTCAGCTAAACTAAACTTAGATGCTAACAAAACATTTCACACACACCAACAAATTGTTCGTCCAAATCGATTATCCAAAGCCGTCCGCAACGCAGAGCTTGTGTGTCGAACTCGGTTGTGTCACAACTCTCTCCACAAACTATTTCAAGTGAACTTACAGTAAAAAAAAAGATCGTTCGACGTACTACAAAACCCATATTTCGGCCAACCCAAAAACTACCCAAAAAATTGACGAAGATTGACATGGAAGGTTGCTGGTCGCTATTGTTCACCACACACGTGCAACTTCAAAAATTTATTTCATGTAAACCGAAAGTTCAAATCGAGTTCCATAAAGTCTTACTCCTCCACAACATCCTAAACTATCATTCCCCCATAATTTCTCAACTTAACAACTCCAAAATCGGACATCGCAACTCAAATTTCACTTAAATCTGAATTTGAGCCCTAATTCCGAAAATTTCTCTGATTGAAAGAACGAAGGATGTGAGCACTTACCGGGCATTGCATCTTAGTGTAACTCCGACTTAGCGAGGCATCCGACGCAAGTCCATGAAACTAATACATAGGAAATAGACTACGCATTAAAGACATAGGAACTTAAAAACATAACAAAGACTTAGGAATTAGAAAGCAATTAAAGTCTTGTTGCAAGTTCCAATGCATGGGAAATGACAAATCTTTATGACAAGTCAAAGATGGGGCTCATTGTTGAGGTCTTATCGATGAGAGGCGCATTGAGCTTTAATGTGGGTTGATCTTCTTGGTTGAGCGAGTTGGTCTTGAATATGATTTGCATCATATATTCATTAGCGAATTGTGAACGACCCATGTGTTGTGGAAATCCTCTATACAGATTTTGAGGACTGACAAAACATTATATTAAACTAGACTCATACTAATGAGATCGATTTTCAAGGAAAATTTATTCATATCTTATTAAGCAATCTCTGGATTTTACCACGTCTGAAGTCTTGGTCCGTATATTGAATGGACGCCACTAGAGTATTATGAAAGAGCATTTTATGACTTGCATAAAGGATATTGTCAAGTTTATGCCCTTCTTATAAGGCAATCGCAGACCTTAAGTATACTCAGAACTTTGTAAGTAACATATGAAGATAACGTCTGAAGCGATCTTCTGAAGACAACATCTAAATATCAACGATCTTTCAGACTTGATCTCCAATGGATATATTTAAAAACCATGCGACAGCTAGAGATCTGGCCTGGTATTTCACTTTGGATATAATTGATCAATGATCAAATCTTAGATTGATTTGTAACGGACAATCAAAAGCAAATCTTCTTTATTTGATCGGATATCCTCTTGATTGGCGAGATATACTTACCTTACTTGGAACTCAGCTTATGGAAACTCGGATTCTGGTTGTATGGGGGATAGAATCAACGGGAGATTCAATATCTTCTTCAACGACTACTTAACCTCTTTTGGATAAGTTCATATGTGACGGGAAGTTTGATGAACTATCCACTGAAAATTGTCCAATAGCTAGTTTGGAAACGGAGGAGTATAAAAGGAGGACGATATGCCCAAGTGACGAAGAGCGCAAATCATAAATTTCAAAGTGTTAGAGAGTCTAGTTCATATACACTTGTTATCAAGAGTGCTTACATTGTAATCGTCGAGAGGTGTTAGTTGAAAATTTTGCGATCAAGAAAGTGATCATCTTAAGTGCACATACTGTAACCTCTTATTGATTCAATTGATAGTGAAAACCAGCCAATGAGACTGATCGCGTGGAGAGTGGATGTAAGCTTGACCAAGCCAAACCACTATAAATCTCTTGTGCAATTTTCTCTATCCTTACTCTCTTTATTTTGATAGAGCATTGCACTTTTACTGATCTTTGATATAACTCTGTTATTCATCAGTGTTTGTTAATTTCACATAATCAAACTTAAGTGTTTCAATTCCACATTAATTTCTTAAATTTGTTTGAATTCACCTATTCACCCCCTCTAGGTAATACTACTAGCTGTATCACCATGTTAGACCAGAGGACCAATCCATGGCGTGAGATCATTGCCCTAGAAGATCAGATATTTGTGGTGATTGATACGCAATCACATGACTGCAAAATGTCTATAAATATCATCATATCTACGAAATCGGAATATTATATCGGGTAGCCTCTCCTCTTCCAAAACTTGTGTACAAAATAAAAAGGAATATTACAGTAATATCTTATACTTACACTCTTTTTTCTTTCTTTTTTCAGAATTCATAATGATTTTATATGTATGTAATCTCCCTCCACCTTGATGTAGCTAGTAGTGTCACCTAGAGGGGGTGAATAGGTGATTCCGACTAATCTTAACAAATTGAAGCGGAATTGAAAAGCTAAGACTAGTAACTCGACACACCTAACAGATATGTTAAATTTTGCAGTTTCAATTTTTCCAGTCTTTATGCATCTTTTTAGATGACAATCAAATCGTATCGTGGGCAAGTAGTTTTTGCTCCCCCGACACAAGACTAAATTCACCTTTTCAGACCGATCAAAGTCCGGATATCCAGGCAGGAACTAGTAGATTCGCCATTTTACATCTCGATCAATCTCTGGATTTGTTTCACAAAATATCTACAAGAGCATCTTGGAGAGGAGCACGGGGTTCGGCGAACTATGTTATCAAGCACACGTTTTTAGGTCAACATAAGAGACACGAATTGTCAATGGCTTTCGTGGAAATGCACCACACGAGGACATGCCCCTTATCTCTTATACTCTTTAAAGGGGCCACAAATTTCCAGTTTAAAACCTGCTTAGCTGGGGATTCTATAATAACCCAATCAGTACCCCGATTCTGAATCCTAAAGAAATCTCGTCCTGCTGGGTTTTCTTCCCTTATTTATTCGGGAATCTTTCTTTTTCTTTCTTTCTTTCTTTTTAAATGCCCATTTGAGTTGTAAAGCAGTTCGGTATGAATGTGTCTCAGCATCACCATTTTAATAAGCCTTTCAGTTGGACAAAGATAATATACAACTCGACATGTACACACTTAATATATACGAGAATCGATACCAATTCTTGTAGCTCTGGCCTTCAAATATGAGTTTTGTCTCACCGATTTTCTAAACTTTTTGTCTAGTTAATCAATGTATATAAAAATACAAGTAGACAAAAGGAAAAACAATTATCACGACAGTGATTGTGATAATGTTTTATTTACTCCTAATAAAGGTCGATCAAGTCTGTGTCAAGGAAGGTCTTTTACAGGCTATAAATACGCACTTTAGGATTAGCTCACTCTCTGCGTCTCTCTCTCTCTCTTTGTAAAAAGTTATATTACGTCAATATCACTTGAAAGGGAGGAATTGGTGTCCGACTGAAAGATGAAGAAGGTTGTGCTGGTGAGAAGAGAAGAGCCCTCAAAAAGCCCAGACACTTCTTCTTCGTCCACGATGACCAGCATAAGATATGCAGACTGCCAGAAGAATCACGCTGCCTCCACTGGAGGTCACATCGTCGATGGATGCACCGAGTTCAGGCCACAAGGCGCAGAGGGCTCGAGCTTGGCTCTCACTTGTGTTGCTTGCGGCTGCCACAGGAACTTCCACAGGAAGGTGGTTGAGAATCGGTAGTCATTCAATAGGGCACAAAATTTAGCACTGAAGTTTCATTGAGTTTGCACTGTCGGATCGATTAATTCAGCATTTACTTTATGTTGTATTAGGTGGTCTGATTTTCCCTTCTATTGCCTTTTGTGATTAAGAAGTTAAGACGATTCGCCTGAGGTAATTAACCTCTTTGGTCATTATTATTATAATTAATATCAGTAAACGATTGGAAAAAGTTTCTGGTTTTCGGAATGATCATACTGGATAGTCATGCTCATGCTCTTTTCCTTGATTGAGGGCTGAACTATGTACTATATTTATGTGAAACTAAGAAATTAAGCAATATATTGTCTGAAAGTATTGGCAAGCTGCGTGCACAACATTCTTGTAAGATTTTATGGAATTTATGTGACAAGGAATCATAAACAGGTGGGTATATAGGCAAGTGTGACTGCAATAGAGATAGAAGATACTGAAAAGAAATTATGGTGAAATCTAAGTCCCTCACCCAGAAAAAAGATGTGGACTGAGTGGCAAGATTATTGACACTCAAGCACATACTAGACATTTTCACCTGGAAAAGATAAAGATTGTTGGCCGAAGAAAAAAAACACAGAAAAAGGAAAGATTGCTGGATTGAAGGGTATGTCTAAAAAATGTTCCTCCGTATAGAAACTAAAGTTTTTATCTGGACGAATAAATCAATTGTCTTTGACTTTTTGTTTAATTGATCAAAGCATAATGCGTCAACTGGTGATATGTTGTTTGAAGTAGCTTTTTGTTAGTGCTTAGACCTCAAAATGGCCCACATATCTAATCATGTTGGTTGTTAAGTTGGAGGATTTTCTTCGGAGCTGTACTTAAAAGTTGATTAAAGCTAATCTCAGAAAACAGACTTCTGCGGTAGGTGGTTAAAGTTTGGCCAAGGGTACCCATTAGGCCATTATAAGTTCAAAAAAGAAAGTTGCCAAGTGAGACAATACCTAATCTGTGTTAATTTGTCAATTGCCTTTATTATACCATTTATCTTTATGCATAACTTAACATACAGTTGTTGCAACATTAACAAGAGTTATCTGCATGGACACCAATGTTTCAGTTTAATGCAGGAGCAGGTAATCGTAAAGAGCAATTCATAAGTAAATCGAGTGGACATTTATTTTATTCTCTATCATGTTTGATAAAATAGTGAGTTAACCACCTGTAAGTTCTATGATATTAGCATCTGCTAGACATTTCTGTTGAGACGGACACATCCATTTGGTATATAGCTTCATACTTTCTCTTCAGATGAATATGTAGATATTTGCCATGTGAGTTTTAGAGACAAGAAACGAGGAAGTTTGGTGTTTTTGGCGAAGTATGGGGGGGACCAAACTTCAGGTAAGGTGTTGCATTGTCTGGTAGAAGTCAATTCTGTGAAATATCTGCAAAAATCACAGGTTGATGCATGATCTATTTGTTACATACATGAGTGTAAACTTTGACAGAATTGAAAGAATCTCTGTCGCATCTCTAAAGCAGAGAAGCCGCACATATGCTGAATGGTTGAATCCTTGATTGGTATATAAATGAGTAAATACAGACAATCAATCTCCTATTATCATTGGCTTCGCAGTTAGAGTGACAAATTCAATCAAGTTATCCGCTAACCAATTCATGCTATTTTTAAGATGGTCAGTTCAAAAGTCGCTGAGCCGACAGTGATGATGCCTCGCTTTGTCTAGAGACTTTTGATGGTGTGCGTTGGAAGGTACCTCCCATGACTCAAAGCTCTCATCTTCCGTTTTCTCAGTGAATTAATTCATATATTAGAGACACCATACGAACTTTGGAGCCGCGGTTTCTATTACGTGACGAAATGCTTGACAGTAGAAATTTGAAGGGAGATGAAACAAGAAATTAAGGCATTTTAAAATTCCCCTTAGTCCTACAAATACATTCCATCGATAAAAGGTTGTACACCTATACATAATCCTTAGTTTGAGAACTATAATCAGAAACCTAATTGAGCCAAAATACGCTTTGTACGTGGCTTTTAGAAATTTCCTCTTTATACTACTCCACCCTTTGAAGTTAGTCTCATTCCTCATCACTACAATTAAAAACTCACAACAGTTAGCGGAAGGTGTTACTGGTGAATTTTCCACCGAGATTGACTCCCCACTGAGGCATGAGACATATAATGTTGCAGATACATGCGTAAAATGGATAAACAGAAAGTTTCATGCCAATCTATGCCTTGTGAAGTTTGACCCAATCTTCGCATCGGCAACCACGATTTTTCCTTGACTGGCCAACACTTACCCGAATTTGGAGTCGGAGAGATTGATTTGAAAAGTTATACAAGATTAAGGACTTGATTGAAAATACAAAATGCAAGTTGAAAGATCAAGAGTGTAATTTCAGCTTCTTTTTATAGGTTAAAATGGAAATGTTTATTAAATAAGTATACTAAGGCTTCGTTTGTTTAACGGAAAATGAATGATTAGGTAAACATTTTCCTTAAAATAATTGCTTACATCACTTGAAATAATTAGTCAATAAAAAATGTTTTTATTACCGACAACAATTTATGTCTAAATATATTCGTGGACGACGAAAATATTTTTCATTTGTTCATTTTTATAAGTATTATAAGCAATCATTTTTAAGGAAAATGAATTCCAAGTCATTCATTTTTCGCGAAACAAACAAAGCATAAATAAAAAATATGCTGAACTAACGAGTAAATCCATCAAGTTCATAACTACTGACTGTACTATGTAAATTAATTTGGTAAATTACTCTCAAGCCGGAAAAGGAAAAGAAAAGAGTTAGCAGATGAAGTTCTTTGGTCACTTGATATCTCTAAACATATTTGATGCTGTTAAATCATGTAGGACATTTTGATTTTTCTTCTCCTAAAAAATCAAATGTTACAATTCATCATGAACTGGGCTTATGGCATGGGTGTGACTGCATTAACAGTTCATGCTCAACGTGCGTTGTTTGGTGGCGCATGAAGTTTGTTCCTGCATGTGCAAGGACCCTTGGTTCAGTTTGCCCGAAAAAGAAGTTCGTTAGGCCTTTTGGCAAGATATTTTTTTTTCCTGGGCATTTTGACGAAATTTCAAAGAGCTGTACGAACGAAAACGTACCCAATGGGAACTAGCAAATTTGAAAATTGAACCTATCTCAAATTGCCATATTGGACCGCGTCTTACTGACGAACTAGTTACGTGACCCACACTTTTCTATGAGCATATGTTGGCAAATGTATTTCTACATGTGTTTAGTTGCGTTGGAGTTGTTATCCATTGTGTAGGATATATCGAAAAGAAAATATTTGTCAAGTTGGACATACAAATTACAACCTGAAACAAACCCATAGTTTTGCTAAATGGAAGAAGATTTTGGACACAATTAGCTTCTTCACGACTTCAAATTTTATTTTTTTTTCATTCTAACATTATTAGATTTCGTTTTTAGTAGAAATATTCTGTTGTAATTATTATGAATTGGTGGCTCAACAATTGCCTAGATGTGTCTCTTCAATTCATGTGACTCTTCGTTCTACTGCAGTTTTTGACTTCAATTGTTATAATTATGAAGGGTTAATGGCTCAACTAATGTGAGCCTCACCAACATGACTCTTGAGTTCATGTCCTTTCAGTTTGCTGCAGCTGCTTTCCTTGTCTATAAATAGACGTGTCTCCTTAGTTCAAAAATAAGAACTCCTTGAAGAAATCTTCAAAGTACTCCTCTAATTTTCTGTGGAGTCATCCTCTAAGTGTGCCAGTTTAGAGAAGTGTTCGATAGAGTCATGTTTGCATAGTGCTAATTTAAACGAGTTTGAGGTGTTGTATATTAGAAGGCATAGTTCGTGAAGCTGATTGGCACCGTTGGCAGGAACTAATCGCCTTAAAGAGATTCAGTTAGCCGTACATCACCTCCTGTGAAAATTTATTATAATTTCATAGCAATTTGATTTGTAATTGTATTCCCTTTTACTCATTAACTTGATCATTATTGAAGTTATTATTGCCTTCTCCGTGTTACCACTTTTCAAGTTACAATAAACAGTGTTGCATAGTTTCACCAATATGTTACGCATATTATCCAACAAACTTAAGGCGATTAGGGTTATATTACTATTTGTTGAGTTTATCAAAAAAATTGAGATGGATGATAACAATGAAGTACCCAATGATGTTCAAAATGTTTCTGGAGATGTTCCTATGGTTGATCCAACCCTGCTGTTGGAGAGGTTCCGTCCTCGAGGCCTAGTATTGTGGCAACTAATGCTGCAAGCCTTTGGGCTAAGACCATCTATGGCGGTAGGGGTATTCATCAACAGGCTTTGCCTTCCTCGATGGTACCATCTTTGATTATACTAAATTAGAAACTAGATAAATTCACTGGTGTAGGCTTTAAGCAAAATGAACTATCCCAAAAAAATGCCAAGGACATGTTTTGTTTGCAATAAGCTTGACCATCAAGCTAGGGATTTCAAGAAGCACTTGAACCAAGGTAAGGGTGGTGATGCAGCCAAGCAGCTAAATCTGACAGAGTAGGTGGATCATGAGTGCATAATTGTTGTGGTGATGTCTGAGGTATCTTTGGTGTCAAGCAATACCGATTAGTGATTGGACATAGGAGCCACAAATCACATTTGCATGGAGAAACACATGTTCTCGTCCTACGAGAAGGTTGAGGAAGAGGATATGCTTTATACGGCTTGGCTAACTCTACATCAACAAGAATTGCCGAGAGAGGAAAGGTGATCTTGAAGTTCACCTCTGGCAAGGAGATCATCTTGCAAAATGTGTTGCACGTATCGGAGATTCAGAAAAATCTCATTTCTAGCCCCATACTTGTCAAAAGGGTTTTAAGATTGTTTTTGAATCTAACAAGTTTGTACTTTCCAAATTGGGGATGTATGTCGAGAAATGATACTTGAATAATGACTTGTTCAAAGCCAATATGGCAGTCATTACTGTGAACTTGAAATTCTTGTACTCAAAGACTATTAATAAAGAAAAGTCTTTAGTTTACACTGATGTGTCCCCTTGTCTATGGCATAGTAGATTGTGACATGTAAACTATGGTACAATGGGGAAGATAGCAAACTTGAGGCTAATTCTAAGGTTTGAATTGGATGCTCGCTACTAATGTGAGACTTGTGTTGAGGCTAAGTTGGCTAAGAGATCTTTCAAATACATTGAAAGAACTAGTGAACCTCTACAACTAATCCATAATGATCTATGTAATTTAAAGTTTGTAGAAAGTAGTGTAAAGTAGTACTTCATCACTTTTGTGGATGATTGTACTTGATTTTGCTATGTTTATCTATTAACTAGCAAAGATAAGGCTATGAGCATGTTTATTAAGTCTAAAAATGAGGTTGAGAAACAACTTAATAGAAGAATCAAAGTGCTTAAATCTGATAGAGGAGGACAATATAGTTATTCCAATTTAAAGGAGTTGTGTGCCCAAACAACCACACCTTATACTCTCAAGCAAAGGGTTGTTGAAAGGAAGAACATAACTTTAAAGAAGATGGCTAACACCATGCTCTTAAGTTTGGGTTTACCTAAGAACTTATGGGGGGAGGTGGTTCTAACTACGAACTACATATTTAATAAAGTACTCCACAAGAAAACAGGTAAGACTCCATATTAGTTATGGAAATGAAGGTTACTATCCTATAAGTTTTTTAAAGTGTGGGAGTGCCTCGCTAAAGTGACAAATCCTCCTAAACAAACTCGGTTGGGACCTAAAACGGTGGATTGCATATTCATTAGTTATGCTCAAAGTGGCAACACATATAGATTTCTTGTTCACAAATTTGAAAATGTGAAAATCCATGCCAATACTATCTTAGAACCAAGAGATGCTGAATTCTTTGCAGATATATATCCCGCAAAAAGAATTAGGGTGAATATTCTCATAAGAGATTTAGAAAATTAGAATTTAAGAATGATGAAGTTGAGGGTGAAGAAGCCAAACTTCGAAGGAGCAAGAGGTCGCGGATAAAAAAAAGTTGGACTTGATTTTCTGACATACATGTTAGAAAGTAAGACTTAAACGTTCAAAAAGGCAATGTCATCTCCAAATGCTCACTTCTAGAAAGAAGCTATTGACAATGACATTAATTCCATCCTAAGTAACCATACTTGGGAATTGGTTGACCTTCCTTATGAAAATAAATGAATTAGTTGCGTAAAGTTGATGGTTCCATTGATAAGTATAAAGCACATCTTTTAGTCAAAGGGTTTAGACAAAGAGAGGGTCTAGATTACTTTTATACTTATTCATTTGTAACAAGAATAACATTAATAAGGATGTTGATTGCTATAGCATTGCTATACAATGTGCAGGTATATCAAATGGATGTAAAAACTACATTCTTGAATGGTGATCTCGACGAAGAGATTTATATGGAACAACCTGAATGATACAATGGCAAATGACATGAACACAAAGTGTGTAGACTTATCAAATCATTGTATAGACTTAAACAAGTTCCTAAATAATGGCATGAGAGGTTTGACCGTGTGATGATCCAAAATGAATATAGAATCAATGAGTGTGACAAATGTATATACACTAAATTCACGTCTGTTGGAGGTGTACTTATTTGTTTGTATGTTAATGACTTGCTTATTCTTGGAGATAATGATGATGTTATCAAAATAATTGAGAATGTTCTCAAGGAGAACTTTGAGATGAAAGGCTTTGATGTTGAGGATGTTATACTCGATATCAAAATTCTAAGGAATTCTGATGGTTTAGGTTTAACAAAATCTCATTACATTGAAAAAGTAACTGGGAGGTTTAAAGAGTTCAGCATTAAAGATGCAAATAATCCTTTTCCACCACACTTAACTTTAAGAAAGAATACAAGAAAGAGTATCAAGCAACTGGAGTACTCTCAAGTAATCGGCAACATCATCTACATCATGAACTGCACTAGACCAAATACTACGTACTCAGTGCGAAAACCGAGCACATATACAAGTAATCATGTTCACGAGCATTTGAATGCTTTGTTGGGAATATTAGGCAATCTAAACAAGACCATGGACTATGTTCTATAGTATGGTAAATATCCAGCTGTTTTGGAAGGCTATGTTGCCAACTAGATTTTGGATTTTAATGAATCAAAATCCACTAGCGAATATGTGTCTACGCTAGGAGGTGTCATAATATCATGAAAATCCTCAAAGAAAAATCTAATAGTGTGCTCCATGATGGAATCTGAGCTTATTGGTTTGGATAAAGCTACTGAAGAAGCTGAGTGTCTCCGACAGTTTTTAGAGGATGTTCTGTTGTGGCTAAAACTTGTGCCTGCAATAGGCATTCATTGTAACAATCAAGTAGCAAATGCAAGGGCGTAGAATGTGATATGTAATGGTAAGTCTAGACATATTTATCGTAGACATAATACCGTAAGGCAGTTGCTCTTGCATGGAATAATTTCTTTGGACTTTGTGAAGTCATAAGAAAACATTACAGATCCGTTGACAAAAGGTTTGTCGAGAGAGCAAGTAAATTGTGCATCGAGTAGACTGGGGTTAAAAGGCTTAACTCAATAAAGAGGTTCTGAGGTGGAAACCTAACAAAGCGATTGGAGATCTCATGGACTAGGTTCAATAGGACAATGCAAATTTTGGAAACTCTAGTGTCCGCACTGTTTTCCACTTCTATGATGCAATAGTGCTTCCTACAACATTTTGAGGGTACACTATGCGTTTAATGATTCATATAACTTGGATTTCAACATCCTAGTGAATTATGGTAAAATACCTTTTATAGGAATGCACTTATATGCGTTGAGCTGGCCGACACTATGAAAATCTTTAAATGTTAGATTTTCTAAAGCACGCATAAATCCTAAGAGGTTTAGGGCTAAAAGTATGAATGCAACTGAGAACTAATCTTGATTCGGAGATACTCTATGTGAGGTCTATTTTTTGGGTTTACACCAATAACTAGCGGTTCAAGGCTTAATCCATCAACTAGTTAAGTGTGTACAATAGGCTTTCACTAAATAATGTTCAACGCGAAGGCTACCTATCTTGATGCAGTGTATTTCCACAGGCACATTTTGAATTCTTCTGTTGGGGCTAACAATACAACTAGAAGAGGGGATTGAATAGGTTGAGTGATAATACTTAAAAACTTTTGTGGAATATCAAACAATCAGCACTTAAGATGGTGTCGCAAACAGATTAGCGTGTGTGATACTGGTAAGTAAATCAAAGTGAAGAAAACAAATCACACAACGATATATAGTGGTTATGCTGATGACTAAGCCTATGTCCACTTTTAGACTAACAACCTTAACAGTGGCTGGATTCGACTAGTAATTAGCAAAGCAAGTTACAACATGCTAGTGTTGTTCTATTACAAGATAGATACACTATTGGGACACACACACTTGTATTCAAAGTTGTACACTTGTCTACAACTACTATTGAGCTAAAACAATACAGAGAGCAATACAATCAAAGATTAGAAACAATTCAAAACTATGTAAGTTGTCGCAGATTTTGAAGTCTCTTTTTCTAACTCTCTTCACGGCAACTTCACTCCCCCTATATATAGAGATTCCTTCAAGCTATCCATTGGTGGTCATTTACACTTCAAGATAACCGTTGGAAATCTTCAGGGAAGGTCAAGTAGCCATTTGGAGTCATTGAGAGTCTAGGCATGATGGGAATAGGACTATCGCTACAATTGTTTCCACTATCATTGAGAGTCTAGGCATGATGGGAACAGGACTGCTGCTACAATCACTTCCACTATCAACATAGGTTTCCCAAAATATAGCCTATTGCAACTATCCATAAATGGTGAACTGACATATGCTTGTTTGATTCCTAGTTCTTCTACTTTGGAATTAAGACCCATAACGGCCATATTCTAAACCATCAACGATCATATTACGGTGCATATTTCACAATCATCAAACTTGATACATGACTTCTTCAATCAATGCACACTATCACTAGTGCAAATTGTTCTTGACCAGGATGACCATCTTTAGTGAAGATACCAACTATTTTGACATGTGATGTTAAGATCAATGATCTCTTCCATCCTCATCAGTACCAAAGACATACAAGACTACTATCTTGACCAATTCGTCTAAGCAACCAGGAGATTACATTCTCTCTGATACTGTCATAACAGTATCTCACCTTTGTTGATAAGTAGGATCATTGATGATGATAAACTATTTTCACAATCTACATTGATCATTGTGACCACTAGCGATAAAGATAGCTTGGTGATCATCAAAATATCGTAGGGATGTTTTCCAACAATTTCCCTCTTTTTGATGATGACAAAACTATCCCACAGATGTGAAAATGATAAGATAAGATAAGTATGGATTTGCATAAAAATATGTGATATCCCGAAATTTTGACGTTATGGATTAATCGAAGGACGATTGTCGATTTAATTCGAAAAATGTATACAATCGAATTGTCGGATGTTTTCATATGGTCAAGGCAAAGAAATGGAATTCAATGGATTGTTAATCACGAATTTCAATCGGATAAAAAGTTTTGGACGTTTCATTACCGATATTTCAAAATTATCTGTAAATCCTAAATTTTTGGAAAAGAGACGGTAAGCCAAAAATTAAGGATCGAAGAAACGTTTTGGACGTGGCATGAACCAACGGGCCTATTTTCTATTATTTTCGGATTTTAAGAGGCCCGATAATAGAAAATGACCGTTTTGCCCCCGAAAGCCCATTTTGGCCCAAAATGAAGAACCCATTGGGCCTGCTAAAATTCAAGCCAAGCCCATGTGAATAGTGATAAGCCCATGTGAGTAGTGCAAGCCCGTATGAATAGTGCTGATGGTGGAAATGACCAAAATACCCCTTCTAGAAGAGAGATATTTTTGGGGAAAAAGACAAAATAGGATTAGAGTTTTCATTTTGGCAATCTTGGAAGAGAAGACAACTTGATGAAGAAGAATGCTTTTTGGCCACCCATTCTCTCTCTCTCTCTCTCTCTCTCTCTCTCTCTTCTTTCTTTCTGTTCAATTAATTGGCTCAAGTTGTCTTGATTTGCAAGAAGCCAAATTGGATATTTTGGGGTTGCATTATTGAA
>BCNH02000010.1:12465545-12491885 GCA_001662345.2 Metrosideros polymorpha var. glaberrima | reverse complement strand
ATGTCGGAAGACCGCCAACCTTTGGGTTGTGCCGTAGCCCGGAGAGGTGAAGAACCGCCAACCTTTAGGTTGTGCCGTGCCTCAGAGCGGGAGTAATCACTAGGCATAAAACTGAACCATGCTTGATTGCATTGCGTGTGAGAAATGGTGTTTCATGTTCTGATGTTGTGCCTAGTCTGATGTATTGTTTATAGAATGCTATAACTGTTAACATGCAGGGCGTGTGCATGTGCTGAGGCAAGGTAAGAATGCCTATGATTTGCCTATTGATTGAGTTGAGTCGACCGAACCTGATATAGGTTATGTAGAGCGAGAGTTGCTCGCTATTGTTCTGCCGTCGACGTTGAGTTGCATGTTTAGGGTTCGCTCTAGGTGAATCAGCACCCTGCACGAGGCTTAGGTTGTTACCTTACTAAGAATCTCATCTCACTCGTTGTTGTTAACCGCTTTTCAGGACCATAGATCGGAAGGTTGATAGGTGCAGTTCGAGGTGCTCTCGCGTAGAGAAGTTTAAATTAACCCGACCCCCGGTATCTTTTTGTTGGTCTAGTTAGGAAGTGGTCCGAAAGTGAGGGCTTGTAATTATAACTTCCTAGGGTTAACGGGTATATAAATAAAATGTGAGTTTTGTTATGGATGTTTGGTTTCGTTGTTTTTCCTGCTATCCCTGCTGTTATGTTTGTCGAGTGGTTGTTATATGTTTTTGCATGCGTTAATTGAAAGATAAAATGAATGGGTCGACGATGCGTCCTGGGACATCACATTTCTAATGACCCAAGAGAATAGATGAAACGGGATGGTCGCGCGCTCGAGGGTTGGGGTGTGACAAAATAAGTAGAAAGTTGCCAGATTGAAGATTTTGATATTTTTGTTGGGACTAACTATGCAATTTAGAGGGGGGTGAATAGGTTGCTTTGAAAACTTTGAACTTTTCTTGTGAAAATAACATGCTATAAATAAAAATCAGGTCAAGCAGCTGTTTCAGGTACTATAAGCAGAGTATGTGTTGTATGAAACAAAACGCAAGAGAGAAACAGTAGCACACAAGAGATTATAGTGGTTCGGCTTATAACCAAGCCTATATCCACTGTCAAGACTAACAGCCGCAAGATGGGCTAGATTGCATTAGAGATTTACTCAATAAGTTACAAACAATAAGTGATAATCCCATACACTTAATAGATCATACTATCAAGATTCAGCCACTGCACTCTCAAATACACTTGTTCTCTCGCAAACTCTCTTTACGCAAAGATTACACAGAGGATCTTTTAAGTATGAATAGAGAGCAATATCAACAGGAAGAGCAGCTTAAGCAATTGTTTTGGCTCGATGTATTAAACTCTTCTCTCTTTGGCTTGAGGATGACAGACTCAATTTATAAACATCTTTAATATAGCCATTGGAGATGCTTTAGAGGGTCTTCTAGCCATTGGAGATTCGTTGGTCCTGCTGTCCTAGGATAAAGCTGCCCATACAGCCTTTCTCCTGGACTTTTGCAATTTTGCCAAAATAGGCACCGTCGCTGCTTCCATACGTCGACTACTTCTGACACTGCTGCCAATCGCCTATTGTCTGTTTCCCGATTAATCCTCCAATCTTCCATTGTGCAGCTCCCATCTTCAACGGTCATAGTCCTCGATGAGCATCTTCTTGTTGCATTCGCAAACATCAGGAACTACATCCTACATTACCTCCGACAAACAGGAGCTCCAGCTGCTATATTGCTCGGTGGTGCTGTTTCCATTTTCTGCTCTTGGACTCCTCATTAAATCTCACTCGATCCCGATGGATCATACCATGGGTTTCATCTAGTCCGCATATATCATCTCAAACATCTACACATATAGCATGTAAGGGATAGTTTGGGAATCATCAAAATTACTTGGGAATGTTTCTACAACAATGTCAGCATATGTGCATGGGTCTACAATGCGTGCGTTTCATTTCAATATTCAGTATTAGCAAATCATCGTCAATGCAAATGTATCATATTGCCATATTGTCACAACACATCACCATATATTATTATTCTCCCCCGTTTTGTCATTAGGGTAAAAATATTGTAATAGGATAGAAATTGACAAATTGCATATCATTAAGCAAAAAGGAACATTAGGACAACAACTAGGAGGTTCGTTCAACATAAAAAACAACAATAATAATAAAAAGATAAACCAAAGATATAAGTAGAACTAAGAGCGACGGGTTCTCTTTTTAGTTGAAGGAGGTGCTTTGACTGATGGTGCTGGGGTAGAGCGAATGGGATTGTAGCATTGTAGGCTCAAAATAGATTGTTCCATTCTAGTGAGGAATCTTCCCATTTGGTCCACGGTGTTTTGTAGTTTCTTAATGGCATTAAGATATCCTAATTTCCAGAGTCAGACTCCCCCTGAATTGATGCTTTCCTTCACTTGGGGCGAGGGACAGGTTGTTTGGTAGAAGTTGTTTGGACGGTCTCTTTTCCACGCATTCCCTATTCCACACCTTCCTTTAGATGTTCTTGATGGATGTTTACAGCCTTTTTATCATCACCATGTCCAATTTGGACAATCTCAGATTTCTTGTACAACTACCCTTAAGAGGTGAGTCTCAACATCATCTTCTTCAGGGTTTCCTTACCAATCACCCCATTGGATATCCTATCTGCCTTGTAATCATCACTAATGATAATACCTTTTCTCTTCAGAATGAGAGAATTGAGAGCTCCATTCCTATTCATGATAGCCTAAAGAGTCTTTGCTTCATAGTGTGAAACATCAATTTGTGAAGTTGGATTTTGGTCAAAGGCACATAATCAGAATTTTGCAAATTAGATTGGCTTTCAAAGGTAACATTTTCAAAGAAATCTTCCGGGCTTGCATGAATCTTTTGAAAATGAGTCATAGGATGATGAATGAGGTTAGCCAATGCTTCAAAAGTGACAAAGTGTGCTTGTTTTTCAAAAGTGAACATGACATTGTCTTTGTTCATGAAGTGGAGATTTGAGTAAAAACTTAATACGACTAGTGGATAAGTCTCTTCTTGAAGTTTGTAAAAGAAAATCAGAGAGAGTTTATCAAAAAAAGTCCAAGAGTAAAATGCCATGCTTTTTAAAATAGGTAAAATCGACAGAACGATTTGTAATGGGGCCACGTTGCAAAAGAGAGATATTGTTTTCATGTGCATCAAACAGAAAAAGATTTGACTTAAAACTAGGGTCAAGACGAAAACATTTAATGGGATCAAAAAGAGCGTAATCTTTGTCGTCATCATCATTTTTTCTTTTAACTATGACTCCTTCCTTAATTTCTATGGGTGCATCCATACCAATTTCAGTGTTGATACCTTCTCTTGCTAGTTCTTAAGATTCAGCAAGTTGAGATGGTTGAGTCTCAGCTTCAGATGGAGTTTCCTTTTCTAGAGGAGTTTCTTCCTTTATCGACACATTAGATTCCTTAGGTTGCTCATCGTTTAGCTGGGCATATTGCACAATTTCGAGAGGTGTTTCAATAGCATGAGTGATGTTTGGAGCAACAGGTGTAGACGTGGATACAGAGGCCAATGCACTACTAGCATAAGCAATATCTAACGTTTGTTGTTGCTGTTGAAGAAGTCCAAGCAAGGTAGTTTGCATGCCTGCTATGAGACCAGCGAAAGTAACTGCTGTTGTTCTTCAATGATGGTTCTTAGCCAAGTACCAAAAGAAGAGCTCTCTGAATGGATCGAGCAAAGGCATGTTCTACTCAAGGTTGCATCTGTGACCGAGAAGTATTAGTAGCTATTGTTCCCCTAGGTGGTTTTAGTACTAGTATATGGCGTGACCAATGTCTCTTGATTTTCAGAGATTCTAGTTAATTCCTCAGGTAGCCGAGTAAGATCTATAACTAATGGACCTTGAGGAGCACGAGATGACATGGTTGTAGTTTGAGCATATTTGCAAATTGGAGCCTTTACTTTTCTCTTTGAGGAGGCCTTAGGAACCATGATTTTAGAATATAATGGAGGGTGTTTATAGGAAAGGAGAAAAGAATTACGTGAGGCAGAAGGAGATGGAGACGGTTTATTAGAGAGTTCAAGAGAGGTGGTTACGCAAAATGTGAGTGGAAAGTGGAGCGATCAATCCTTATAAATAGAAGTACATGGGTATAGAGGAGAGAGAGAGAAGTAATGTTAACTAGTATTGATAGTAGTTAAATTGCAATGAATACATAGGCAATCGACAAAGCTAATGTGTAGTCTAATAGTAAAAAAAATTGTACAATATAACGGTAACGATTTTGAAAGAGGGATGTACCTATTTGTATCTTCTACTTACCATGGGCAGTGCATATTGTTAGGGCTAACAATACAACTTAGAAGGGGGTGAAATAGGTTGAGAGAGGATATTTTAAAACTTTCGCGAAATGATAAACAATCTGCAATCAAGATGATATTGTAAATGAGGCAGCGTATGTGAAGCTAGTTAAGTAAACAGAGCAAGAGAAGAAGTTCACATAACGATGTATAATGGTTCGGCTTAGTTCACAAGCCTACGTCTACTTTCAGATCAACAGTCTTAATAGTGGCTGGATTCCACTAATAATCATCAGACCAAGTTACAATCGGCCGGTGTCTTTCCCTTTCAAGATAGATCATACTATCAGGATGCACACACCTGCACTTATACTTGTACACTCATCTAAATGTTACTAAGAGGCTAAACCAATATAGAGAACAATAAAATCAAAGATCAAAGACACTACAAGCTTATGAGAGCAATTTGCAAATTTTGAGTATCTAACTTCTCCTCGTAGCTTCAGTCCCTTTTATATATAGGGACTTATTCAGACTATATGTATATCACATCCAGATAGTTGTTTGAAATCATCAAAGAAGATCAGTTAGTCGTTTGGAGTTGTTAAAGGCTTGGGCGAAATGTAGAAGCACTACCGTTGCAGTCGCTTCCATTGTCAGCGCTGCTTTTCCAAAATAGTTCTGCTGCAACTATCTCTAGATGGTAGTCATATATCTCTTTTTCTAATTGCTTTCCTGATTTTTCTGCTATGGACTCCAGACTCGCAACGGCTATATTTTGACCCATTAACGGCCATATTGCCTTGCGTATCTTACAATCATCAAACCAGATATATCAAACCCTTAATCCTCTTACACTATCACCAGTGCAGATTGTTGGTGATTAGGTTTACTATCTTCATTGAAGATACTTACTGCTTTGACATGAGATGTTGTCATCAATCAATTGTTCATCTTAATCAGTGCTAAGGGTTTATGAGACTACTATCACGAATAGTTCTTCAAGCTTCAAGAAGGCTTGTTTAATTATATGTCAAAATAGTATCTTACCCTTGCCAATATGAAATGTCATTGATGATGGTAACTAAAATAACTATCTACATCGATCATGAAAATCATTAGAATAGAGATAGTTTGGTAATCATCAAATCATAGGGATGTTTTTCAACACACATGACGTTTATGTCCCTGTAGAGATCTGGCTATCTTCATTACCGATGATCCAATTTTTAGTGAAGTGGATTGTAGATGCCTAGTTTATTTTGTATATATACTCAAGCGCTATTTTTTCTAGCGAGTTTGTAAATATGTCTGCTAGCTGGTGTTTTGAACCAACAAACTCTATATTGATGTTGCTATCTCCCATGTGTTCTCTGATGAAGTGGTGTCATATCTCAATGTGCTTTACTCTTGAGTGCATAATTGGATTCTTCGTGAGATTGATTGCATTAGTATTGTTATATTTGATAGTTGTGCTTGAGCATTCTTCAGCAAAGTCACTAAGCTATTGTTGCATTCATAGGATTTGAGCACATCAGCTACCGAGTGCTAGGAATTCAGCTTCAGTTGTAGAGAGAGCAACAGAGTTTTGTTTCTTTGAAAACTAGGAAGCAATCATGCTTCCCATCATTTGAATGAGTACAATCCAATCAAGTACCTCTTGAGAAGCCTGCTCTTGTTAGGAAATTGGCCAAGTGGCAAATCTTGATTTCTGAATTTGATATACAAAACATGGAACAAAAGTCAGTTAAAGGACGAACCATAACTGATATGATAGCTGAGAATCTAAAGAGGTCATACAATTCAGATGAAGCTAATCTTGTGGATGAATGAATCCTACTAGTGTCGCATGACAAATGGACAATGTATTTTGATGTAGGGAATTGGAGCAATAATAATTTCCCCAAAAAATCAACACTATCATGTAGCTACAAAATTTGTATTTCCATGTACCAATTGTTAGAGAATATCCCTATGTTATTTTGATGATCACCAAACTATCTTTAGTTTAATGTTTACCATGGCGAGTGCAGATGGTGAAATTGGTTAGCATCATCAATGATCATCCATGTTAGCAAAGACGAGATACTAGGCTTCAACGTTTAGGAGAACAAGTACCAATGAGGATATAGCATGGTAGATTGGAAGGACCAGTCGAGCTAGTGATCTTGGAAGTCCTTGGTACTGATGAAGATGGAAAGATCATTGGTATCAGCACTGAAGATTGTGTCGTAATCGGCATTTAGTGTGATGTTGATTGCTTTGTCACAATCAAGAATGCTTTACCGATATGAAAGGATCACTGTGGATATCAAAGTTAACAAGGTATTAGGCGTGGAGATGTCTACAAGCTGGAAGGATCTTTACAAAGGTGAACAAGCTAGAATGACCTTGATTAAGGGAGAACGAGCCAAGAAGAACGGGGGTGTTCATGATGGCTTCGAAAGATCAAGATAAGGTGAACAATTGGATAGATCTTGGTGATGGTGAACAAGCCTCATTGAAACTTAGAAGGACTGTACTTGTGAAGATGAATAGCTTGATAGATCATAATCATCAATATGCTTGGAAGGACCAGAAGATAGAAGTGCAATGGATTACCATCGGGACAGTAGATAGTTGATCGAAGCAGTTTTCTTCAAATGAGGTGGAAAAACAGTGTCAATGTTGATGGTTCAATGAGTTCAATGAAGACAAGGAATCAACGGTGATGCTAATGTCTTTAAAGGTCTTCGGATGCTGACTCGGCCATTTAGTGAAGATGAGGAATTGACGGGTGTGTTGATGTCCTTGGATGTCTTTAGAAGCTGAAGAAGTCAAGAGGATTATTGGAAGATTGATTGGAAGTCATTCCACATAGTTTCATTGGTGGACAGCATCAACGGACTACTAACCATCTACAACCTAGATTATATGGCTAAGGGACAATCATATGTCAAATTCTGGAAGGTACTGGTCATATGTTCAGCTAATGGGAACATTGATCGAGATGAATATAGCTATTACAAAGGCTTGGAGTTCTCACTAGGAGCACTAAGGATATATTAGAGTAGTTATGGCAATTCTAATAGGAGATAGATACTAATAACAGCAGTCAGACTGGTTTGGAAAACTGCTATTGTTAGAAAGAGCCGTTGGAGAGCTATTTTAAAGATGGCAATGGTAACACCAATGGTTACTTCATGGAGAGGAGTTACAAATGGTCATCTAAGGATTGGATGGCTATATATACTCAATCCAAGAGAGATAAAAAGATTGGGGGAGTGTTGGGTGGAAACATACAAACCGAGTCTTGCGCTCTGGAGTCTTGTTCTCTGTTTTAATAGTAGCGACTTCGCTGATTATATCTTTATATAGTGCGACCAAGTTGTAAATAGTTATAGAGTCAAATGCACAAGTGTGAATACAAATGGTTGTATCCTGATATTGTGATCTATCATGTAAAAGGAATAACAATTGCCAATTATAATTTGCATTGATAATTACTAGTGGATTCCAGCCTAATTGTGACTGTTTGCTTTGAGAGTGGACGTAAGCTTGGGGATAAAGTCGAACCACTATAAAACTCAGTGTGCTATCTTCTATCTCTGTGTGATCTATTTAGCTCACTCTGTTTACTTACCAGCATTACATGCGTTGATATGTTTGCAACATCATTTAGTGTGAAGATAGTTGGGTATTCCACAAAATTTTTTTTTTTGGTCTTCACTCAACTTATTCACCCCCCCTCTCTAGGTTGTATTGTTAGCCCCAATAATTGGTATCAGAGTTTCGTTGCTTGTTTTTAGAAATGTTTTAAGCATAAAGATCTTGTTTTGAACAACTCTACGAAAGGCGGTTTTTACGAAATTCTGTTTGGTGATGATTCATTCTTTCAATTCAAGATTTTTGGTACTACTTCATTGCTTTTAAAGATTTCTTTATTTTGAATTGAAGACTTCATAATTTGGATTTTGAAAGTATTGAAAACCCTCTTTCAAAATTTCACAAACTCTCCTTGGTTTTGAAAGAATTTTCTGATTACTTTGATTAAGTCATTTGGACAAAAGACTATCCCAATCCAAATGAGCAATCTTACTTTCTAGTAATTTTGTTTATGAAGATTCTTCTGAGCAAATGATTTTGTTTAATCTCGGAGTCTTAAGATTGTTTTGTCCGTTTCTCTTCCCACTCAATCTTATTACAAGAAAGAGAAAAGACAACCAAAGTTCTAGTTCGTCAATATATTCATCTACAACAACTTCCAATTGCAACAGGAATGATGATTGTAAGCAAAGGGTTGGAAAGAGAGCAAACAAGAAAGTAATGGCAGTAAGAGCAATCACCACTCTTGTCAAAGAGAAGAACAACTTGTAGCTCCACCTACTCTTATCCATCACAATATCTAGAGAAGACTTGCTCTAATCCTTTAAGCTATTTGCTTTATACATTGTGTATTGTCTTATCTGAAATTAATGCAAATTTCTTCTTGTGTGATAGTTGAAAATATGTGGAATCAACTCCAAAGTCACATTTCAAAGAATCAACGGAGAAAGGGAAATGAAGCTGATCATTCTCATTGAAGATTACAAGACATCCAAGCATCCTTATTGGTGATTACAAGATATCTAAGATGAGCCACATGAAGACATCAAAGGAATTTTCATGCACTACAACGCCATCAAAATGGACTTGCTAAACATGGCAAGATCTACACAAATGAGCAACATTCAAGGAAGATTCTTGGAGCACTACCACAAGAATGAGTTCATGCGAACATCATCAATCCATGAAGCTCAAAGATCTCAACTCTTGACATTGGATAAGCTTATTGGAATTCTCGTGCCTTACGACATCGAATCCAACATTGATCGAGAAAATCCAAAGATAAAAATAATATTGCATATATAGCTAACACTCTTTATGTAGAATGAGTTCATGATGAAAATCTCCTCCCCCCTTTGATAGGAAATGTCGATACTTGAAGAATAAACTCAAGGTTGACGTATCGTTCGCAATTTTTCATTTCTCAAGAACCTTTCATTAACATGGTTTCTTTTGTTACTTTATAGGGTCCACCAATCACCATGGCGTAGGTAGTCATCCCTTTACCTTACAACTCTAAATAAAGTAGAGTTGAAAGACAAATGTGAAAAAGAAAACTTTCAAGCCTTCACATGCTTTCAAAACATTCAAAGCTTTTTCCCAAAAATTTTTATGGTTGAAAAAGTAATCCCAAGTTTAGAACAAAATTGAAATTGTTGTTTTCAAAAATTGAATGACATTCTTCAGAGTGTTCATTGATGCTTTGGTACATGCATCATGCATCAAAGATGCCCACGGAAGATAATTTGAAAATATGATTTTTGAAAAACAAAAAGGGAATGTTTATTATGCCAAGTGAGAGCACTTAGGATGATGAAAGGCAAATCCTGTCCAAATACATCCCTTATACAAATTTTCGAGAGTTGACTGAAAAAGAAAACCATATCTTAGGACACAGGATTTAATCGCATTGGAGATATGGATTGAGATGACGAAAGGCATTTCCTTCTCTATCCTAAACATTGAATATACCTTGCTAGCCATTTTGAGGCTAAATAAGGAGAAGCCTTTGAAAGATACCCCTATCAAGAATCCAGCACACTGGGGCAAGATAAAAGGTTTTGGTTGATTATTTTAGAGAAAAATGTTAAAATTTAATTGCATTAAGTTGTATCAACCTTTTGTGGTAGCTTTGGGTGAATTTTCACAGAAGCTCGAAGCATCCCAAAGTAAAGAAGAGCATTGATTTCTCTACCCAAACACTTATATCCTTTACTTAGCCAAGTTGAACCTGGATATTTTCATTTCAAGCCTAAGTGGTGATTATCTCCACACACTGGGGCAAGGCATATGATTTAACCAATGAAATTGGAGAAAATTGGTGAATGTGTAAATGTCTTGAGAGTCCTAAGAACTCAAAAGAGAATGAAATTAGGGGGCATGAAAAGTAGTGTGCCTGGTAAAAGTAAGGCCAATATCTACCAAAATAGATGCAAGATGCTTGCATGAAAAATGGAAATCAATTCAAATACAAAACAATTAGAGCAAAGCTCTTGTATTGTAAATGAAATAATTAGCCAATGGACTCTTGAGACAAATTTGACTACATGAGTCAAATGCTTTCTAGAATCGAATGATGTGGTAATGACACCAATATAATCACTAACCCTTGAACCCCACTTTTACAAAAAAAAGTTCCGACCTTTTTTGAGCCTATTATCGAACCAACATTACAACACTTTTCGAAGTCTGTTTAGATTGGGATGGTTCGAATGGACATGAAGGTTTCAAAAAACAAGCTACCACTGGGAGGAGCGGAAGCAATTATTTCTTATCTTGTCTTTGAAGTTCTTGACTTGTAAACCCGACAAAGATATTGATGAATTATTTTCCTTGGCCTCAAAGCAAGTATCATTTGTGTAAGCTCATAACCAAACTAAATTTATGGTCCTTTCGAAGACCTTTTCAGATTGATCAAAATGTATTCACTACAAAGATTTCCGAATGCCTTTGATATAAGTTATGTAAGTTATCCCCAATGGTTGAAACTAATTTCCCACATCAATAGATGGGAACAAAAACCCTCTATGAGTCGTTGTGAGAAGACCTTTCTGATTAAGGTGCTTCGAATCGGCATTTTAACAAACTCTTTGAGTTAACTAAAATCTTGTTCAAAACTCTTCCCCAAAGGAATTTTTGACAATTTATGACATTTCCCAAAATTTGATGACAATTTCATTGTCCTTTAGATGACATTTGAAGTTTCCAATAGCAAAATTAAACAAGCTTGATAACTTACTTTTATTACCTATACCATGTATGCTTTCGAAACTGTTTACATATACTTTGAAATATTCTGTTAGATGTGCATATACCATCTCCAAATTAGCATAAGAACATCACAAGTGCCAAAATTTAGCATGAGGGGACACTTTAGCACCAAAAGTTTCAAAAGGTACACTTAAATGCCAACGACGAGAAATTCCGGCCAAGTTTTTGACGTGGCTTTTCCTGGCAAAAAATTTAAATGACGTGGATTTTCTTTTATTTATTTTTTTCTTATTTTCTAGCTTCCTCCTGTGGTCAATCGCTGGATCAGCGACCGGCCAGAGGGAAGCCAACGAGGGCGAGGTCGGCCTCACCATAGGCTAGCCAAGTGAGGGCAATGCCTCACCCAGCCATGGCGAGTTGCCTAGATCTGGCAGGTATGGGGTAGGTGTGGGGGATTTGCAGAGGTAGGTGTGAGGAGATTGAAACAAGGAAAACGATGATGAGGCCGACCTCAAACCTCGAAGACTATGATGGAGTGAGGGCGAGGTCGGCCTCGCCTAGCCATGGCAAGGCCCTCGCTTACCCTCCCTCTAGCTAGCTAGAGGAAGGAAGAAGAAGATGAAAAACAAAAAGGAAAATTGAAAAAAAAATTAAAATATCATTAGAAAACATTACAAAATTATTTTAAAAAATTACCATATCAGCACCGATGAGCCATGTCGGCTTAAAATATTAATAAAATAATACTACATCGGATTTTCGGCTAGGCTCGCCGAACCTGGCACTTAAGTGTTCTATTTTAAAAAAAAATGGCACTTAAGTGTACTTTTTGAAACTTTTGACTCTAAAGTGTCCCCTCATGTTAAGTTTTGGCACTTGTGGTGTTCTTTTGCCTCTCAGAATCTCTTATTGATGACTTGCAGGTACAATGAGCTTTAGTAACCCGAAGCCCTTTCCAACATGACAAACCTTCCTCAATGGAACTGTCTTTCAATCACAACACGATGAGCTTTCATAACCTCCAATTCTTATCCACACATGGCTATCTTCCGTAGCCGATGGGGTACATTCTTCCGTCCGATGTATAGGTAACATCTCAAAAATTTCTAATGATGATTTGCAGGCTCAGCAAGCCATTGTAGCCTTGAAGCCTCATCAACATAACACAACGAGCTTCCGTAGCCTAGAGTTCTTTTGATATATAACACGGTGAGCTTCTGTAGCCCAGTATTATTTTGATACACAAGGTATGGTAAGCTTTAATAAGCCGAAACTATTTCATCATAACTAGACTTCCCTAATAATGGCAATCCCCATTGGAGATGTCATCACGATACAGCAAGCTTTCATAGCCTAGAGTCCCTTTTACCAATAACCTTTTCAAATCTACTTTCAAGAAACTTCCAGGAGGTATCCTTTATCCTTAGTTAGTTAGTAAGATGGATACAAGAAAGAAGGCATATGAGAGAGAAGAGAGAGAATGATGTATATGCAGTAGCACAGCAAACGATGCAAAGGCTTGAGGTAAGGCGACAAGGTATGTCTCCAATCAAATGTTGTTAGTCTTCTTTGTGCTTTCTTTTCTTTGAGTCCGTCGACTAAAAATTAATGTATAATTTAGTATTTGAGAGAAACCTATCTAAGCTCCCTCTAAAAAATGGGCAGCTATTGACACCTAATTTTTAGTCAACAAGTAATACAAAGTTAAAAACTCAAGATTAGGGGTCCTTAATTGCGACAGGGCTCATTTCTCGTCCAAAAGAGTTGTTTTAGTGTTTTTTTTTAAGTCACATCTTAAGGCTGTCAAGCGTATCATCAAACACATTGCATCTTATCCCAAGTTAGGCCTATGGTATCCAAAAAACTCGCATTTCATAGTAATTGTATATTTAAATGCTAATTTTGCAAGAATCAAAATAGATTAAAAAAAAAAACCTCAAGTACTTGTTAATTGATGGGCTATATGCTCGTCTCATGGATCTCAAAGAAGCAAAAATCAGTGGTGTTATCCAATACTGAAGTTGAATACGTAGTACTCGGTAGCTGTTGTACTCAAATCCTTTGGATACAATAGTAATTAAGTGATTTCTCTAAAGAATGCTGGGCACAATTATCAAATGTGATATTACTAGCGCAACCAACCTTACGAAAAATCCTATTATGCATTCAAAGCAAAACATATCGAGATACATCATCACTCATCAGAGAACATGTGGGAGATAGGAATATCAACATTGAATTTGTTGATTCAAAGTATCAATTGGCAGACATCTTTACAAAGCCTTTAGACAAGGTCATGTTCGAATATATAAGGGATCATCTTGGCATTTGCAATCTGCTTGAATGAATCTATAGCATCAGGAATGCAAATGGCCAACATTTCACTAAAGAAAATGCAACATTAGCATAACAACTGGTAAGTACAAACTACACACAAGTACATAGTTTTTGAAAAAAGTTACCGTTACACTGTACTCTTTACTACCGTTCTAACTGTATTTGCTCTGCGATTGATTGAATATTTAGTTACAATTGATGCAATTTTGTAGAATTAATTATAGAATTAATTTAATTCCTTTATTCTATAAAATGTTACCGAGATCTCTTTAACCTCTCTCTCTCTCTCTCTCTCTCTCGACTTCATTATCACCTATTTTGTGGAGTTAACTCGTGAAGAGATCGAGGTGTACATGGATGACATCATCACTGTTGACTAAATTTCTTAATATATTTAGATGAATAACAAAACTCTCCATGATTTTATTCAATCTAATGAAAGACATCTTCAGGTGAAAAATACTTATGAGAATTCCATCTTTTGATATGCTTCAATACATCATCTGAGATACCTTATGCTCATATCTTTGAAGACTAAGGTAATAAAAGCATAATCTAAGGCGTAGCATGAAGAGGAGCAGAAATAGACTTGACTAAGTCTCTTTATTTTAGACTCAGACATTATGCTAAGGAAGTCACGTTTCAGACCTTACTGAATGTCAAGCGATATCATTTGAGTGAGGAAGCATCTTAGAAGTTAATCACCACAGGAGTATCTTTCATGACCAGCTAGTAATCTGGCTCGGACTCTACTATTAGATAATTCGTAAATGAAGACCATCATTCTATGTACTTTTGCAACTGCTATAATGCAAAGTATGATAAGAATGGTCAAAATTCTCTACGAAGCAAGTCGCACCTTCTAAACTAGGAACTCCAACTTATGGAAACTCAGATTCAGCAAGTCGCACCTTCTAATCTCATCATCAACAGCTTTTCAATCTCCTTATGGGAAGTTTATATCCAATGGGTATTATCCTCTGAAGATGTCCAATGAGTAGTTGCAAGTTGGAGGACTATAAAAGGAGACCAAGAGACCTACGAGAAGAGACATAGAATTACGAATCTCAAAGTCTGAGAAAACCTTGATCCATATACTTGTTCTGAGCTTTATATTGTAAACCTCTGAGAGACATTATAAGATTGTAATCATCACTATACTCTCGAAGTTGATTTAGTGGAATCTAGCCAATAGGTTGTTAGGGTGGAGAATGGATATAGGCTTAACCTAAGCCGAACCACTATAATCGTCGTATGCACAATTCTCTTTACTCTTGCTTATTTCGTCTCAGACTGTTGCACACGAGCACTGCTCAAACTGTGTCTAATCTTTCATAGTTACTATCTTAATCTTTCTAATTCCGCATTTTATTTAAAGATTGTCTAAATACACCTATTCACCCCCCTTTAGGTGATAGATCTAGCCGCAACAATTGGTATCAGAGCTTTGTGCTCTTTTTTTTTTGAAGTGTTATATTACTTCTGAGCTAAAGATCTATTATGGCTAGCAATTCTTTGACAGGTCTGAATAAGGGTCAAAGCAAATCAAGACCACCTCTCTTTGAAGGAAAAGATTATGATACTTGGAGCAATAAGATAAAGGCCTATGTCAAATGTAAAGACAACACATATTGAGACATTGTCACTAATTGTGTCAATCTAGGACTAAAGAAAGACAAAGACAGCAAAGATCTACCTCCTATAACAGATGTCGACATAGCCAGAAGAGAAGCCATTGATGCTAAAATCATTTATGCTTTATATTGTGCTTTATCTTCTTTTGAATATAATCATATTGCTTCATGTAAGATAGCAAAAGAGATATGGGACAAGCTGTATGTCACCTATCATGGAATTGATCGTGTCAAGGAAATTAAATTCAACATTCTCTTGAGTCAATACGAAGCCTTCAAGATGAAGCCAAATGAGACCGTGAAGGAGATAAATGACAGATTCATCAATATAGTAAATGGTCTGGAATACCATGAAAATCCTATCACTTAATCAATGAGAGTGAATAAACTCTTGCGAGCTCTCACAAAAGAGTGGAACAACATCAAGACTTCCATCCAAGAAACTCAGAGGATCTCACCACTCTCTATGGAAAAACACATTGGAACACTCACACATATGAGACAGAATGACAAAACGAAGAAAATGAAGACAAAGGTAAGAAATCAATTGCTATGAAATATAACATTGTTTCAGATGATTTAGAGTCAGAGAATGAAGAAGAGGATAATGAGGAATTAGCCCTCATGGTCAAAAAGTTCAGGAAGATGGCCAGAAAGGGAAAATATTTCAAATCCAAAAATTCTATCAATCAGTCTGAGAAAAGAAGATTATTAGAAAATAGAGGCGATAACAAAGATCTGGTATGCTTTCACTGCAAGAAAAGAGGATACATCAAACCAAACTGTCCTTTGTTTAAGAAAAATAAAGAATATACGAGAAGTCAAATAAAGCTCTGAAAGCAGAAACCTGAAATGACACTGAGTGTGAAGAAAGTGATGAAGAGTGTGCAAATATCTATTTGATGGCTCACTCAGACTCAGACTCAAATCTTGTAGAGCAAGTCGAGGTAAGACATCCTGAATTACCTGATGAAATTGCTGAATTCATTGATGAGTTATGTGCTGATCACAAGATTGCTCTCAAGAAAATCTCAGAATTGAAAAAGGAAATTTCAAAAATCAAACATTAGGATCTTTCTAAACAAGACAAAATAAATTTTTTGGAAAATGAATTTTCCAAATAAAGGAAAATCGAGATCTTCTTTTCAAAGAAAATGAGACTTTGAAAAAGGAAATTTCTGATATTTCGAAAAGGTTTTCCACTGGATCAAAAAATTTGAATCATATTTTTTTCATTCAAGTCCAACATGTCAATAAGTCTGGTCTCGGATTGGAAAAGGAAAGTGATTTGAAAAATACATTTCCTAAAGCAAAAGAAAGGCTCAAACGAAGGCCGTCAAAGCTTGCTTATCGAAAGCATTTCCAAAATCAATTTGTGAAACCTGTTGGTATGGAATTTCTAAAGTGTTCAAACTGCGGGATTTTTTATCATTTCAAAAATAAATGTCCAAAAGTTTGGAAATTAATTCAGAGAGATATTCTAAGAATGCAGCAATCTTCTAACCCCAAAGGACCCAAGAAGATCTAGGTACCAAAGAAAGCTTGAATTCTTCTAAATCATACAAATACCTAGGAAGAAAAAAAACAAATGGTATATGGATAGTGGATGCTCTAGACACATGATTGAAGATCTAAGGAAGTTCTCACATTTATTCAAAGTTGACAGTAGCAATGTATCCTTTAGTGAAAACAACAAAGGAAAAATCATCAGCAAAGGAATTGTGAATATAGGAAACTTAGCTATGAACAATGTCTCGCTGGTCAAGGGATTAAATTATAGCCTAATCAACATAAGTCAACTATATGATGCTGGTTACAAGATCTGCTTCCAAGAAGACAAATGCTTTGGAACGAGTCAAGACAACAAGCAATCTTTCTCAGGCAAGAGGCATGGCAACATCTATCTTCTTGATGTAAAGTCTGAAAGCCTTTACTGCTTGGTATCCATTAAAGAAGAGTCTGAACTGTGGCATAGAAAACTTGGTCATATAAGTTTTAAGCAAATATGAAAGCTTTCTTCCAAGAAGCTCATTCAAGGCCTACTAGAAATAAAGTTTGAAAAGTCTGAACTATATTCTGCATGCATTTTAGGTAAGCATATAAGAAGTTTTTTCAAATCCATTAATCAAGTTAATACTAACCGTGCCTTACAGCTACTTCACATGGATATCTTTAGACCTACAAAAAGCATATGCTTCAGAGGTAAGAAATATTGCTTAGTTATAGTAGATAATTATACTAGATTTACATAAGTTTTCTTTCTTGCTCATAAAAGTGATGCATTCTCTCTTTTTCTTATATTTGCAAAGAAAAATCAAAATGAGAAAGGTTACACTATTTCTAGCTTCAAAATTGATCATGGGGAGAATTTGAAAATCAAAAGTTTTTAGAATTTTGTGACAAAAATGGAATTCAACACAAATTTTCCTCTTCTTACACTCCTGAACAAAACGGAGTTGTTGAAAGGAAAAACCGATCTCTTCAAGAAATGGCAAGAACTTTTTTGATTGAAAGTAAAATTGCATCTCATTTTTTGGCAGAAGATGTATCTACTGCATGCTACATCATTAATCGTGTTTTTCTCGGACCAATTTTAGAGAAAACCCCCTACGAGCTTTTCAAAAATAGAAAACCAAACATCTCTTATTTTTGAGTATTTGGATGCAAGTGTTTTATTCTGAAAAATACTAATGATCATCCTGGCAAGTTTGATGAAAAATCAGATGAAGGCATATTTCTTGGATACTCTACAATAAGCAAAGCATATAGAGTATTCAACAAAAGATTATACATAGTGGAGGAATTGATAAACGTAAAGTTTGAAGAATCATCTGAACCCATCGGTCATTCAGAATGTACTTCAACATCTAATTTACTAAAAGAAACTGATCATGGTCAATCATTGAAGCTGATCCTACAACCCTCTTTAAGAAGATCATAGAGAAAATTCAACCAACTCGAAGTACAAGCAATGATCAAGAATTTTCTGCAAATGATCATCAATCATCTGAACCAAGTGAACCTCAAAGTGGAAGACTCAACAGAAATTGGAAACACAAGTCAAGTCATCCCACTAATCTTGTTATAGGAAATCTGGATGATGGCATCAAGACTAGATAAAAAAAATGAAAGAAGTCATAAGCTCCCTTGCTCTTATATCAAAAATTGAACCAAAGGGAATCGATGAAGTTCTCTCAAACGAAAGCTGGATTAATGTTATGCAAGAAGAACTTCATCAGTTCAAAATCAATGAAGTATGGGAACTTGTACCTAGACCCAAAGATCATCTTGTTATAGGAACCAAATGGATTTTTAGAAATAAATTGGACGACAAAGGAAAGGTAAACAGGAATAAGGCAAGGCTGGTAGTTAAAGGCTACTCACAAGAAAAGGAATTGACTATGATGAAACATATGCCCCGGTCACCAGATTATAAGCCATTAGGCTACTTCTTGTTTATGTTTGCTATCATGATTTTAAACTCTTTCAGATGGACGTCAAAAGTACCTTCTTAAATGGGTTTATCAAGGAGAAAGTATTCGTTGAGCAACCTCTTGGTTTTGAAAACCCAAGAAGATCTGAAGATGTCTACAAATTGAAGAAAGCACTCTATGGTCTGAAACAAGCTCCTAGAGCTTGATATGAAAGACTTAAGTACATTTCTATTAGAAAATGGATTCGAAAAAGGTAATATAGACACTACTCTCTTCATCAAGAGGGCAAGTAAGAATATTCTTCTTGTTCAAATCTATGTAGATGATATTATCTTTGGATCTTCTAACGAATCTCTTTGCAAAAAATTTTCCAAGATCATGCAAAATGAATTCGAGATGAGCATGATGGGAGAACTAACATTCTTCCTCAGTCTACAAATAAAGAAAACAAAGAATGAAACATTTATTTTTCAAGAAAAATATGCAAGAGAGATCACCAAAAATTTTGGCATGGAAAATTGCAAAAAGACCGAGACTCCAATGTCATCTTCCTCAAAATTGGACAAAGACGAAAAAGATTAAAAAAAATAAAAAGGTTGATCAAAAGCTATACGGAAGCATGATCGGTTCATTACTTTATTCTAGACCAGACATTCTTTTTAGTGTCTGCATGTGTGCTAGATTTCAACCTAATCCTAGAGAATCTCATCTTTCTAGTGTTAAGAGAATTATCAAATATGTTGGCACATATCCCTCACTTAGACTATGGTATCCTAAAGGGTCAAAATTTACTCTCTCTAGATATTTAGAAGCTGACCTTGCAAGATGTAAAATTGATAGAATAAGCACCTCAGGAACATGTCAATTGATTGGGAAGATACTAGTTTTATGATTTTCTAAGAAGCAACAAACCATGGCACTATCAACTGCTAAGGTCAAATACGTTGCTCTTAGAAGTTGCTGTGCCAAGATCTTATGGATGAAACAATAGCTCAAAGACTTTGGAATTGAAGATTCAAATGTGGAGATCATATGTGACAATACGAGTGCCATCAATTTCACAAAGAATCCAATTCTCCATTCACGAGCTAAGCATATTAAAATTAAACATCATTTTATTCTTGATCATGTTATGAATAGTGATGTTAATATTCAGTTTATTGATTCTAAGAATCAATTAGCTGATGTTTTCACTAAACCGCTTGAGAAATCTGCCTTTGAATTCATAAGGAATGAACTAGGTATTATAGACATGCAATCTTAAAGATTTTGCAAGACAGGTCAATGATGGATACAACTCATCATTTGAGATCTCCTAAAGTCTAAGGTAAAGTTTAAATTTAAATGTTTGGTGTCTAAGGCTCAATTTCTGGAATGAATCAAGGTACGTATCAATTGCAACTTCTTATATTTGATTGGAAATACTATTTACAAGATTAGTTTCTGAAAATATCTTTTGACATCTTTTTAATTCCTAAAATTTCGGTTCAGTAATTTTCAAATTTTTTAGGTAACTGCCTTTTTTCAATTTCATTAACTCGCCTTTAAATTAGGCTTCCTCTTCAATTCCCTTCTCACCGAATTGTATTCCCTCTGCACTTCTCTCTTGCCTGCTCTTTGTTTTCAAAAATCGAAACTTTTCTTCTCTAATACTCTCCAAAGCTTCTATGGCACCAAAATCTACTGCTAGTTCAAAGAAGGGACTAACTGGTTCCTGCCGATCAAGCAGACTTGCATTCGTGGCACTAGGGTTATAGATAACCAAACTCACTTCGAGATCGGTTACTCCTCTGGGGATGAGAATGTTCAAGATAAATCGGCACGCTACTTCTTTGATATTACACCTAAAGAAATTTTAGCAAAAGGATATATGGCTCAACATCTTTTGAAGTACATCAAAGCTACTCGAGAAAATAACTTAGATGAACATGGCCTTCAAAAGTTCATTCGTGAAAGTAATTTCGCATCAGAAAGGGAAGTAGAATTTATATATGCAGAGTTTATGAAAATGAAATTTGTTGCGAAGAATGGTGATAAAGGGAAGGAGAAAGTTGCTGAAACATCACTTCCTATTATAGAATTTGTGCCTAGTTCTAAGGAAAGAGGCAAGATGATAATCGAATCATCAGTTGAAGAATCAGAATCTACTAAGAAGAGTGAGTCTATCACTAAAAAGGTAAGCTCTAGGTCTGTTCAAAAGACTGTTGACAATGATGAAAGGCTATTTAGGGAGTTTAAAGGCACAATCGGTTTTCCTCCTGTCACGAATTAGGGTAAAAAATTGTTCATATGCAAACAACATCAGGGTCAATACATGATCCTTCTTGATAGAGAGGCTGCTTATCAAAAGGTTGTTGACTTCAATTTCTTTAAGCAACATGATCTTCATGTTAGGGAACACTTTATTCACCACGGTTTGGAAGAAATGTGCACCTTACAGGTTGATGTGTTTCCTGAGTTGACTGCATATTTCTATTCAAATTTGTCTTTTGTAAGTAAAAGCAAGATTGTTTTCTCTATTTGTGATATAGATTTTGAACTGGATGTGGCTGAGTTAGCTACAATTTTGGGGGTGCAACTATTAGAGTTTTGCTTCATTGAAAAGAAAGCTGATGAGATCTATCAAATTCTCTCTAGAATACCTGACTACACTAGGTCTCACAAGTCTTATGTGAATCATCACATTCTTCCTTTGAAGCATATCATTCTGCACAAGATTGTGATTGGCTATTTCAGACCTAAGAGATCCTCCAAAACTGATGTTTCAAGATACGAGGCTAAGCTTATTTAGGCCTTGACCAATAATCTGCCATTTTCAGTGTCTCATATGGTAATTGTTCATATGTTCAGAACATTGAAGAAAAGCAAGGGACCACTCCTTTATAGCTCGTTGATCACCAGAATTTTTTAACATTTGAACATTGAAATCCCCAAAAAGCTGAAGATAAACACTTCTCCTATCCAAGTCATTAGAGAACATATGGTCCACAAAATGGGTTTTTATCATGATGACCATAGTTGGAAAAATAGAATGGGAGAAGAAGTCTGAGTGGATCTTCCTAGTGCAACCTCTGCACCCATCTCCAGTGTGGCTCCTGTTAAGAAATCACCCGCTAGACCATTCAAAAAGAGAAGATTGAAGAAATATACTTCAAAGTCGACAAGACCAGAGAAAATAAGAGAGTTCCTTCTAAGGATTCAGTCAGAAGGAGAGCCCCAAGAAGATTCTAACATGTTTGAGACTCACTCTAAAGGAAACTCTTTCTCAGATCATGATTATCTTAGCCTAGAAGAACTGCGAGTTCTTCATTACTATGACAATAAAGCACTTAAGGACATAGCAAATTGTGTCAAGCAGTTGGTCAACAAAGACCTTGAAATCAAAAAAGCTTCTGCTGAGGAAGAAATGTGGATGAGAGAAGACGACGAGAAAAGAAGAAAGGTTGCTGAAGAAATAGGGGAAAGAGCTCGGTTGCTAGTAGAGATTGTTCAGCACTATAGAGTAGGATCTGAAATCACAGAAAAAGCTCCTGTATAAACTCTTGAAGACGGGGATATTGAGATTGAAGCTGCTGGAGAAGATTCAAATGTGAACATTTCTAGTCCTTGTAAGACACTACATCTATCTCCAATGGATATTGATGTTGAGTCTGATCCTAATGAACTACCAGCAGACACCCTTCTTGCTGTTGAAATTGAAGCTAAGAATGTTCCTCATCCTACTATTGAAATAGTGAATGAAGGAACTCAGGCAGCACAAAATGAATCAATTCAGGGGGAGGAATCAGACCATTCAACTAAGGAATCAGAAGCAAGTTCTCCTAAACTTGCTGCATCCCAAGACCTTTATGAGCTAGTCGAATTGATGATGATCAAGCAAGCTCAGATGAATTGTGATATGGGAATCTTCAAAAATGAAATGCAGACTGAGTTGAAACAAATAAAGGAGATGATGACTGAAGGACTGAAGATTGTTATGGATGGATTGAAGAATATCAAGGCTGAGTTAAATGGGGAATCTCGAATGACTGCATTAGAAATTAAAGCCCTCAACCAATCTGTTCAAAATCTAAAGAATGTTGTTGAGACCTGTTAGAGCTAGTGTCCGAATCCTCCTTTGATTCAGTTGCCTATACTACTGAATCTGATATTCAATAAGTTGGAGTGCCCACTAAAGAAAGTGCGACTTGCTTCGTATAGAATTAAGATCGTTCCTATTTAATCTTGCAATATATCCGTTGCATAAATTCATAGAATAATGGTATTCAAATACGAATTTTCTAGAGTGGAGTCCAAGTCAGATTACTAGCTATGCGTAAATAATATTTCTGGATGTTCTTCCTCGTTCAGATGATATTGCTTGATAACAAATAAAGTCTGAGCCGTGATTTCCTTTGCATAACGTCTGAGTTTGAGATAGAAAGACTTAACCAAGTCTTTGACTATTCCTTATCATGCCACGCTTTGGAGATACATACGATAGCTCGGATGATGTATTCAAGCACATCAAATGATAGAATTCCAAAAGTATTTGTCACCTGCGAATATATTAATAACAGTTATTAAGAGTTTTGTTAATCATCAAAATATATTATGAGTTTTAGTCAACAATCTCCCCCTTTTTGATGATGACAAAACTTCCACTTACAGTTCAAGTAACTGAGTAAATAATAAGAATTTTAAGCACGAGGATGTTCTGGATAAACAAGGTGCTATAAATTTAAATTCATAAGAAGAGGATAAGGATTGGAATTTGTTCACCAAGTTAATATAGTCCTTGAATCCTTTCTCATCTATCTCCCCCTGCAAAAAAGAATATATGTATACATACAAGAATACATACTTGAAATGATAAACTTTCTCCCTCTTTTTGTCATCAATCAGACGATAGCAAATTTATTGAATCAAATATTCCACACAAAACAAAAGTAGTGAGTGAAGGATTTGAAAAGAAAAGGCTATCGTAAAAGCATTGAATAAAAGAGTTTTAAGGAGCAGTAGAGGAAGAGGGTCCAGCACGACTAAAGTTGCAAGGGACGGGAATCTGCACTATATCGAAGTTGGTGACTTGATTTAGCTTGGTTTCAACCAGATTCTTCAAATCTTGAACAGATTGATTGAGTACTTCGGTCTCAGATGCAGTCATTCTAGAGTCACCCTTCAATTCTGTCTTTAGATTTTTTATCCCATCCATAACAACTTGCAGACCATCAGTCATCATTTGCTTGATGTCCTTCAGCTCAGACTGGACTTCATGTTTGAAGATCCCCATGTCACAGTTCATCTGTGCCTGTTTGATCATTAAGAGCTCAACTAGCTCATTCAGATCTTGAGAAGGAGCAGGTTGGGGCGTGCTGTCGGCTGAATCTGTAGGTGAATGTTCTGATTCCTCCCCCTGAGCTGACTCATTTAGTGCGTCTGGTATGTCTGTATTGACCATGTCAATAGGAGGCTGAGGATGATGATCCAATCCAGTAGCAGAAGTAAAAACGTCTGGAATTTCATCAGGATCAGATTCTATATCAACATCCATAGGAGATGGTATTGCACCAGGAATAGAGATGTTGACAGTGGATGCTTCTCTAATAGCTTCAGTCTCAGCATTCTCATCTGGAAAGGTCTGAACTGGAACACCTTCTGCAATTTCATATCCAGCTCCAAAATGTTGAGCAGTCTCGACCATCAGTCGAACTTGTTCACCAAGGTCTACATCGATTTTCCGTTGTCTCTCTTCTTCTTCTCTTAAAAGGGCGTCTTCTCTCATCCATGTTTCTGTTTCAGCATAGACTTACTTTGTCTCAAAATCTCCGTGAACTAGTTGTTTCACACAATCAGCTATCTCCTTCAATGTTGCATTGTCATGCTGATGAAGAACTCGCAGTTCCTCCAAGCTAAGATAGTTATGGTCTGAGACAGAATCTCCTTCAGATTTATGTTCAGACATGGCAGAGTCATCTTGGGAAATGTCTCCAGCCTGAATTCTGAGGAGGAATTCCCTTCTTTTTTCGGGTCTGGTAGATTTGGAGGCATATTTCTTCAATCTTCTTTTCTTAGAAGATCTAGAAGGTGAATCTTGAATTAGAGTCATAGAAGAGAGAGGTATTGGAAGTTCAAGAGGAAGATCAACTTTAACTGCTTCACCTAGTCTATTGTGCCAGCTATGCCCATCATGATAAAAACTCATTTTATGCATCATGTGCTCGCCAATAGTCTGAACAGGAGAAGTTGTTGTTTTCAGCTTCTTGGAAATCTCAATATTCAAATGTTGAAAATTCTGGTAATCAGTGATCCATAAGGAAGAGGTCCCTTGTTCTTCTTCAATACTCTGAACATGTGAAGGATTACCATATGAGGTACTGAGATTGCTAAGTTGTTGGCCAGGGCCCATATCAGCTTGGCTTCATATCTGGATACATCAATTTTAGAAGATCCCTTAGGTCTGAGACATCCTATCACAATCTTGTGCAGAATGATATGCTTTAGTGGAAGAATATGATGATTCACATGTGATTTGTGTGACCTGGTGTAATCAGGTATCTCAGAGAGAGTCTGATACACTTCATCAGCTTCCTTGTGGATGAGAGAGAACTCAGATGATTGCACACCCAAAATTGCAGCCAATTCATTGACATCCAGCTCATAATCGTTGTCATAAACAGAGAAGACAATTTTACTTCTACTTGCAAACGAAAGGTTGGAGTAAAAATATGCAGTAAGTTTTGGATAAACATCAACCTGCACAGTGCATAAGCTTTCCAGACCTTGTAGAGTAAAGTACTCTTTAATATGAAGATCATGATGTTCAAAGTAATCAAAATCAACAATCTTCTGAGGAGCAATTTCTCTGTCAAGAAGGATTCTGTATTGACCCTGATGGTGCTTTCCTCTGAACAACTTCTTACCCTGATTTATAATAGGAGAAAAATCAATTGTACCTTTGAAATCCATAAACAATCGTTCATCATTGTCGATTGTTTTTTCAATGGAGCCAGAACTTGCCTTGTCAGTGATCGAATCACTTTTCTTGAGAGAGTTAGTTTCAGCAACTGCTGATTCAAGAATCATTACCCCTTTTCCTTTAGGGCTAGAAACAGATTCTTTGACAGGTAGAGAAGATTCAAAAGCTTTCTCTTTCCCCTTGGCACTACTTTTCTCAGCACTTTTGATCTTTAACAACTCAGCGTAAATAAACTTTACTTCTCTTTCAGATGCAAAGTTACTATCACGAATGAATTTTTGAAGACCAGATTCTTCTAAACTGTTTTCTCTAGCAGCTTTAATGTACTTCAGAAGATGTTTAGCCATATATCCCTTAGCTAAAATTTCTACAGGCATGATTTCAGAGAAGTGGCAAGATGATTTACCTTGAACCTGATCATCATCCGAAGAATCGCTTATCTCAAAGTGAGTCTGATCATCTGTAACCCTAGATCCCATGAAGGCAAGTCTGTTTGATCGGCACAAAGCAGCCTGTCCCTTCTTTGAACTAACAACGGATTTTGGTGCCATGGAAGTTCTTGAGAGTATTAGAGAGGAAAAAAATGCGATTTTGAGAACAAAGAGCAGGCAAGATTGAAGGAGTGAGAAACAGAGGGATTTTGAGTCGGTGAAAGAAGAAAGGAAGAAGAAGATCAATATAAATACGAGTTAATACTACTTAAGAGGGTAGTTTTCGAAAATTTTGAACAAAATGACCAAAATTTTAGGAAATATATAAATATCAAAAGATTTTTATAAAATTTCCAAAACTAATTGTGCAGGAGAAAAAAAAAATTTCCGTCCAAATAAATAACATTATAAACAATACATACCTTGATTCCTTCTAAAAATAAGAACTTTTAGGGGGCAGACATTTGAATTTGAAC
>BCNH02000010.1:12413607-12462323 GCA_001662345.2 Metrosideros polymorpha var. glaberrima | reverse complement strand
TGGAAAATCTTTTCAAGATATCTGAAATTTCCTTTTTCAGAAGCTCATTTTCTTTAGAAAGAAGATCTCGACTTTCCTTTATTAGCGAAAATTCACTTTCCAGAAAATTGATTTTGTTTTGTTTGGAAAGATCCTATTGCTTGAGTTTCGAAACTTCCTTTTTCAATTCAGAGATTTTCTTAAGAGCAATCTTGTGATCAACACATAACTCATCAATGAATTCAGCAATTTCGTCAGGTAATTCAGGGTGTCTTACCTCAACTTGTTCTTCAATATCTGAATCAGAGTCTGAATGGGCTATCAAACAGATATTTGCATACTCTTCATCACTTTCTTCACATTCAGTGTCACTCCAAGTTTCTGCTTTCAGACCTTTCTTTGACTTCTCGTACCTTCCTTTATTTTTCTGAAGTAGAGGGCAGTTCGGCTTGATGTGCCCTCTTTTCTTGCAATGAAAGCATACCAGATCTTTGTTATCATCTCTGTTCTCTAAGAATCTCCTTTTCTCAAACTGATTGAAAGAATTTTTGGACTTGAAATTTCTTCCTTTTCTAGCCATCTTTCTGAACTTTTTGATCATGAGAGCTAATTCCTCATCTTCTTCTTCATTTTCTGAATCTGTATCATCTGAGACAATATTAGATTTTAAGGCAATTGATTTCTTACCTTCGTCTTCATTTTTCTCGTTCTGTTGTTCTGCTTCATATGACGTCAGTGTCCCAATGAGTTCTTCCATAGAGAGTTGTGAAATCCTCTGAGTCTCTCGGATAGAGGTCTTGATGTTGTTCCATTCTTTTGTGAGAGCTCGCATGAGTTTATTCACTCTCATTGGTTCAGTGATTGGATTTTCATGATACTCCAAACCATTTACTATATTGGTGAATCTGTCATTCATCTCCTTCACAGTCTCATTAGGCTTCATCTTGAAGGCTTCATATTGTCCCAAGAGAATATTGAGTTTTGTTTCCTTGACACGATCAGTTCCATGATAGGTGACATATAGTTTATCCCATATCTCTTTTGCTGTCTTACAAGAAGCAATACGATTATATTCAGAAGAAGATAAAGCTCGATAGAAAGCATAAATAATTTTAGCATCAATGGCTTCTCTTCTGGCTATGTCAATGTCTGTTAAAGGAGGTAGATCTTTGCCATCTTTGTCCTTCCTTGATCCTGGATTAATACCGTCAGCAACAATGTCCCAGTATGTGTTGTCCTTGCATTTGACATAAGCCTTTATTTTATTGCTCCAGGTGTCGTAATCCTTTCCTTCAAAGAGAGGCGGTCTTGATTCGCTTTGACCCTCATTCAGACCTGTCAAAGAACTACTAGCCATAGTAGATCTTTAGCTCAGAAGTAATAGAACACTTCACAGAATAATGAGCACAAAGCTCTGATACCAATTGTTAGGGCTAGTGTTATCACCTAGAGGGAGATGAATAGGTGTATTTAAACAAACTTGATATAAAATGTGGAATTTAATCAATCAATATGAAAAAATACGAAATGCTTGACAAAGTCTGAGCAGTACTTGTGTGCAATATTCTGAGACGAAGAGAGCAAGTGGGAGGAGAAATATGCACACGATGATTATAGTGGTTCGGCTTAGGTTAAGCCTACGTCCACTCTCCATGCTAACAGCCTACTGGCTGGATTCCACTAAAATAATCTTCAAGAGTATAATGATTATCACAATCTTACTATGTCTCTCAGAGTTTACAGTGTAAAGCGCTAGAACAAGTGTATATGAGTCAGGGTTCTCTCAGACTATTGAATTTTTTATTCACACTCTACTCGTGGTCTTCTTATCTACTTTTATAGTACTCCAGCTTTCAGCTACCCGTTGAAGAACTTTAGAGGATAGTATCCAAACTTTCCTATTGAATACATACTTCCCAAAAAAAGAGACAAAAGAGCCATTGATGTTGAGATCCGAATCCTCCTTTGATTCAATTGCCCATACTACTGAATCTGAGATTCAATAAGTTGGAGTGCCCACTAAAGAAAGTGCGACTTGCTTCGTATAGAATTAAGACCATTCCTATTTAATCTTGCAATATATCCGTTGCATAAATTCATAGAATAATGGTCTTCAAATACGTATTATCTAGAGTGGAGTCCGAGTCAGATTACTAGCTATGCGTAAATAATATTTTTGTGGTGATTCTTCCTAGATGTTCTTCCTTGTTCAGATGATATTGCTTGATAACAAATAAAGTCTGAGTCGTAATTTCCTTTGCATAACGTCTGAGTCTGAGATAGGAAGACTTAACCAAGTCTTCGACTGTTCCTCATCATGCCACGCTTTGGAGATACATACGATAGCTCAGATGATGTATTCAAGCACATCAAACGATAGAATTCCAAAAGTATTTTTCCCCTGTGAATATATTAATAACAGTTATTAAGAGTTTTGTTAATCATCAAAATATATTATGAGTTTTAGTCAACAGACCAAGCTGAATCAAGTTATCGACTTTGATCTAGTGTAGAATCCTGTTCCCAGAACTTTCTCTAGTGTGATTCAATAAAATCAAGCCCTCAATAATGTGCATCTTTCTCTGCTGCCCCTTAAAAACTTTTCACCCAAACATTCTGTTTTGTTAAATGTTTTTGCGATAGCCTTTATTCAGTTGGTCCCTCATTCATTGATCATGATTTGTGATGAATCTCTTTCATACTTTAATAAAACTGCTATCATGTGATGATGACAAAAAAGGGGAGAAAATTGCAATTACACTGATGGAACATATTTTCTTGTATGCATATACTCTTTTTTACAGGGGGATAGCATAAAGGATTCAAGGACAATGACTACTAACCTGGTTAAATAATTTCAATCCTTATCCTTATTCATTTATGAAATTCAAATACGGCACATTATTTATTCAAAACATCTTTTGTGCTTAAATATCTTATCATTTACTCACATAGTTGAATTGCAATTGAAAATTTTGTCATCATAAAAAATGGGGAGATTGTTGACTAAAACTCCTAATATACTTTGATGAATAACAAAATTCTCCATGATTTTATTGAATCTAATGAAAGACATTTTCAGGTGAACAATACTTATGGGAATTCCATCTTTTGATATGCTTGAATACATCATCTGAGATACCTTATGCTCATATCTTTGAAGACTAAGGTAATAAAGATATAATCCAAGGCATAGCATGAAGAGGAACAAGACTTGACTAAGTCTCTTTATCTCAGACTGAGACGTTATACTAAGGAAGTCACGTTTTAGACCTTACTGAATGTTAAGCGATATCATCTGAGCGAGGAAGCATCTCAGAAATTAATCACCACAGGAGTATCTTTCATGCATGGCTAGTAATCTGGCTCGGACTCCACTATTAGATAATTTGTAAATGAAAACCATCATTCTATGTACTTTTGCAACGGCTATAATGCAAAGTATGATAAGAACGGTCAAAATTCTCTACGAAGCAAGTTGCGACTTCTAAACTAGGAACTCCAACTTATGGAAACTCAGATTCAGTGGTATGGGCAACTAAATCATATGAGGATTCTAATCTTATCATCAACGGCTCTTTTAATCTCCTTATGGGAAGTTTATATCCAACAGGTAGAATTGGATATTATCCTCCAAAGATATCCAACGAGTAGTTGCGGGCTGGAGGACTATAAAAGGAGACCAAGAAACCTATGAGAAGAGATATAGAATTACAAATTTCAAAGTCTAAGAGAACCTTGATCCATATACTTGTTCTAAGCTTTATACTGTAAACCTTCGAGAGACATTATAAAATTGTAATCATCATTGTACTCTCGAAGTTGATTTAGTGGAATCCAGCCAGTAGGCTGTTAGCGTGAAGAGTGGACATAGGCTTAATCTAAGCCGAACCACTATAATTGTCGTGTGCACAATTCTCTTTACTCTTGTTTATTTCGTCTCAGACTGTTGCACACGAGCACTACTCAGACTGTGTCTAGTCTTTCATAATTACTAACTTGATCTTTCTAATTCTGTATTTTATTTAAAGATTGTCTAAATACACCTAGTCACCCCCCTCTAGGTGATAGATCCAGCCGCAACAAAAAGTTGAGGCATGATGAAGATCACATCAAAGTCTAGCGAAAATTGTTTGATCGCCTTCGTAAGTTTAAATTACGAGTTAACTCCACAAAATGTGTATTTGGAGCAAAGTTGATGTCTAAACTACCAACTAAAATTTGAAGGGGCATGTTAAAGATGTAGAATATTGCAGTATCTTGTACATAGACAAGTAATTTTTTTTTATTCGTGATATACATTTGGGATCTTTTTGACTTTGGTTTGGCATCTATAAGTAGATCACGGATTGTAACGTTGCAGCTAAGTAATTCAATCATTCCCAATTACTTTTGATATTTCTTGCTACACCCATTTTTGCCAAAGAAAGCATCGAGAATCAATCGCATACATTGTCATTGTCAACCCATGATTCAAAAGATTGATGCAACAAACAGCTTCACCACAGAATTAATGTGACGCAAGATAAGGAATCATGGAGAAAAGAAGAATGAGACTTGCTTTCAACGCCATGCAAGGTTAACAAATAAGCTATTGGCTATTGATTGTGTGATAATTATTGGCGGACCTTAGACAATTTTAGTACGATTGGGACATAATTAGCCCCTCTCAAGTCAACATTTATGTTCGTGACAGAGACTTGACATCATGCAATTAAATCTAATTGCAAAGAGCCAGAGGACCACCGCATCTCCAAAGATTTGCATGTGTGAATGGAGAAAGATGATGATTCGTCATGAGATTTGCTGGATTTCATGCCCAAATTAATCATCATGATTTTCGCAAGTGCTAGAAGAAATACATGAACAGTGGTCCACCTTTGCGTCATTATAACATTATCTAATTAATTCTGAACCGTTTGAAGACCCCCTGTTGATGCGCAATTCTTTCTCATAAGCAAGAATTTTCTTAACCATCTTCAAATACATTAGAGTAGGGTACCAAAAGCCAAACACCCTAAACTTGCATCAAGATTCATCATGTGTCGTTTAATGATTGGCTCCTCTGGTGTTCCTTAATTTTTATTTATGAAGATGTATTAAAATGGCAAAAGAAACATAAGATGGCCCAGCTGCCTTTGAGGCCCAATGCGCATCCTCAATGCACGGATTTGAGGTGCTTGCTTGTTGAATTTTGTTTTATTTTTTTCAAAAGAGGTGACTCCCATCGTATGGAACTGTCTCAAATGGGTTCAAGATGTGGCTCTCACAATATATAGCACTTTGTCCTAAATGGGTTCAAGAGGTGGCTCCCATCGCGTAGTCCTTTGTTCTAATTAATTTTATTTTTTTTAGATTCAAATTAAGTTGAAGATGTGACTCTCACGACGCAGCATCCAGCATGGCACTCACTGCCTACACTTTCGGCGGGCACGTTGATATAATACTATTGGTAGCCCTCCAAATTCAAAAGCCTGAATATGAGTACACGAGATACCCTCAAATAATCACTGAACAATCATAAGTAAGGTACATAGTCCTTAAATCCTCAAAGTTACATCATAATTAATTTGCAATAACAAAATATCTGAAATTATGAAGCTTTTGTTGCGCTCTGATTCTTTGAGTTCACGGTCAAACTATCGACAAGCAGCAAAAACTGTGAGAGGATCATTCTCACTGCTGAATAAGCGAATTATTGATGGAGCGAGTAATTGAACACCTCAACTAGCTACCATCAAATTATAGTTATGCAAGAAACGTAATTTACATGTTTGATCCAATTCAGGTCAGGAAATGTGATGCATGATTATGCTACTTTTACAAACATTTGAAGAGGCCAAAAACTACATATACTTGACCCGCGAAGAAGAATAACTTTCATATTAAATTCTTAAAAGTCAAAATGATCTAAAGAGAGTTTCAGAAAGAAGTTCCACTAGCTGCAATATCATTAGTTCCAAATAAATAACAATTACAAAACCTCTTTTAAGTATTATTGCTTTAAAATTCCGGAAAAATAATTTTCGTTTTACACGTCTGAAACTTTTATAGGACACGTACAATTATTTCTTTAGTACATCCCTCGCATGAAATTTGGAGAAATTACACTGAATCAGTCGAAGACAAGAAAAGAGATAAGTAATCCCTGAAAGTGTTGAATAAATTGTCATGTCTAGAAGAAGTAAAAAGATGAAGCCTTCTCCTCACCTATGACAAGCTAGACATGGGCTTTCTGATCCAACCTTCAGGCTCAGAAATTTTTAAGTCCTTAACTCGATCCTAAGGACTGCGAGTTCGGGCTCTGTTGCTTATTAAATTGGAGCCCCATTTTATTTAGATCAAGGACGATAATCGTAACTAGAAAATCTTAGGTCGGCATCATTAGACTTCGTTCATACAGCTAACAAACGAAACCAAATAGGTCGATCAAAATGATTTATTTGACACTATGGATGATTTTACAATTAATTCCAATTGAATTGACTAAATTGAATCAACCAATCGGGTATATTTTTCACACTCATAGGAGTTCATCTATGTTTTTTTCTTTACGAATATGATATTTTCTGGGCATTTATAATAATATCAAGTGTTATTCCTATTTTGGCATTTCTAATTTCTGGAATTTTAGCCAGGGAAACAAAGAATCAAAGACTAAATAATAAGTAAAGACAGAATTATGTTAGGTATGAAGTAGATTAGAGAGGAAATATAATCAGGACAGGATAGTGAAAAAACTAGAATCCCAAAGATCGATGTTCCTTTCAATAAAAAATTTGGAGAAAATTTACGAAAAATCTCAATGTCACAGTATTCATAATGTGCAACAATAACGAAATACTGATAGAATGAAATATAACTTCTAATTCATAAATCCTAGTGTTGACACCTAAATTTTGTAAAACCAGTTAGTCATTTATTGCATAGAAAATTAGGGATCGATCCCGGTCCCTAAACAAAAACTATTAATTAAATTTGCATATAGATATTATGAGCATTTGCATATAATTTGCATATTTATCGGACCAACGGTGGATGGACTTCAATAGAAGGTTATGAACTTAATTGATACACTGGACTGAGCCCATGAGAGCATGTAATTTTGGCCAAGCCCATTGAAAATCTTTATGGCCGTTTGCATTAAAATGCCAAGTTGGAAAATCATTTATTTAGTTGCAAACTTGAAGAGCAATTATACAATTTTAAGAGATATTGAAAAGATTTCATATTGAAGATAAGGGATATATCTTTGAATCAAAACTAAAAATTAAAAGCTCTAGGCTTGCTATCATAAATAGAGACTTTAGGGTACACAATTAAGGGGGCTCTCTCTCTTTCGTATAGGGAAAGGCAGTTAAAAAGACAGAGAGAAAAGGAAAGAAGGGAAATCGAGAGAGGCAGCCACAAATACAGAGAGCATAATAAAAAGAGAGAGGAGAGGCTGGATTTTCTTCTCTGCAAGGAGAGGTTTTTGTGCACGTCAAAAGAAAAGGGGAACAAAAGGTTTAAAAAGAATGGTGAAAGTGCAGGAGCCGTGTGCAATCAAAGAAGAGCTCCCCTCCCACGCGTGGCCGTGTCCCTATTTCACTGTTGTGCTACACGTCCATCGTACCCAACCACAGCGATTTGCTCCCCCTTGCCGCGACATCAACGTAACGACACACTGCCGTGCCCTTGCCGTTGCTGTTCAGTCCATCGCAGCATTGCTCCTCGATACTATTGGGGCTAAACAACCTAGAGGGGGCAAATAGGTTGAGTGAAGATAAAAATAAACTTTCGCAGAATACCAAACCATCAACATTCAAAATGGTATTGCAAACAGATCAACGTGTGTAATATTGGTAAGTAAATCAAAGTGAAGTAAGAATACCACACAACGATATATAGTGATTCAGGTTTATCCCTAAGTCTACATCCACTCACAAACTAATAACTTTAACAGTGGCTAGATTCCATAGTAATCACCAATGCAAAGCACAATTACCTAGTGTTGTACCCTTTATATGATGATCACACTATCGGAACACACGCTTGCACTCACGCTTGTACACTTGACTAGATTGCTTTTACAGTGCTAAACCAAATATAGAGAGATAGACAGAATAAGAACAGAGATACTTTCTAGCCGAGACTACACTAGCGGTATTTTGTGTGTCTAACCCTCTTCACAGCATCGCTTCTTCTTATATAATGAAGTCTTCAATCTATCCGTTGGAAACCTTCATGGATGATCAACTAGCCGTTGGAGAGACATTGGGCAACATCGAGATTGCTTCTACAATTGCTGCACTGATTAGAACAGTTTTCCCAACAAGGCTATTGTTGTAGCCTAAGTAGAACCAACACCGACACACGACACGACGTGACACGACACGTCATTTCTAAACGTTGGGACACGTTGTATATTAAATGTATATTTTCATATACACATGATAAATTACGAATCCAAAAAAGAATGTGTTGATTTTTTGACCTGGGGGTTGTACTTTTGATCGGTTCCAAGGTAGGTGATTCCCACCTTGAAATCGGCCTACCTTGGAACCAGGAATGGCCCATTGGTTCCATGGACCCACTCGGGAACCGGACCACCAGTCCAGTTTGGTTCTTGATTGGGCCCATGGAACCGGTGCCACAAAACATCACGCGACTTGTTTTCCAGCAAGCCATGGACCGGTCCCACCAAGGTTCTTTTTTTTTCCAACAAAAAAGAATGCTCTGTTCTTTAATCACCTAGTTGTTTGTAAAAAAAACTTCAAACACATGCAAAGAATACTTCACTTTCCTCTTAGTATTTCAAACAATGAGTAGATTCGAAGAAACTAAAAAGGAGCAAATGTAAGCAATTAGGGTTTCCAACTTACAACAAATGGAGGTGACCAAGAGTGAGAGAGTGAGGCGAGGCCATGAGTCGTGTCTGCGAGGAATAGCCGGAGGCGCGGCCGTAATTCGATGGAAGTTGAGAGTCGAGAGATAGAGAGATTGAGGGAGTTGCTTGAGAGAGTTGAGACGAGAGAGGCCGAGATGAGATGAGACGACTAACGAGCAAGATTAGGGATTTAGGGTTTTAATTTTTCTTAGATATATATTATCGTTCCGATCCGAGTGGGCAGTTTCACACCTAAAACTGAGAACTAGACTGATACCCACCGATTCTAGTTTATTAGAACAATGAACCAAATTGGTTCCCTTGGGACCTACAAGTTCTAGCTCGATCTGGTTCCGAGCAGTTCTCGGTTCTTTTGCATACCTCTAATCTGTAGTGAGTTAGGAAAAGTTTTTAAATAAAATAGGTTTGAGTTGGATAACTTTTCACTTTAGATAGTTTCTTTCTATTATTTATTTGTTTCGAATTTTAATAATAAAATAATAGAATGTGCATGTCATATAGGATTAGTTGCATAAATTCCAAGTCATATTGCCATGTCATCACTACTTGCCATGTCATATGCCGTGTCATCATATATGCTGTGTCATCAATGTCATGTCATCATGCATTGCCATGTCGTCAATTCTAGGTCATAATTTTCATGTCATTTAGATTGCATATTTAGGTTCTTTAATTGAAATCATATGCCATGTTTTAATAGTTTTAATTTTAATTGCATGTCATTAGAATTAGGTTCATCTAGATTTAAAATTTGCATTACATGCAATGCATATAGATTAGCTTTATTTCTAGATAAATAGAAACCCCCAAAAAGTTTATTCAAAATTATGATGTTTGATTTTCACATTCTTTCTTGCAATTTATTATTACTTTCAATTATTCATTGTTACTTTAATGCGCACCCATACGATCACCCATTTGCATGGTAGTGTCTAGGTTTAAAATTAATCCAAGTTGCCTGCATAAATATTTTTTGAAAACAAAAGAGAAAAGGAACTGAAAGAGCATTAGAGTAATCTAGCATAATCAAGTCCCAATATCTATAATCTTCGATTCGTAGACATAAAGCATCCTCCCACAGTTTACTTAGGTTTCTAATCAACCTACCCAAAATTGATTAGTGGCGACTTTTAAATGAATTGATTTTGCATGTTAATTAAAAGTTGTGAATTGGTATTAGCTCGTGAGAGCCCGAGCTAATTCTTTGGGCTTAGTAATCCATTAGTCATCCCTGGGTGATTCACCTCTAGAAAGGTCACGACAGCTTGGTGACTCCGCTGGGGACTTAAAAATTCTTAGTGGACTTAAGCCAATTTTCTCTCTTTTTAAAAGTATTTTTGTCTAGCAGCAAGAACTTAAGGAACGTCCCTAACTTTGTGGTGTTAAATGTTCTTACAGATTTGGCGTTATAAGGGGTAGAGTATTTGCTAACATTTGTCTTGTAGGGAGGTGTTTGATGAATGTTTATTTTCCAAATTTTTGAAGCGGTTGTTGATTTCAAATGTTATGCATGCCTTTATAGTTTGGCACTACACTTTAGCACACACAACCTGCCACTGGACCTAGGCTAAGTAAAGTACATCAGAAATGCCAAAACTTGTATACGATGCTCACTTTAGAGCCAAAACTTTTTTTCGGATCACTTAAATGCCAAGTTTTTTTAAAAACCGATCGCTTAAATGCGAAAACTTTCTTCACATCACTTAAGTGCCAAAATCAAAGAAATTTTTTGCACTGAAGTGATCATTTTTCTCCGATTTTGGTACTTAAGTGATCTGAAAAAAAGTTTTGACACTTAAGTAATCGTTTTTCAAAAAAGTTGGCACTAAAGTGAGTGCCATACACAAGTTTTAGCACTTCTAATGTCTTTTACTCGACCTAGGCCACACAATATTACTTATGATGGTATTGAGATGGATACAACTCTGACCACAAGCCCGCATAGCAGGAGCTGCCCATCTCAATCCTGAAAGTTCTTTCTTGGTGTCAAAAGTTACTACCTTTGTCCGCAAGCCAACGTCACAATTGCGTAGGCTTTTTTACTGTGCCGGAGTCACGCAGACTTGGCTTAGTACACAAGCCGACGATTAGTCATTCCATCCTTTTGGCTCCAATTGTTAAGCCGTTTAGTTAGAAATAGAACCTCGTTTTCTACACCCTTTACTATGCAATTCACTTATTCCGTCATATTTTTAACTTCACGTTAGTCCATAACAAATGAGTCGATCATTTGCCATTTCTTGTTCAATGTTCTTGGGGATCTGATTTCATGAAAACAAACAATCTTCCGAAATAAAACAAGCCGTTTGAAAAAGTTTAAAGAGATTGTTTTCAATTCATGTTTTGACTTTAAGGAAAATTGTCAAAAAAGTCCTAAACCTATTAAACCTAATTACAAACTTTTTCATGCTTGAAGTTGATAAAAGTCATGAGGCAGCAGCCGACAATCCCAAACATCCGCAACTAGCAACACTGTGAGTCCCCTTTGCCGGCTCTAGTCCGATTGCCGTTCTCGTGCTGTGACTCTCGTCGGTCCTAGCACCACCACCGCCGGCCACCCACCATGCTGAGCCATACAATCTGTGTCCATTGCATTCAAAATGGAAACATTATCCGTGAATATATTTGAATTAGATAACTTCCTTATCCGATTCAAATTCGATAAATATTGTCTCTTATTTCGAATAAATGTTATCTAATGCATGTCTCAAGATCTTTAGGATAATTTAAATTAGAATAATTTCCTAGTTTAAACAACTTGCATATGTCGGCAAATCCGATCTCAAATCCCAAGATACGATTCCCGACACACGGGAAATCAGGCAATCTTATCCTAATCCTTTGGATAAGATTTTCGGTATATTTGTTTCCAAGTTTGAATGTACTGGATATGGATGCTATCTTTAGTTGACTTGATTTTTTATCTAAATCCATGTTTGGTTTGATTTTGATATGATTCTGTTATTATCCAAAAAAATATCAAAAGAAAAATTAGATAAGATTAGGGTAGATATTGGATAAGATTAGGTTAGATTTATTAAATAACATTGCGTGTTTAGAAAGATTTCAAAATCAATTAGGATAAGTTTTAGATAGCTTTTTCTAGATAGATTGCATGCTACAATAGGGTTTATCTAGTTTAGATAATATTCCAGTTTAAATTAGAATTTAGCCTAGTTTAATCCCTAAAATGAATTGGATAATATCTTAATCTAGTTATTTTATTTTTCTTATTTTCTAATTTCGAATTTCATTATAAAAAACAAAAAAAACAAAAATAGCATGCGCATGTCATCTAGAATAGTTGCGTATTAATCTTGCCCTTCATTAGAAATTGCATGTCTAGGTTCATGTAATTAAAATGCATGTCATATTAAAATAGTCTTATTTTAATTGTACGTCATTTTAAGCTAAGTCATGTGGTCGTAATTTAGGTTTGCATTGCATGCATTGCATATAGCTTAGTCTTCATTAAATAAGAGAAAACTAAAAAAAATTGATTGGGATTGCGTGTTAATTAGAAACCATATTTAGGTTGAATATGTGTTTTTCTAATTCATATTGTAGCAGATTGCTTTTCTTCGAGGTATGTAAATTCCTACTTTGTGACATCATCAATTTTCGACCAATGTACCAAGATCGAATTCGATGGATCTTAATCACGAATTCTAATCCAATTAAGGATATTGGATTTTTAAGGATTAAGAAACGAACATTGGATTTTATTGCCTCATTTTTCAATTTTATCGGTAAACCCTAAATTTTTTCATAAGTAACGGTAAGCCGAAAATTCAGAATCGAAGAGACGTTATGAACTTGGCACAAACCGACGGACCTATTTTCTATTAAATTCGGCCACCAAGAGACCCGATAAAAGGAAATGACCGTTTTGCCCCCCGAAAGCCCATTTTTGGCCCAAATGAAGAACCCATTGAATATCAAGCCCATTAGGCCATCAAAATTCGAGCCAAGCCCACGTAAATAGTGCAAGCCCGTATGAATAGTGTCGAGAGTGGAAATGACCAAAATACCCCTTCTAGAATGGAGATATTTTTAGGGAAAGAGACAAAATAGGATTAGAGATTTTTATGCAACTTGATGAAGAAGTCAAGAAGCCTTCTTCTCTCTCTCTCTTTCTTTCTTCTTTCCTTGTCTCATTAATTGGCTCAAGTTGTCTTGATTTGCAAGAAGCCAAATTAGATATTTTGGAAAGTTGTAATGATGAGAAGATGCAAACTTGGTGAGAAAGTTTAATAGCAAGACAACTCTCTCTCTCTCTCTCTTCCCATTCTCACTTCCTCTCTTTCACTCTCTCCTTCTCTCTCTCAAAATTCGTTTGTCCCTCCCCCCTCTCCTTCATTTTCTCCATTTTTCCTTCTTGTTTCACATCCCTCACCTTGCCGTCGCGCTACCCAAGATGTGCCTTGAAGTCGTGCCTTTACCGTCAACGTTTAGGCCGCTGTCGCCAAGCCGTGCCGTCGCGCCAAGCCCGTACCGAATCGCCGTCCGCACGCCGCGCCACGCCGAGTCGAGTCGCCGTTAATACCCATTTTCCGTCTACGCACCGTCGCCAAGCCACCACCACCGCCGCCTTCGCGTCATCGTCGCCGCCGCCATTAAACGATGAGTTAACTCCCTAATCCTTAATTAGGTTGTTAATTGCACTTAGGGTTAGTTTAGTTGATTATGGTTAGATTAGTTAACTAGAGTTGGTTTAGTTAGCCATGGTTAGGTTAGTTAACTATGGTTGGGTTAATTAATCATTGTTAGGTTAATTAACCATAGTTGGGTTAATTAACCATGGTTGGGTTAATTAACCATGGTTGGGTTAGTTAACCATGGTTAGGTTAGTTAACTGTAGTTGAGTTAATTAACCGTGGTTGGGTTAATTATTTTATATATGCTATTAGTATATTTTAAGGTGAAGATTGCCTAGGAAAGGTATTGGTTTCATGATTGATGAATTTATAGTGGAAAATAATGCATTTTTGGCTTGCAATTGATGATTGGTTTGGCGCTGTGCCTAAATGCTAAATTTTATGATTTGGAATATTTTAGTAGGCTTGGAAAGTGAAGCATGTGAAGTCTGGCATGGAAAGCATGTTTGTGTGATCATGTGTGGTTTATTTATTGCATTTTTATGTGTGAAAATGGCAATGAATTTTATGTATGAGCATGATCATGGCATGAGCACAAATCATGATGACATTGGCTAGAAAAATAAGAAGAACTGAATTGGCATGCATGATTGACGTGTTCGTGTGATCACAAAAGGGTACGGACCCCCAATAGTGATTGAGATGATGCCTGGTTTATCATAGTCTCGGATCAGGTCAGGATGATGATAATTTATTGGATGCCCGGCGGGGTTAGATGACGGATTGCGGTGGTGGCAGGACCGATTCTCCGTTGAGGAATGCTGTATGCCTGCGGGGGAGGTCGAGGTAGGGCCGCACCTCAATCGATCAGGAGGAGACGTTGCCGCTCCTAATGGTTTTGGGGCGATACCCGGTCATGCCAGAAGACCGCCAACCGTTGGGTTGTGCCGTAGCCCGGAGAGGTCGAGAACCGCCAACCTTCGGGTTGCGCCGTGCCCGAGAGCAGACGTAATCACTAGGCATAAAATGGGACCACGCTTGAATGCATTACATGTGAAACATGGTGATATGCGTTCTAATTGCCTTGGTTGGTACATTGTTTATAGAATGCCATAACTGATAACATGCAGGGTGTGTGCATGTGCCGAGGCGAGGTAAGAATGTCTGTGATTTGTCTATTGATTGAATTGAGTCTTTCAAACCTGATATAGGTTATGTAGAGCGAAAGTCGCTCGCTATTGATCTGCCATCGACGTTGAGTTGCATGTTTAGGACATGTTCTAGGTGAATCAGTACCCTACACGAGGCTTAGGTTGTTAACTTACTGAGATTTTATCTCACTCATTATTGTTAGCCGCTTTTCAGAACCATAGATTGGAAGGTCTATGGGTGCAGTTCAAGGTGCCCTTGCGTAGAGAAGTTTAAGTTAACCCGACCCCCGGTATCTTTTGGTGGTCTTTTGAGGAAGTAGCTCGAAAGTGAGGGCTTGTAAATATAAACTTCCTAGGGTTAACATGTATATAAATAAAATGCGAGTTTTGCTAATGAAGTTTGTTCTGTTGTTTTTCTTTCTATCCCTGCTGTTATGTTTGTCGGGTGGTTGTTATTCGTTTCCGCATGCGTTAACTAAAAAATAAAATAAATGGGTTGTCGACGCGTCCTAGGACGTCGAATTTTTAATAACCCAAAGGAAAAGTGTATCGGGATGGTCGCGCGCTCGAGGGTTGGGGCGTGAGATACTTATTATAGCAATTTATTTATTGCTTTGATTATTGGGGGTCACATTTATAGTTGCGCACCTATATAATCACCTCACATGTTAATAAGTTAGGGTAACTCCCTGAACTCATTATCTTCGATTCATAGAAATAAAATATTTCTCCAAATATTTTATTTGGGTTTCTAATCAACCCACCGAAAAATAGATTAGTAACGACTCCAAATGAAAAATTCTTTGCATGCTAATAACTTGAACGATAAGTCGCGAACTAGTAAGGGCTTGGGAGAGTATGCGCTAGGCTTAAACTTAGTAATACCATTAGCTAAACTTTAGACGGTGCACTTTCAAGGAGGTCGCGATATCATAAGTTCAGTTCAGATGATTTAATTAAATCTAGAGCTTTAATTTAAGTCCACCCACCGCTGGTTCAATTTAAATGCTATTTATATGAGCTTATCTATTAAAGCTGAATGCTCCTAATAACTATATGCAATTTATTTATTTTTTTGTTGCTAGAGGCCGAAATCGATCCCTAATTTTCTATGTAGTAAATGCCTAAATCCCCAAAATTTAGATGTCAACACTAATTCATAAATCTTCACTTCAGCTCTTGTTCCTTTGACGACTAAAGTAAGGTCATCTTACCGACACTAATGGCTAAACACTTAGTAATTTTCTCTTGTATCAGCAACTTCTCATCGCCTTTATCAATTATCTACAGTTGCATACCAAAACGACTTAGTAAATTTTACCTTAACCATGTCTTGCTCAGTCTTCTTTCAGTTTGAGTCAATAGTCTAAGCTTGGTCATTTTTTGGTGTAAACATATGGCTTAGGGTTTTTTCTTATTGTAGCTATGTTACTTTCATTTGGAGCTTTGTCATGAACACATGAATCCCCATCACCTCTCACCATGTCCGGTCACAGCAAAACCTATACAGAGTTCAAATATGACCACTTTTGTTTTTTTTTGCAACGGTAGAAATGTGAGAGAAGGACACGAGTGCCATAAATTTTGTAGGGAGATTATTTGATTGCCATAACTTTTTTTTACTTACTTGAGTGCCATCGACACCGAAAATCTAACGTGGACTCTGAAAATCATACGTGGATGCCAGAAGGACTATTTTTTTATTATTTTATTATTTTTTCATACTTTTTCTTTTTCGTTTTCTTTTCTTTCTTTTTTTGCCTTTTTTTTTCGAGCCAGTGAGGGTCACTAGCAACCCTCACCGGCCTTGCTCATTCGCGGCCGTTGGTGAAGGCCCTTGCCAGATCTAAGCGAGGGCACCTCGCCCGTGGCCAACGAGGCCGCGATGGCCTCTCCTGGGGCCTTCATGGCCTCGCCAACCGCGAGCGAGTGCAAGCGGGCCGGCAAAGGCCCTCGCCGAATCTAGGCAAGGTCGCCTCTCCTGCAATCGATGAGGTCGCTAAAGGCTTGCTTGAGGCCTTCATGGCCTTGCCGACCGTGGGTGAGGCGGCCCTCACCTAGTCTAGACAAAGCCTTTGCAGCCGGTGAGGGTCGCCGATGACTCCCGGGCGGCACGAAAAAGAAAAGGCAAAAAAGAATAGAAAAAAAAGTAAAAAATAATTCTAAAATAATAATAAAATAGTCATTCCGGCGTCCACGTATAATTTCCGACGTCCATGTTAGATTTTCGACATCGATGGTACTCAAGTGAACGTTTTTAAAAAGTTATGGCACTTAAGTAAGCTAAAAAAAAGTTATAACACTCAAATAATTTTCGTACAAAATTTATGACATTTTTAGTGTCCTTTTCCCGTAGAAATGTTGTTTATTTTGTTAACTTTCATTTCCCCGAAGATCTCGACTTCATTCCTTTTGGCCTGGCTACAGCCTTCCACACCACGAATCTATCGCAATCACGTGGGTTTTTTCTGTGCAAGAGGGCCAAGTATTAATGAAGGAGGCCCCACGTATTAATTGGCGCAACTCAATCACGTGGCTCGAGATAAAAGGAATGATACCAAGGGGCATGTAATAGGTGCTTGTTGAGCATGTCAAGTAGTAAACACAAAATTCCTCAATTTTGAAGCTTTGATGATACATAAAACACAAAAAACTTAAAACATGCATAGTCCTGTTCATGAGTTACTTAACGAGTAATCTCAAAGCACTCATTATAACAAAATTCCTATACAATTTCTTTGTAAGTCAATTATGTCCCATCCCGAATAAATATTACAGGAATTAAGGAACTACATGTACGATTGTCATACAACTTATGAGCGAAATTGTGATCACTTTCTCTTTCATTTTCATTTCTAGGGTTTCACGGTCTTATTTGATATCCATATTCCAATCCTTTTCATCTTCTTTTTTGTTTCCTTAGTTCGCTAATGAAGGCAAATAGTTCGTCCATGACTTTACAGATCGGTCCAGTTCCACAAATGGTTGGTATGAAGATTATAGTCCATAACTCCAGCTGTAGAAGAGAAGAAAATTTGAACGCATCATATGGGCATTAAAGACCAAACCTGCCGATTCCCAATACATTTTCTGCCCTTCGGATTTCATTTGATGCCTGAGGTTCAGTCGTTCAGATAGTCAATTGGTGGTTCATTTCTCTTTCCCTACTTTTTGTTGTTGAACGTGACACGTTAACTTTTAAAGCCCATGGAATTGCCACCAAATCCACACCGGTTTCTTAATGATTGTCCTAACTCTTATTTTTAACGAGTGCTCTCTGAGTCTTTATCAAACAAAATCAAGAGAATGTTTAGATTTTTCAAACCGTTATATACATGATACAAGAAAAGTAACGCATTTGATTTTTTAACACGTGCAATGAGGGCACTTGTTAACAAAATTCACATAAGAAAAGTCTAATCTTCTTGACATGAACTCAAAACAAGAATTATAGTCCTTAGGTCAAACGATTGTCTTCCGGGAAGCCCGCCAAATAAGTCGATCAGGTGATGATGACAGGTAATTTGCATGCTTTTGAATCAAGTGTTCAATATTTATGAGTGACTTATTGCCTTAAGATCACTTGAGAAAAATATAATTGTAATTGGGACGGCGGACAAATGATCAAGAAAAATTCATTCTTTTGTTTTATCGATGATGAGATAAATTTAATCAATCATGAGTATATGAAACGTTTGAAAATCTGCATCGTTATAGTAGGACCTACTATAATCAGATCCATCCAATCCTAACCTTTCAGAACGTGCTGAGTTTTCCCCTTTTTTTATATCCAACTAATTTGGTCTTGTCACAAGACCAACTCTTGCAAAATGAATTTTGAAGGAGATTTTTCATGGAAGCATACATATAGCTCGGAAACGAATGTCTGAAGAATCTCATCTTTTGATCACACCATCGCCAAAGTTTGTTCAAAGAATCAAGAACATGAATGATATCGTCAAAGATTTACACTCATGATTTAGCACCAAATAGGACATAGGCGAAGAATGGAATAATTGTAATCACTAAAGTCTAAAATGAAGCTAGAAAAAAAAATCATGAATAAAGTCATAATCTTGAAGCTGGAAAAAGACTAAAGCCCGTCAGAAAGAATCTGCATTATTAGCCATTGGGAGATCACAAAGCTGCTCTTTCCCTGCTTCATCAAACAGCCAATTCAAAAGCAATGACAATTGCTCCTGATCGTCACCGCCAAAGCTCAGCTTACTCTCATCTTGGAGATGGCTAATCTCGGGTGACATGGATTGGGAGTGACAAGAAGTCGAAGAATCCAACGACTCCAATTTGATCAATGACTCAAACGCATTATCGGACGCCTCAGTCACGTTGCTCGGCATCCCTCCTCCTGAAGACGTCGAATCAGTCATGCTTAAATCCGCCGACACTGTTCTCCAAGCCCGCTTTGCCGGATCTTTCATCCACCCTTTGAGCAACTTAGCTATGTTCTCGGTGCTTGATGCGTAATTAGTCGTCAGTGTTTGGATAGGTTTTGATGAAACAGAAGATCCAGGAAAAGGCTTGTGTTTGGCTTCGGAGAGATCGGGCGAAGCTAAGGGCTTTGGGGGAGACAAGGCATCACATAGAGCTTGTCTGGCCAAGTGAATGTCGGTTTGGAGCCTTTTTTCCCATTGACCTCTAGACATTGGAATTGAATCTTCATCAGGGCTTAGTTCTAGTTTCTTGAGCTTCTTCTTGAGATGGGTATTCCAGTAATTTTTTATGTCATTGTCAGTTCTCTGAGGAAGGTATGATCCTATGGCAGCCCATCTGCACCGCAAGAAAATGACCCATCAATATATATATGTAAAACCATCTACGCTACTAATAAATATATTTTGCATACAGACATTGTAATTTAATTCTTATGTATATATCTATTATTCTCCCACTAAATGTTTGTGAAAGGTGTTCTCACACTGCTAAGGTGAATTGCACTATATAAACCCTAGATTTTCCAATCAAATGTGGCAGAATTTCGAGAAAAGTAGTCGCAATAAAAATAGCGATTGAAATATTTTCTTGAAGACAACTCATGAAAGTTACCTATCTACCGGGTCACTCGATTATGACCAAAGCTATTCACTTCATGCACTTGAAGCATCTTTCCCAAAATTTTCCTCAGAATTTGTGGGTAGAGAGAGATGGAGGGGTATGGGTTGGTAATTACCTATTGCCCAGAAGAGCTTGAAGGTGGATGATCATCTTGTCCTCCTGATCTGTGAAGTTGCCTCTTTTGATCCCAGGCCTTAGGTAATTAGTCCACCTAAGCCTGCAACTCTTGCTGCATCTGAGCAACCCTGAAATGCACGCACATGGATCAACAAGATATGAGACTTTGATCAAAATTTAAGCTCCAAAAGATAACAAAAAGCTTGAAAATGCTGCTTAATTACATTAAAGAAAAATAAAAAAGAGAGATCGCTAAACCTGTTTTGGTAGGAATAGATCTCCAATTCCCAGGTCCATGTTCCTGAATGTAAGTCACCAGTATGATATCCTCTTCAGGAGTCCAGGGACCTTTTTTGACCCCATTTTGATCGCAGCATGGTGGTCTACCCATTTCAAAAACAGTCAACCCTCTTTTCACTTCTCAAGCTTCTTCTTCTTTTCTTTCTCCTTCTTCTCTTTTCTATATGTGCAATCTTTCCCTAGTGAAAACAAGAATCAGAGACGACAAGGGTCCAAGTCCAAGTGCTAATTCTAAGACCCTTTGGATTTATATAATGGAAAGAGAAAGATAGCAAGAGATCAGAGAGAGATGTGTATTGACAGTGAGACGTGTGAGATGGGGCTGACCAAGAAGGGAAGGCCAAGAGTCAAAAGAGATGACAGCAAAGAGAAGCATTTAATACCCCACCAGAACGAGCTTGAAGAAGCTAATCTAACTATTGTCTCCCAAAACCGCGTGGCGCATTCAATTCAATGTGGAGAAACCCTAACCCTGCATTAAATGTCTTGAAGCCCCATGTGTCTATAGTACACGAGGGGTTTACACTTTCCAGAGAGAGCTCTACCCTAGGAAAAGCTAATATTACGTTACCCAATGCAACAGTATATTGGCATTGCCTACTCGTGGGTTTCGTACATAATATTTATTTATTAAAACTGCTTCTGTTCTCTTGCACATTCAACTTATATGGAAAATAGTGTTTTTAGACTTATAGCAGTGACAGTAAACAGGATTTGTAACTGAAAATATCACTTGAAATAATACATATCATTTGAAAGATAATTGTATATTGTGGGTTCTTTTGCCTTTTATATGAATTCACTTCACACTTATCAAATATCTGACATGTCATATTTTACAAAAATCAAATTATCAAGAACTATTTCTGATTATACAAACGTCGTTTAGTCGTTTCTTTTTTAGTACTTATTGTCCTTTAAATAACTTAACTGTATAATTGTATGTTACCACTTGTTGTATTGAATAGAGTCGAAGTAATTTGACTCTATGTGCTTATAATATTACAAGCACGTAAATCAATTTTTCTTCATATTAATATATAGATATATTATTAGATTTTTCCTCTAAATGTATATCACATCACATATTGTGCAAAATAAAGTCAATTTTATGTAAAATTATAGATATAATTATTTTCTTATTCTCATAGGGTTAATTTTGCTACTTATCCTTTAGATATTACTAAATAGATGTAATATCTATAACTATGTTAATATTTAAAAATATATATCTTAATTTTATTAAATAAATATTCTCATTCTCAAAGGTCAATTTTACTACTTATTGTCAAGAGATTTCCCGCTACACCTCCACTTTTCCATTGGAAAATTTTCTAAATTTTCTTTTGAAAAAGAAAAGGACTCCCTTCATTAATATTTTATGTTTCATATGCCTCACCCAAATTGTGCTGGTGAAAAGAGTTTGTCAAGACCTTCTCTTCGGTAAACCACCACCCATCGGGAATGGCTAATGGATTACTAGGCTTACACTTAGCCTGGGCTCCTCAAGCCCATACCAATTCGCAACTTGGGTCAATTAATTAACATGTAAAATCAACTTATTTAGGAGCCGCCACTAATCAATTCTTTGTGGGTTGATTAGAAACCAAAATAAAGTATGGGAGCATACTTTAATTCTACAAACCGGAGATTTAAAAGATTGGAGGACATGATTACGTTAGATTACTCTAACACCCTTTCGGTACCTTTTCTCTTTTATTTTTCAAAAATATTTGGCAAACAACTTGGATCGACTTTAAACCTAACCACTAACATGTGAGGGGTGATCATGCGAGTGCACAACCAATAAAAATAACACTCAATAATCAAAAGCAATAAATAAATTGCAAGAAAACAAAAATTCAAACACCATAAATTAATCTAAAGGCACTAAGTATACTAAACCTTGCCTTGCCATGATTTTTTAAATAACTATGCAATTCTAATTAACTATATTTGTTTTGGGCTTTCTCTTTTTAAATGAAAACTAAGTTATATGCAATGCACGTAATGCAAACTTAAATCTAAATAACCTACTTCTGAGGACATTGAAATTAAAATTAAAACCATTCTAACATGGCATGATATTCTAATTAAATCAAACTAACATGCAATCACTAAGTGACATGGCATAGATGACATGGAATTGATGACACGGCATATATGGTGACAAGGTAATGACGTGGCATGATGACATGGCATATAGCAATGACGTGGCAACATGACATGACATAGTACAATGACATAGCAAAATGACATTGCATGATAACGTGGTAAGTGTCACGGTCCCGAGGTGTCCCATGAACAAAGGACCCTATACAATCCAAGACAACCAAGCAAGTCTCCTAGGGTTTCCTGAGTCCTCTAGATATTTCTAGGGATGGGCGATACAATAAATATACCTTATTCTAAAGTGTTCTTATCATAAATGTCTAGAGTTGATAGATGGGGAGATGTAATCTCCATCGTTAGATCTAGAGGAAATCTACGATTGTAATGAGAGGGACTCTTGTATAAATAAGAGAGCTCTCTCCCTCATTTTTATAACCCAACACTTAGCAATAAAAACATTATTTCCTTGAGCTTCTCTCTCGAAACTCTTTCTCTCTCTACAATCCAAGTGGGCAAGGAGCGATCGATCCCTAGGGAAAGGCTTGGCTAGGGCGACTCAACAATCCAAAGAAGCCTAAGTCACTACACGGTCTCAATCCCAAGCATCATCTCGTGACAAGTGGAATCAAAGCAAGTTGCAGAAAGCGTGATTGAGAGGAGTTTGTAGTGCACACCAAGTGTTCAAGAGAATGTCAGAGCAAGAAGCTGCCACTATTACTGTGGTTGGAGAGAAGGCTCATGAGAAGGTGGTCTAAGCTCGAAGGACATCATTTCCTCCTTCAAAGAGAGACTCCCCCGAATGAAATCAATGATGGACAAGTTCTTCGAAGAAGAGTGTCGCAACCTACCCTTTTCAAGGGAATAGGGTTTACAGGTGCTTACCCAACATGGTGCAAGCTTTTAACGACTCGTCTACCAAGAGGCGAAGGCTCTCCCAAGCTTCACACCTCGCGGGGCACATGGGACTATCCCATTTTTCATTTTAAGCCTAAGTTTGCTAACTATGGAGTCGCCACTGATAATTTTGGAGTGGGTAGGTTAGCAACCCAATTGAGATGAGGGAGGATCAACTCAATGCTACGGAATCAGAGATTCTAGACTTGGAGATTTGCTTATGTTAATATTTCTATTAACGCCCTTTCGGTACCTAATTGATTGGGTCAGTGTTCTAAATGATCATGCATTCTTTTGATAGCATTTTCAGTCCTATATGGCAAAACCGTTTGTAGTTGAGTACACAACATGTTTTTGTGATTTTCTCGTTTGAAGGTTTACGCTAATTCTATCATAGAAAAGGAAATTAACAAACAATGTATCAAAATGCAATACGTGTAGTAAACACCAAAGTAATTTAAAGCGAGCTACTCTAAGTGCAAGAAAAAATAAAACTCAAAACTTGTTGGGCATTAATAATTACAAACACTTTACAAAAATGAGAGAGGGACCAAAATGAACATCGGTCAATCGCCATCTCTGTCAGATAGGAAGGGTCACCTCACCATGGACCGCCTTGGCGGGATATTGATTTTCGACTCAAAGCATTGAATGATAACATTCATCCTACAATCAATTTCATACAATGACAACCAAGTAGCCTCGAGATCGGCTTTTGAATATATGCATTTCGAAAAATCCTCACATGCCTAGACGACTAGGGTTGATTGATTTGTGATTAATACGTGAGACCCTCATTTGCAAAAGTGAGGTAAATGGTTAACGCTATTAATCCCTAGAGTTGATATTAATGGATCTCCAAAGGACTACCCGCCGAATCGAGTATCAAATGTGAACATTCATCTAACAAGACACACGCGAGCATTAATTTAAACACATGACATGGCAAGCTAGTTTGGCTAATTAAACAAATAACAAGAGATAGGGCAATCAAGAGCCAATCAACCATTTTCATCACAAAATCAAGTCGATGAGTTCAAGATTAATCATCCTAGCCAATGAAGCTCAATCATGACAAGCCATGCACCTTTAGAAAGTTTGAAAAATGAGGTTTAAAAGTTAAAAAGGGAATTTTGGCCAATTTGGTCTCGAATGATCCACAAATTCAACATATAGACCCGAAGGTCAGAAAAAAAGTCCAGCTTTTCCCTGGTACTTTGAGGACTTTGAAAAACTAATAAACAATGTTCACAAATCATGAAATTTCACAAAACGCAAGATCAAGATGTGTTGAGAAACTTTCATGTTTTGGGTTTTTCGAAAAGAGCCCTTCTAGTTTGAAAAATCAGGTGATCTCACCCCAAAGGTCAGATTCTGCCGGTTTAGAAAACTAATTTGAGCACTGTCCGTATTTTGCAAATTTGACAAATCAAACTAAGTACTCATGACACCACATTTTACAGGCTATCAAATAAGACCCCAATCAACAATTTTCATGTTTTGGGATTTTACGAATAATGGCTGTAACCTCTTCGTTTTGACGAAATAAAACAAGACAACTTTCTGTCCTGGAATTCGAAAAAATGGAGCTGGAAAGATCTGTTATTTAGGTGTCGATTTAGCCAACCTACCGAATTCTTTTGGCCATTAAATTTTTCACAGAATAGGAATGGATGTGGTCTACAACTTTTATGGAAAACACTTTTTCAAATTCTGTGTGGAAAAAATCATGAACGCATGAAGGTCAGTTAGGAAAACAGAGAAAACGAAGGAAAACAAAAACTGTTTTTGAGTTTTTGAAATCTGCCTTTAGATTGCAAAGGGCTTTTGACATAGTAAACCAGCTTCATTTTAGCTTCACAATCATTCAAATCGAAGCTGGAGATATTGTCTTCGATTGTTTAGTTTATGACGTTTCAAGAATAAGATGTTTGCTAAGCCAAAAAGCCAACTGAAGCAGAATGGTTCAGAGAAACGAGTTTTTCACAGAGTGTAATATAATCAAACAAGCAACAAGCATGCAAGATAAGGTCATCTATCATCATTTTAAGCTCAAAAGCAGCACATAAGAGCGGCCAAAAGAATAGTCACAACCACATAGGACCATGCAGTTTCCCATTCAACCGATAGAGGTCATATTCTAAGTGATAGATGAACCCAGCTTTGCCGATGATTGAACAGAGCTCAAATGAGCTATTTGGCCACCAAGGGACTCCGATGGATGACCAAGAATAGCCCAACAACTCTGGATCGAAAGAAAATGAACGGTGTTAGAACCGTTTAAACAAAGAAATGAGGACTAAAACGGAAGAGATGAAAAAGGGGTGGTCCGGCGGTCGTATGGAGCAACTCCGGGCATGAGGATGTCAAGGACACGTCGAGGGACAGTGTCACAAGAATAAGAGCGCCAAAGGACACTAGGAAATGGAGCCAAAAAGACGTTGGAACCAGTAGGGGAAGCATCGGCATGGGCACCAGTGTTGCGCTCAAGAGAGAGAAGTCGCCGAAAACGGGTCGTCAATGGGGGGTTCTAGCGACTGGTGTTGGGATGGCGTCGGGGGAAGAGAGGGGGTCGCTATGGTGGAGGTGGTTCGCCGAGGTAGGCTGGCAAACGGCCGAAGACAGCGGCAAAAGGGGAGGGGGTCGAGTAGACAAAGGAGAGAGAGAGGGTGTGTGTGTAGGGGGGAGAGAGAGATTCCTAAGACATTTCCAAAAGTAGCTCTCGTAAAATTCTAATTCCACCCCTTTAGGGTTTTGGAAAAATGTGCCTTATACAATATCCCTTAAGTGATCTAATATTGGCCATTGATTGATCAATGGTTGAGATTCATATTTATTCCCCAAGCCAATGGCATTTCTGTAATTTAGGCTAAAATAGATTAGGAATGGGCTAGCGTTGGGGAATAGGCCAACCAAATGGGCTGGCAGTGGGCATATGGACCGGTGGCCCACCGTCGGTCAGACCAGTTCTGTTTGGTTCAATTCGAGTCGGACTGGTTTATTTTTTGGCCCGTTTTCACTCTAAATGCCTCTATTTTGATTCTAAAAGGCTTGAATAAAAATCATCAATTAAGTCGAATCAAGCTAAATGCATTTGTTATAAAAATGCTTGTCTCGGTTTAATTAAATGAGCACAATATGCTGAAAACAAATCGATTGCCTTCATTTTAGAAATGGCTTGGGGATTTAATGTTTAATAGCATATGGATCAAATGTCATTAAAAAAGTAACAATAACAACTAAAGCTAAGAAAAATACTATTTTTTGTATTTTTATGAATCTTTACATTTTTTATGAATTTTTTTATTAAGGCTCAAACGACCTTTAAATGCAAGGCTATTGCTATCCAAAAATTAAATGACTCTTTTTCGTTTGAAAAATGGCTTTGTCACGATCAAAACTCAAATTTCAAGTTTTACTTTAAAATGACTAATTGACTAAAATTAGGTGTCAACAAAAAGAACAAACAACTAGACAAGGTTAAAGAGTCACTCCGCTGTGAATTTTCAAGAGTCTTGAACAATGTCACTAGGTCGGTGAACGAGATAGGTGATGCCCTCGAAACCTTGACCAGTGATCTTCAAGGAGAGCTCGAGTTTGTCAAGAAAGAATTCAAGGCTTACAAGTGAATCATGGCAAGTGAGCTAGAGTATGTCAAAGATGGACTCAAGGCTTGCAAGATTGCCATGGCACAAGGAGTAATCACCATGATGCCAAGTCCAAGAGTGAACATTCCCAAGCCAAAAGAGTTCAAGGGAGACCTATCCGCCAAAGAGGTGCACAACTTCATATAGGGCATGGAGCAATACTCTGATGCCATGGGAATCAAGGACGATGGGACCAAAGGTAAGAACTACGACTATGTACCTGACTAATAATGCTTTGCTCTGGTGGTGAGGACGGTGTAACTACGAAAGGCGAGGAGCCAAATCGATCCCTCATTGGTCTAACTTCGTTGCCATTTTCCACGAGCAATTCTTTCCAAAGTGTGCCAAGAATGAGGCCATGAGCAAGCTTTGCCATCTCTCTCAAAAGGGAGATGTTCATATCTATGTGCGAGAGTTCAACTAGCTATTGTTCAAGATTCCGGATATGACCAAGTTCGAAGCTCTATTCACAATCATGGATGGGCTCAAGCCTTGGGCGAGGGTGGAATTGAAATGTCGAGAAGTACAAGAACTAACGAAATGTGATATCCCGAAATTTTGACTTCATGGATTAATCAAAGGACGGTAGTCGATTTGATTCGAAAAAAGTGTATAATCGGATTTTCAGACGTTTTCACATGGTTAAGATAATAAAATGGAATTCGATGGATTTTAACCACAAATTCTAATCCGATGAAGAGAATTGGACGTTTCATTATCAATATTTCAAAGTTTATCGGTACACCCTAAATTTTTGGATAAGTGACGGTAAACCGAAAATTGAGAACTAAAGAGACATTATGGATTTGGCATGAACCAACGGACCTATTTTCTATTAAATTCGGCCACCAAAAGGCCCTATAATAGGAAATGATTGTTTTGCCCCCGAAAGCCCATTTTATGCCCAAATAAAAAACCCATTGGATATCAAGCCCATTGGCCCATTAAAATTCAAGCCCAAGCCCATGTGAATAGTGCAAGCCCGTATGGATAGTGCCGAGGGTGGGAATGACCATTTTGCCCCTTCTAGAAGAATTTGGACTTTAAGAGGCATTAATGGGCTAAAGACAAATTTAATTAAGGCTTGAATGTGGTCTTCTCTTTCTCTCTCCCCCTTGGCCGAACACCCCTCTTGTCTCTCTCTCTCTCTCTCTCTCTCTCTCTCTCTCTTTTCCGTTTCCTTGCATTATTGTCTTGAATTATAAGCTAAGTTGGATAGATTTTTGGGGTTGCATTGATGAGGGATAATAATACAATTTAAGTGAAGAAGGAGCAAGGCAAGATAACTCTCATTTCTTCCTTTCTTTCCCTCTCTCTCTCTTGTTCTTCTCATTTTCCTCTCTTTCTTTCACTCACCACCACCCTCACCGCCGCCATTCGCCGTGCCATGCCAAGCTTGAGCTGCATCTTTGCCACCGTGAAACCGTGCCATCCATCGCCATGTAGCCGCGCCCTCACCACCCAAGCCGAGCCAAGCCACCATCGCACCGAGCCGCCGTCCATACCCATTTTCCATCCACGTGCCGTGGCCGAGCCACCACCACCACCACCTTCATGCCGTCGCCGCCGTAGTTGCCGCCACCATTAAATGGTGAGTTAACTCCCTAATCCTTGATTATGTTGTTAATTGCACTTAGGGTTAGATTAATTAATTATGGTTGGTTTAGTTAACTATGGTTAAGTTAGTTAACTATAGTTAAATTAGTTAACCATGGTTGGGTTAGTTAACCATGGTTGAGTTAGTTAACCATGATTGGGTTAGTTAACCATGGTTGAGTTAGTTATTAAATTGCATGCTTTATGCTGGCAATATGCGATATTTTTATATATGAGGATTTCCTTAAAAATGTAATTATTTTTATGAACTATTTTTTCTTATTTGAAATAATGTAATTTTTGACATATAAATAGTGATTGGTGTGGTGTCGTACTTAGATACTGAATTTTATGCATTGGAATAATCTATGAGGCTTGAAAAATGAAGCACACGAAGTTTACACAAAAAGCATGTTTATGTGATCACGTGTGGTTTATTTATTGCATTTTTATGTGTGAAAATAGCAATAAGTTTGATGTATGAGCACAAATCATGGCATAAACACATATCATGAGTGCATTGATTAAAAGAAAGAAGAAATGAGATTGGCATGCCTATATGCTCGTGTGATCACAAAGTGTACAGACCCTCAATGGTGATTGGGGACGATGCTCAATTTTATCGATGATATTATCGGATGCCCAGTGGGGGTTTGGATGACGGATCGCGATAAAGGCCGGACCAGTTCTCCTTTATGGAATGTCGTCTGCCTACGGGGGAAGGCAGGATATGGCCGCACCTCGATCGATTAGGAGGAGACGTTGCCGTGCCTAATGGTTTTGGGACGATGCCCGCTTATGCCGGAAGACCGCCAACCTTCGAGTTGTGCCATACCCAAGAGCGAGTGTAATTACTAGGCATAAAATTGGATCACGCTTGGATGCATTGCGTGTAAGAAATGGTGTTGTGTGTTATGATGTTGTGCCTAGTTTAATGCATTGCTTATAAAATGTTATAACTAATATTATGCAGGGCGTGTGCATATGCCAAGGCAAGGTAAGAATGCATGTAATTTGTCTGTTGATTGAGTTGAGTCACTCGAACCTGTCGTAGATTAAGTAGGGCAAGAGTTGCTCGCTATTAATCTACCATCGATGTTGGGTCGCGTGTTTAGGGTATGCTCTAAGTGAATCAACACCCTACACGAGACTTAGGTTGTTAACTTGCTGAGATTTTATCTTATTTGTTGTTGTTAACCACTTTTCAGACCTGTAGTGTTAATTCGAGGATTGTATAGTTTGGGATTCCTACAGATCAGAGCCTTGAGGTAAAATCGTACTTGATCCATAGTAAAAATTATAGCTACGAGCTTCACATTACTACAGTTTGGATTGATGAGGGATTGATGCACTTGATCCCTTACCGATTTAAGGCATGGTTCTTACGCCACGGTGACACCCTCTTTGGCCCATTGAGGAGCTTTGATGAGCCTGGTGGAGGTGAAGCGGGAGAGGAAGCCTAGGATCCAATGGACATTGAGGTTCTCAATGGTGCTATGGAAGATCCGAAGACCGATACAGATGAGGAGGATGATCTCGAGCCTCCTCTCAAGTACTACCTCTAGGTCAGGCTTAGAGGGCCGATACCTTTTTGGCGTAAACCCGTAATATTAATAGAGTTAAGTTAACCCCGACCCCAGTATCTTTTTTATGGTATTTTTAGGAAGTGGCCCAAAAGCGAAGGCTTGTAAATATAACTTCTTAGGGTTAACAAGTATATAAATAAAGTGTGAGTTTTGCTATTCATATTTGTTCTTTTGTTTTCCCCACTATCCATATTGTTGTGTTTGTCAAATGTTTGTTATTCGTTTCCGCATGCGTTAATCCAAAGGTAAAATGAATGGGTCATCAACGCATCCTAGGATGTCGCATTTTTAATGACCCAAGAGAAGAGATTTATCGAGATGGTCGCGCGCTCGAGGGCCAGGGTGTGACACAAAAGCTCTTGCTATAGCCGAGTCCTTGATTGATCTCCATCGATTTGAAGAGCCCAAGTCCAAGGGAGATGGTAGGGGAACGAATCGCCACCATGACCACGACAAAGACGAGGAAGGTCAAACTACTTGTGATCGAAGAGATCAATGGGAAAGATCATGTGAAAAAAGCTCTTCCAAACAACCCTACCAAAAGTGGAACCAAACCCAAAGTGACTTCCACAAAGAAAGGGAGAAGAAGAAGCTGTCATCCTCATGTTAAATTTGCGACAATTTCCATTGGACCCAAGATTGCCCGAAGAAAAACAAGCTCAACACATTGCTCTCCATAGAAGATGAAGAGCGGAAGCAAGAGAAGAGGGAAGTGCGACTCGAAACTGTAAAGGTTCTCAACTCCGTCATGTTGTGAAGACTCAAGCACTACCCAAGAAGCCTACATGTACAATAAGTATGCCTCTGTTGTGGAACAACGCCATGAGATGCACAAATTCAAATGCGAATAGCAAATGATGAAAGCAAAATAAATCGCACGAGACAGAAGATATATGTAGAAATCCAAAACGAGAAAAATCACAGGGAGAGAGAGGTTTCGCTATTTTCAACAACGATTACAAAATCAAAAAGGTAAAAAAAAAAACTTCTTAGTGAGCAAGAAGATAGAAAAAAACAAAGAAGGAAAAAAACTTCAGGGTAAAGATTAGATTTTCCAAACAAGCATTAGATATGTGTTGCGCAACATATTTCTTTTATAATCCCCATTCTAAAAAACCCTAAAACAAAGGTGCTTTGTCCAAAATACCATTGTTACTAATTTGAAGTCAAAACTCAACAAATCTCCACCTTAACTTGAAATCCCCAGAATAGCGTTATGCCAAATGCCACAAGATCTCTCTCCATCACCACCAAAAGTGACCACACAAGACCACCCATCAAACGATGGAATCAATGATGCATACTCCTAAGCCTACGTGAGCGCACTCAGTGTAAGAAATGAGGGATGAAATGCCACCAACTCTACCTAGGCAAATTAAATGGTGAAAACACCAACCAAGTCTAAATAATGCTTGAACTTGGTCAAAGGAACCAATTTTTCAATACCAAGCTCTTCACCAAATCAGTGAAGCCATATCTCTGTGAAAGCTTAATTTACCGTTTAACCCTCTCTGCAACCAAAGACTAAGATTGTTCAACTTATTCTACCTCATTTTTTTTTATCGAATCTAAGTCTTGTTGCTCACAGTCACTTTCTGGCTGAATAAGAACATCTTCAAATTTTTTCTGTGGATTCTCCAATTAAAACTCCACCTCTTTTCCAACATTCTCCTCCTGAGTATTTGTAGACTTACCAACAACCTTTCTATGATCAAGCATGGAATTTTCATCAAAAGTAACATCCCTACCGATTATAAACTTTGGTGACCGAGGGTCAGAATACCACAATCTATATCCCTTAACCCAATCTGCATAACTAACGAAAATGCATTTCTTGGCCTTAAGTTCAAGTTTACCATCTTTTTCATGATAATAAGAAGAGCATCCAAATACTTTCAAATCATAATAATCAGAAGGTTTACCTGACCATACCTCATTTGGAGTCTTACATTCAATTGCGGTTGAAGGAAAACGATTTTCTCAATAACACAACGTGTTCACAGCTTCAACCCAAAAATCTTTCCCAAAACTAGCATTAGAGAGCATACAAGCTCTCACTAAAAGTGTTCAGTTCATGCACTCTGCCACCCCATTCTATTGAGATGTGTGCCTGACTATTTGATGTCAAACAATCATTGAATCTTCATAGTACTTGTGGAAATCACCTCCACAAAACTCAAGACCATTGTCTGTTCTGAGACGCTTTATCTTCTTCCCGGTTTGATTTTCAATCAAAATCTTCCACTTCTTGAACGTATTAAAAACGTCACTCTTACGCTTCAAGAAATAAACCTAGACTTTCCTAGAAAATTTATCAATAAATGTCAGAAGATAAACTGCACCAGCTTTAGATGTTACTTGTGCACGTCCCAAAAAATCGAAGTGAATGTAGTCAACTGTACCATTTGTCGAGTGCACCCCAGTACTAAAACTAACTTTGTGCTGCTTCCAAAAACACAATGCTTGCAAAAGTCAAGTGGAACCGTATGTTCCCCACAGAATAAACCACATTTACTCAAGATAATCATTCCTCTTTCGCTCATGTGGCCCAGCCGCATAAGCCACAATTTTGATTTTTCAAAATTTGAAGAGGATGATACATTTAAAAAACCCATAATGGTACTTCCTTGCATAACATAAAGGCTATTCGTCTTGTTACCTCTCATCACAATCAAGCAACCATTTGAAATTTTCAAAACTCTGCCTTTACTTGTGTACATGCATCTAGTGGAATACAAACTACTCAACAAAATAATGTTCTTCAAATTTGGGATGTGCCTAACGTCTATCAAAGTTTTTACTATCTTGTCATAACATATTATCCGCATTGTACCAATACCCACAATCTTACAAACTGCATTATTGCCCATCAAAACTGAACCCCATTGACTTTCTCATATTTGTGGAACCAATCTGTATTTGGACACATGTAGTATGAACATGTTGAATCCAAAATCCATTCATCGTCAACATGACAATCCGAAGACAAAATAGTAAGAACATTGTCTACATCAACCGACTCGTTATTTTTCATCAGACTACTGAATCGGAACTCTCCATCAACTTCTTCCCCTTAGTCTTGAGCAAATGACACTTATTTTTGTAGTGCCCAAATTTGTGACAATAGTAACACTCCACTTTGCTCTTGTCTAGGCCTGACCTAGACTTTGAACACCCTTTACTATTACTGTGCCTATCACAAGATTCAACCTTTCCCTAACAACTAAGCCATCAGCTTTATCAACTCTACTACTAGCATTCAACTTTGTATGCATCTCCGTGGAATTCAACGAGACGTTCACATCCTCAAGAGTTATGGATTCTCTTCCATACAACATAGAATTCACAAAATTCTCATACGACCTCGGTAGTGAGCATAACACAATTAGAGCTTGGTCTTCATCATCTAACTTCAAATCTAGATTTTTCATATCCATTACGACCTTATTAAATTCATCTAGATGTTCTTGGATAGGAGTACATTCTTGCATCTTTAGCATGTAAAAACGCTGTTTCAAGAATAATCTCATTGTAAGAGATTTCTTCATGGAAAGGCTCTCAAGCTAATTCCACTATTCTGAAATCGTTTCTTTATCAGTAACTTCACGAAGCACCTTGTCAGACAGCGACATTTGGATGGTGCTATGCGCCCTCTCTTCCATCTCCTCGATCTCGGATGAAGTCATGTCATCAGGGTGCTTCCCGTCCAATGCTCTAATCGAACCTTCCCGACGCAACAATGCCTTCATCTTCATCCTCCATAGCCTGAAATTGTTTTGTCCATTGAAGGGTGCCACTTCGAACTTAATATATGCCATTTCGAACAAAAGACCGAAATTCCTTTGCTCTGATACCAATTTATTGTGGAACAACGCCAAGAGATGCACAAATTCCAATGAGAATAGCAAAAGATGAAAGCAAAATAAATCACACGAGACACAAAATATACATGGAAACTCAAAGCGGGAAAAACCATAGGGAGAGAGAGAGAGGTTCACTATCTTCAATAATGATTACAAAACCAAAAAAGTCAAAAAAAAAAAAACTTCTTGGTGAGCAAGAGATAAAAAAAACAAAGAATGAGGAAAACTTCGGGGCAAAGATCAGATTTTACAAACAAGTATCAGATGTGTGTTGCGCAATATATTCCTTTTATAGTCCCCCTTCTAAAAAACCCTTAAAACAAAGGTGCATTGTCCAAAATACCCTTGTTACTAATTTGAAGTCAAAACTCAACAGCCTTCATGGAAGTCAAGGTATACAATGCTAAACTCCATACCTTGGTTGACACTAGTGCATCGAACGTGTTCATGTCAAGCGAGGTGACAAAGTTTATGGGACTTAAAGTGGAACAAAGCAGACATTGGGTCATAGGCAGTCAACTCCGAGGATGAACCGTTTATTAGCATTGCTCGAAATATGGAGCTACACGTCGGTGAACGGAAGAGCAAGCTCTCTTTCGAGATAATTCCGCTCGATGTACATGATTTTATCTTAGGTTTGGAATTCTTTGATAGTACAAGGGCCATGGTAGATATGAGAACCAAGTCAATTATCATCATTGACCCACAATGCCCGTCAACAGTACTTATGTCCATTGGTTGACCGAGACGAAAAGTATCTCCACAATATGACCCATGGATGAAAGGCCGAGAGTTGAGAAGCTCGCAATCAAGTCAAGCACGAAGCCACAACCTTTTAAAAAGCCGAAGGTGGTGTTGGAGCATTCGACACCAACTCCACATAAAATGCTGATCCATGTACTCTTTCCGAATATGGAGAACTAGTCGAACAACTTGGAGATAGCCGAACCAAAGAAGGAGTTCCTTATGGAACAAGTTGGGATTCATGAGCAGTGTGGCCGGCAAGTCCAGAAGTGAGAGTCTAAGCAGCATTGGAGATGGAAGAATTGCCAACATTGGAAGGAACCAACAATCCAAGCAGAGGATGTACTAGAACAAGCTAAAGACATCGAGTTGAGAGCGCCAAGGATATTGCTCAAATGGGTGGGGGAGAATGTCACAATCCCAAGGTTTCCCATCCACAAAGGACCGTGTACGATTCAAGAAGACTGGGCAAGTCTCCTAGGGTCCAAAGTCCTCTAGAATATTCCTAGGGATAGGCAATACAGTAAATGTACCCTATTCAAGAGTGTTCTTGCCATAAATGTCGGTACTTAATAGATGGGGAGATGCAATCTGCACTGTTAGATCTAGAGGAAATATACGATTGTAATGAAAGAGGCTCTTGTATAAATAGAGGAACTCTCTCCCTCATTTGTATAACCCAAAACTTAAGCAATAGAAACATTCTCTTCCAAAGCTTCTCTCTCTAAACTCTTTCTCTCTCTGTGATCCAAGTAGGCTAGGAGCAATCAATCTCTGCAGAAAAGCTTGACTTAGGTGACTCAATGATCCAAAGAAGCCTAAGTCGTCACACGGTCTCGATCCCAAACATCGGCCTATGACACAGGTATGACATGGCAAACACGATGACATGGCAAGCATGACATGACACGTATGACATAGCAAGTAGTGATGACATGGCAACCTATTCTATATGATATGCATATGTTATTTTTGAAATTTTTTTATAATTCGGAATTAATTACTACAAAAATTTAATTACCTAAAGTGAAGAGTTATCCAACTTGAATTTAGAATTAATTTAGATTAAATCCTATTCTAACTTGGAAACTTATCCTAAACTTCTAGATACTATCTAAACATGCAATCCTATCTAGAATCTGTCTTAGAACTTACCTAAAGTGAAGAGTTATCCAACATAATGGCAAGATATGCAATTAGATCATCATAATCACAAATTAGGCAATAAAATCAATAATTCAAATTGGGGTAAGATAATTACCTAATTTTTGGATTAGCTTCCAAAATGGTGACCAGTGGCTGGAGGACTCATGGTGGCCAGCGGTGGTGAGCTCAGTCAATGAGGGACTGATGCAGGACTCTTGGTGTGGTGTGGCCATCGGTGGGGTCTCAATTTTGGCCAACGGCCAGGCTTAGCAACATGAGAAACTCTAGAAATAAACCTGCGAATCATAGGAGACCAAGCTAGGGGCAGTCAACTTGGTGAGGACTCAGCAAGGCTGGAGCAGAGGCGAATTGTGGGCGGCTCATCGTTGTTGGCGCAGAGCAGGCAGCGGCAAATCGTCACTAATCTCGACTGGACTCTCGGCTGGGTTGCTCGATCGACGACGTCTAGGGCTGGCAAGACACCACAGCTATGCGGAGCTTCTCATAAACTAGCAGAAGGGTCGTCGACAAGCAAGGAGGTTAGAACAGCAGATCGTTGGAGGGAACCACGGCTCGGATGGTAATGCAGGCTACACAAAAAAGGCCTCTCGAACAGCAGCAGCGTCAGACATTAGTGGGCAGCTGTCTCGTCTGCTAAAATGATCATAGCAGCAGCTCAACGCCAGCAGGGAGAATGCAACAGAGACGCTAGCGAGGCTCGAACGCAGGAGGGCTCAACCAAAATCTCTCTCTCTCTCTCTCTCTCTCTCTCTCGTTTTTCTATTATGCTTTCTCTAAAAATTTTGCCTCCTACTGAATTATGAGATCTAACATGTTTCTATAGTGTTAACCTAGATCTAATCAGGATTTTTTAACAATAAGAGGATTAATCCATATATGCTTATTCTAATTAAACTCAAGGCCTCTTTACTCTAATGGGTTAAATCCTATTTTTGTGTGAAAGTTGTAAGTATTATAGATCAGATAAAATACAACAACTTAGGGGCATTCCCAAGCATTACAAAAATGCTAATAATTCGAAAAAATGGAGATAGGAAGTCTCCATATAATAGCCAATAGAACGTTTGTCTAGGAAGGTATGATATTTTGGTAGAACGAAGCTCGACCTCTTACATTTTACGTAGCTTAGCTAAAATAATATGGAAGTCAATTGACTTGTTTTGAAATCGTCACATGTTGTGCTCCATCCAAATGCAATATATGGTTGCTAGGAAAGATAACTTAAGAAGTCTCGTCGCCAAGTCTTTGCCTTTTGTTGCCCTAAACATCCATTGGAGTACCTCATTCCATCCTCCTACAGGACACATAATCCCATGTTGGGCAAGGATATGATGCCATATGCTACTTGTTCACTCACACTGGAAGAACAAATGTGTTCTGTCTTCCAAACTAGCCCCACAGAAATTACAATGAATATCAATTGAAGGTATCCAATGTGCTACGATCTCAGCTGTCAGAAGTCTATCCCTGCATACTAGCCAACCAATAAAATTATGCTCGCTAATACCGCTAGTCCAAATTAGGTTAAACCACTCTACAAGTGGTCCCACTTGTCTAAGATCTTCATATGTTTCACGGCAACAATACTTTGAGTTCAATGTAACTGAAGTTAGAAGGAGTCACAATTTTAGTAGACATCTCTAACTCCAAGCCATACTGCCACTGATGTCAAGTTGCATGAATGGGGTTCTTCTTCATTTGGTATTGTGAACCTATATACTCCAAAAGGAAGAGGATGGGCAATTGATGAGGTTCCACAACATACAGCATATCAAGACTTTGTCCATATGATTAGATCGAGAAATCATAATCCTCCTTCCCTTTTAGGTGAGCAAATTACATGTCACGCAACCTTATACGAGCCACAGTTTTCTATATTAACAGCCAATAAGAAATGTCTAATCCTCTTCTCAACTCATATATAGTGTGCTTTGGAAGTAAAAACATTTGCATCCAATAGATGCAAATGGAGAAGAGGACTACTTTGGCCAGCTGTAGACATCCTACATAACTAATATGCTTCATGCCCCAACTTTCGATTTTCTTAAAAATCTTGTCAATAGGTTTCTTACAGTCTAAGTGGGTGAGTCTTTTAGTAATAAGGAGAATACCCAGGTATCTAATAGGAATGGTACCAATGGAAAAGGGCGTGTGGTCTAGCGTAAGATACTTCTCATCCTCATTCAACACTAAGAAAAATATTTAGCACTTATCTAGGTTAAACCGCAGTCCTGCGAGAGTTGTAAAATTGTCTAGGGCATCCACAAGGCAAAGGATGGAATCTACATCCCTATGAGAAAATAAGAACAAATCATCTGTGAAACATAAGTGAATAATCATTTGCATTTTGCAGCGCCAGTAATACTTGAAAGAGGAAGCAGTAACTTTCACACTAATAATTATGTTGAGAATTTCCATAACCAGCACGAAAAGGTATAGGAAAAGAGGATTACCTTGTTGCAACCCATTGGTACTATTAAAGTAGCCCACTTGTTCGCCGTTGAAGTTCACTGAAAATCTCGATGTGGTGATGCACTCAGCTATCAGATCAATCAAGTTCTTTGCTGTATTTATAGCTTTGAGAACCCCGAGGACTACATCCCATTTTACCATGTCATAGGCCTTCATGAGATCAATCTTTATTACCACCTGTTTACCCTATCCTCCCTTATGATTGTTGTGTAGTAGGTCTTGGCACAGCAGTATATTCTCTGAGATTCATCATCCAATGATGAAAGCAGTTTGGTCGAGGCCAACGATCACCAGAAGCATGTAGCTTATTCATTCTGCAAGAAGCTTAAATATGATCTTCTATATGAAATTGCAGCATGAGATGGGTCTGAACCCCTTAAGGTATGATGGATTATGAACCTTTGGTACAAGAGAGATCAATATGGAATTTATAGATTGTAGCATTCTTTTTGACAAAAGAAGTCCATGACAGCTTCCTTAATATCTTTCCCTATGATAGGCCAGGCGCATTTGTAGAAAAGTTTGTTAAAACCATCTGGACCTAGAGTTTTGAAGTCATTGAAGCCCTTTACAACTTTCAGGATTTCTGATCTTTGAAGCACAGGAAAGATAATAAGAGCATTTACATCTTCATTAAATAAAAAAACGTATCTCTCATATGGAATGCTAGTACGATTGGAGATTCCAAGAAGGTGCTGGTATTATGATATGATCGTATTCTTAAGAGCACCATCCTCGGTAATAATAGAGGCATCCTCAAATTTGATATGATTAATCATATTATGGGCACTCCTCCGCATTATGGAAGCGAAAAAGATTTTACTATTGTTGTCACCCTCCTTTAGCCAAAAATTTCTAGATTTCTATTTGAGCAAAACCTCTTCGTGGAGGTGAAGAAGATTTTTCTGTTTGAGCAAACCCTATAAATTAGGCCAAATTCTCTATAAAAAAAAATCCCAAACTTTAGGTCTAGTGTCAATTCTGCATCGAACTTTTTTTTGTCTCGGAAAAAACCTCAAACATTAGATCCAATTCCAAATCTGCCCCAAACTTTTTTTTGTTTTAGAAAAAACCTCAAACTTTAAGTCTACTCCCAAATCTGCCCCGAAGTTTATTTTTTCTATTAAAAAAATTAACTTTCAATCTATTCTCAAATCTACTTCCGTTGTCCAGTTCTAATTTGACGTGACATTTTTTCATCGATGGCAAATCTACATCAACAAGATGACATGAAAAAATATCTCTAAAATGAAACCGTTCTAGGATATGAAAATTAGAAACGACTAATGGCAATTTTTGGACAAACAATTAATATGGGCAAAATTTAGATTATAGTAAAAATTGGTGATTTTTCTCTTAAACAAAACAAAAAGTTTGGGGTAAATTTGGGACTAGACCTAAAGTTTGGGGTTTTTCTTGAGACAAAAAAGAGTTTAGAGCAGAATTGGAACTAAACCTAAAGTTTGAAGTTATTCATGGAATTAGGCCCTATTAATTAAGCTCAAAATGTCCCCCTTTTCTATATAAATTTAGGCCAGTATAGGTACTCAATGGGCTTGGCCAAATTATGCACTTTCTAAGGGCTAAATCCATATAATTCAATTAAGTTCAGAACACTTGATTATGTCCATTCACCAGTCCAATTAAATGTAATTCATGAATTTATCTATGCTATAATATGAAGAATGCTCCTAAACTATATGCAATTTAGATTTTTTGTTTTGTTTTAACGGCCAGGTTTGATCCCTGATTTTATATGCAATAATTGACTAAATGGCTCACCAAAATTTAGGTGTCAACAGAGTTGTGATAGAGACTATGATAAAAAAGAACAAAAAATTCCATTAACTAAGAGCAGTGCAAAACTAATTGAACCTACAACAACCCGCTAATATGCTGATTGGGAAAAGTAAAACTGATAAAGATGTATTAAATCGATTTTGTGTGCGCAATTTCTGGATAAAATATTAATAATATTAATTAGTAGATCAATCTGCAAGTTTGCATATTTCACTTTTTAATTACTATTAATATTATGTGCACACTACCCTGCTTGTAACTACTTTTCTTTTTCACATAGCACGTGTCCACGACATAAATTTCCAAAGGAAATCCAAATTGGGCACTTGTGACCGATGAAACAATTAATCTATCTAATGCACTAATAACTCAATAAATTAAGCTTTCAGCAAATATAGGTCGAACAGAATATGTCAATAGACTCAAACTAAAACACTCTTCTGGCAATCCAAAAATAAGGATATTGGACTTCTAAGGTCTGTTTGGTAACGATTCTGATTCTCTAATTCTGCTCTCCAGAGCAATATCTCGTTTGATTAAAAAAAATGATTCTGACCCGAAAAAATGATTGTGATCCCAAAAAGTATTCCCAGAATCAGTTTTGAAACCTAAACAAAAATCATAAAAAAAGATGATTTTTTGTTCCAGAATCACTTTTGAGAAACAAAGAAAAAATTGTCAAAAAAACCTAAACATATTGCATTTTTGCCAATTCAATCTTTTTGGCTGCAACTACTAATGTGGACAATTTTTAATAATATTTTATTTAATTTTTTTATTTAATTTTTTCATAAAATTGTCAAAAAAACCTAAACATATTGCACTTTTGCCAGTTCAATCTTTTTGGCCGGCCGACATTGATGGGAACAATTTTTAATAATATTTTATTTTATTTTATTTTATTTTATTTTATTTTATTTTATTTTATTTTTAATTTTTTTTCTCTTCTTTCTTTTTGATTCACTTCTTTAGCATGAGGAGACATACATATATAGCTAACACACTACCTTTAAATAACTTCTCTCTCTCTCTCTTTCTCTCTTTTCTGTTTCCTTTTTCCTTTTTTTTTGTGGGGGTAATACTGGTGCAGCAAGGATGATGAAAGAGAAGGTGAAGGTGGTTACTTTTTTTGCGAGGGGATTTGAAACACCTGACGTTAATTAAATCTTTCTTTCTGGTGTTGTTGGTGCTTTTTGTGAGGAGGGAAATAAAATTAGTGAAGGTAAAGGCACCACTATGCAAGAGCATTTCTCGTTCCCATGGTTGCCTCACAATCCACCTAGGCACACCTTCTGCTCGTTTCTTGCCATGCAATTGCCAAGAGTCACCTCATTCTTCTTCTTCTCTCTCTCCTTCCCACACACACAACCTTACTTGATTTTTTAAAATATATTTTCCCTTATATTTTTCATCATCAACAATAACCATTCGTTTCTCTAAGATAAATGTACATATGTATATTTTTCATCACTTCTTTATTTAATATGTTGCAAAAAATCATTTTTCTTTGTGATTGTATTTGTATGATGGCATAGGTATTTTATAGTGACAAGATGTAATTATTTGACTTTAATGAAAAAATTAGGAAGATAAATTGTTTCTGGGAACAAAAACTATATGCAATTACCAAACGCGTTTCTATTCCAGGAACAGAAATTTTGTGCAGTTACCAAACGCGTTTATGATTCTCTAAAACTCATCCAAGAATCAGAATCAGAATCAGAAAGAATCACTTCTGAGTAGAATCATTTTTTTGGATCAGAATCGTTAGCAAACAGACCCCTATTGTGCATCCCAACTAACATAAATGTTAGAACCTCCATACCAGTGTTTGTAGTGTAGGCTTTCAAATTACCACATGTAATATTATAGGACATTCAACTTAAAATCTGAAACTTAGAGAGAGTATACGCGTATCAAGCCTATAGTAACCCATGCCAAAGCAATACGAGCATGACAATGGCTTTCTCCATGGCCAAGCTAGCGAATATAGCTAGTACGACAATGGGAAAAAAAAAATACGAGACACAACTCACAATGCGCACGAATCGGGCGTGTTGATCTTTTGAATCTGAAATGGAGGCAACCGAGTGTTTCTACTAATATTGGTGCAACCCTAACCCTAGGATAAAACAATGGGAAAAATTGTCCAAAAAGTCCTAAACCTATTGCACTTTTGTCAATTCAATCATAAACCTTTTAATTTTGCTAATTAAGTCCTAAAATTTTTACGTTTTGCCAATTATATGCCCAATTTTGGTCAAGTTTGCTGACGTGGACACTGACCGTCCTACATGGCGCAACTGGCTGAAGTAGATAATTTTTAAAAATATTTAATATTTTTTCGAATTATTTTATTTATTTGTCATTTCTTTTTCCTTTTTTCCTTTTTTTCTTTCCTTCTTCCTCTAGCTAGTCACTGAGCCTTTGCGATGGCAAACAACCAACCAATGTGATATCCATAAATTTCGACCAATGTACTAAGATCGAATTCGATGGGTTTTAACCACGAATTCTAATCCGATAATAAGAATTACACGTTACATTATCAAAATCTCAAAGTTTATCGATAAACCCTAAATTTTCGGATAAGTGAAGATAAGTCGAAAATTGAGAACCAAAGAGACGTTACAAACTTGGTATGAACCAACGGGCCTACTTCTTATGAATTTCGGCCACCAACAGACCCTATAAGAGGAAATTACCATTCTACCCCCAAAAGCCCATTTTTAGTCCAAATAAAGAGCATAGTGAATATTAAGTTCATTAAGCCCTTTAAATTCAAGCCCAAGCCCACATAAATAGTGCTACGGGTGGAAATTACCAAAATATCCCTTCTAAAAACCCTATCTTAAGATAGATATTTGTAAGGAAAAAGACAAAATAGCCAAACTTGGTGAAGAAGTTCTCTCTCTCTCTCTCTCTCTCTCTTCTATTATTTGCCCTAAAGTTGTCTTAATTTTCAAAAGCCAAAGTTGATCAATTTTGGGATTACATTAATAAGAGCAATAATGCAATCTTGGTAGAGAAGACAACCTTGGAAGACTTGGCCATTACCTCTCTCTTTCTCTTTCTCACTCTCTCTTTCACTCTTTCTCTCTTTCTCACTTCCATTCCCTCCCTCTCTTTTCCTCTTGTTTGGCCATCATCACCATCGCCGTTCACCTTGCCACTGCCGTTCATCACCAAGCCAAGCTCCAGCCGCATCCTTGCCACCATGGAGCTGCACCTCCTTGCCGTCCAAGCCAAGCCAAGCCCATGCTGAACCACCGTCCGCACGCCGTGCCACCACCACCAAGCCACGCTGCACCAAACCACCGAGCTATGCCGCACCACGCCGAGTCCAAGCCACGCTCGTGTCATGCCGCTATTCACTGTGCCTAACCTACCACACCTTTGCCGATCATTGTTGTCATCGCCTCTACCGTTAAACTAGTGAGTTTACTTCCTGATCCTTGGTTAGGTTGTTAATTACGCTTAGAGTTAGATTAAGTGAGATTTAGATTTAACTATGGTTGGATTAGTTGATAGTTTATCATGAAATGATAAGTGGAAGTTATACGTTATCAAGGAAAAATGATAAGCTATCATCAAATGAATGATAAGCTATTGGTAAGTAAGTGATAAGCTATCAAGGATTAGGTGATAAACTATCGAAAAATGGATGATAAGCTATCATCAAATAGGCGATAAGTTATCGATGTATTATCGATAAGCTATCATGATTAGTTGATAAGCTATCAAAGTTGGGTGATAAGTTGTTAATTAATGTTTCTTATGCTTGCGATATGCAATAGTTCCATGCATGCTTTTGTGTGGTTTGAAGGGTAGATTGCCTTAGAAAGATGGTTGCCTCTTGAACTATGGTTTTCTAGTTGAAAATAACGCAATTTTTGGCATATAAATTATAATTCATGAGGTGTTATGCTTGGATGCCAAGTCTTGTATGTTTGAATAATATAGGCGGTTTGAAAAATGAAGCACGTGAAGTTTGACGGGAAAAGCATATTTGTGTAATCACGTGTGATTTATTTATTGCATTTTTACGTGTGAGAATCACAATAAATTCGATATATGAGCACGAATCATGGCATGAGCACGTATCATGGTTGCATTAGTAAAAAGAAAGAAGAAATGAGATTTGCATGCATGATTGGTGTGCTCGTGTGATCACAAAGTGTACGGACCCCCAATGGTGTTTAGGGATGATGCCCGATTTTATCGGATGCTCAGCGAGGTCGAATGACAGATCGCGGTAAAGGCCGGACTGATTCTCCTTTATAAAATGCCATCCATGTCCGAAGGAGGTTATGACGTTGCCGTGCCCAATAGGATAAGATGATGCCTGGTCATGTCGGAAGACGGCCAACCTACAGGTTGTGCCGTGGCCTAGAGTGGTCAAGAACCACTAACCTTCAGGTTGTGCCGTGCTCGAGAGCAAACGTAATCACTAGATTTAAAATCGGAACACACTTGGATGCATTATGCATGAGAAATGGTGATATGTGTTATGATTGCCTTGGCTGATATATTGTTTCTCAAATGTTACAACTGATAATATGTAGGGTATGTGTCAAGGCAAGATGAGAATGCCTGTGATTTATTGTTTGATCAGAATTAAGTTGAGTCACTTGAACCTGTTATAGATGAAATAGAGTGAGAATTGCTCGCTATTGATCTGTCATCAATAATAAGTTGCATGTTTAAGGTATGCTCTTGGCGAATCAGCACCCTACATGAGACTTAGGTTGTTGACTTATTAAGATTTTATTTCATCCATTATTGTTAACCACTTTTTAGGACCATAGAATGGAAGGTCGACATGTGTGGTTCAGGGCAAATCAAGGTGTATTCGCATAGAGGAGAAAGATTAACCCGACCCCCAGTACCTTTTTGAAGATCTCGATAGGAAGTGGCCCGTAGTGATGGCTTTTGTATATAAACTTCTGAGGGTTAACAAGTTTATAAATAAGGTGTGCTTTGGTAGCGATGATATTTTTGTTTTTTCTGCTATCCCTATTGGTGTGATTGTTCGAGTGATGGTTAATCTTTTTCACTTACATTAATCAAATGATAAAAAGAACGGGTCGGCGACGCGTCCTAAGACGTCGCATTTTTAATGACCCAAGGAAAGTATCAGGATCGTCGCGCACTCGAGGGCCAAGGCATGACAACTAGAGGTGAGGGTCAATGAGGCTCAACCTCACCTGCCCCTAGCGAGGCTCAGCCTCACCGTCGTTGGGCGAGGTCAGCCTCGCCATGGCTAGGTGCAAGGTCTAGCTTCACGAAGCTATGGCGAGGCCAACCTTGCCCAACGACAAAGAAGTCCACCTCACCCGAGGTTGACCCTCGCCTCTAGCCAATCGTCGGTCATCGTCAAGGCCCAACGGCCGGCTAGATGAACAGGGGAAGAAAGAAAAAGAAAAAGAAATATTAAAATATTATTATAAATTGTCCACGCAGCATCGAATGTGCTACGTAGGACGGTCGACATCCATATCAGCGAAATCCGGCCAAAATTGGCTGGATTGACTCAATTGGCAAAACTTAAAGGTTTAGGACTGAATTAGCAAAAGTATAATAAGTTTATGACTTATTGGACAATTTTCTCTAGCACAACAAAAAAAGGAAATAACTAAACAATCATAAAAGGGCAAAAAATAACTCTGAAAAAGCTCCAAAATTGAAAAGTGCACCGAAACACACCCAGACGACGGATTTTGAGACGCCAAACAACAGCAAATAGGGCCCCCACTTGACTATAGTATAGCTCTTTGAACAAGTTTTCCAGATTGGTATAATGAGTCCTGTGACACCCCTTAAACGAAAAGTTATAACCGTTTTATCGTGCGCTTAGCGAATTCTTGTCGTGAGTCCGCCTATGGGATTTCTGCTTCGCTGAATGCTCCAAAATGTCTTCAGCAGCCATGTCCACATCAAAGAGAACGAATAACATGTTGCATGTGTTGTAATTCAAGAATGCGATACTAGGGAACACAAGCTTTGATTTACAAGATAAGAAGGCAACTGGTTAAACAATAAGTTGGGGGCCTGGCTCTAGGCTTTGTTTGGGAGAATAAGCAAAATGAGGGGGATAAAAGTGGGCTTAGAAAATAGGGGAAGTTATCAATTTTTGTGAGGAGCAGGAGGAAAAGGAGGAGGGTTGTAACCTTTTGCTCCCACATTTTCTTTCCCTAGCTCTCCCAAACAGAGCACAAGTGTACATTAGTTTGTTTAGTCCAAAAAGTGTAAGTTATCCATCATTTGGAGTAGATGTATGTATAAGTGAGAATTGATAAATAAAAGAAAACTTATGTTGACCTAATGCTTATGACAATTGCGGACTCCCAACATGTTGCCCATGTTACTCCTAAATGAGTGCATTAAATTCGTTAGACAAATCCACATGGCAACTCCAATTTCGATAACAAATTATTCAACGACGTGATTTGGAGTCAAATTCCATTCCATCCGTTTTTTCCATCAAAATGCAGGCAATGATAGGAGGCATATCAAATGAAAGGTTGACCGCAGTCTCACGCTTCAATCATGTAGAAGTAAAATGTCTGAGACAAAAAATAATGCTAGATTTATTAATCTGACTTACGAAATTGATTCGTTAGATAATGTGTTGAAATATAAACGACATTTTTAATAAAATGTGTCACCTTTAAGAACCAACAACACCGTGATATAACACTCACTAAAAACAAAAAGTACCTAGGCATGCCGAAATGCACATTTGGGGAGATGGGGCCAATTAGCTGCCACGTCAACTGCTTATCCAATGCCTTGCACTTGCGTGCGCTGCGAATAATGGGGTCCACAAGGGCTTCAGATTTCATGTGCATTTAGTGTGGTAGTGGCCAATATGCAGCATCACTTATCCAAATTGTCAGATTTGCCAGCTCGGGGATGGTAGATCACTATCCGCGGATGCATCAATTAAAAAGAGGGGTTCTTGAAGATAAGTGAATGAAATTCGGAGTGATGACCCCCCGAAAGTCTAACTTTCCATTGCAAAGCTCGCGTGAGGCTTGAGTCATATGACACGTTCGCGTCGAAATTTTATCTAGTAATTAACTTTTCATGGTCATTTTGAGGTTGAGTCGCTTGCTATGCTCACGTACGGTTTTTCACCAAGTAGTTTATTTTTCAGTCATTTTAACAAATTCTCGATCTTTACGAATCTCTAATTCTCAATCCTTAATTCTTCCACATAGTTTGGTAATAAATCTATGATCGTATGTAAATATAGATTGAAGTGGCAAATACATAGATAAATAGTATTAAAATGTGGCTCGAGTTCGAATTCAAAATGAAAATCTAAATTTGGAAAATAAAACAATAAAGAAAAGGAATCCAATGATAAAAGTTCCCTATTTGGAGCGGGAGTAAAATCATGTGGAAGAGCTGTCAGATAAAGGAAAAAAGGAAAAGTCCAACTTGGACTTGGGTTGATCGAACTACACTATTTCCTATTTCAGAATGAGTCGGCTATCGTGCGCCTCATTTACTTGGATATATATAATATTGGATTGTGGGATTTCTTGAGCCGTCGTTGACGAAGATATGCAGAGAGCTTGAAGCGTCAGTTTTTTGCGAGTGCCTGGTAGTGGACAATTTCGTGAAATTATACCAATAATTTTAGTGTTGAAGCCAGTTAAATTCTTGTTGTAAGAATTTATGTATAATTCTTGTTGTAAGAATTTGTGTATAATTCTTTCGTGAGATTGAGATATTATTTCGTAGGGAATTACGAGGCTAAATATTGTGTAAATTATTAGATGTAATTAGAGCTTAAGAAATATTAAAAGTATTTCAGTTATCCGGGTGTAGTTATAATTTTCATTATATCACTTAATCTATAATGTAATTCTTTGCTATTCTCTCCGTGGACGTAGGTCACAACGACTGAATCATGTAAATTTAGTATACGATTTATTTTCATGTTTTATCAATTTTATTGTTCGATCGCTTGCTTCCACAATAAATAAGGGGTATATTGGTCTAATTACAAATTTGCACAAAAGACTTGAACAAATTATTTTCCTAGAATGAAAACGGGTGAGCAAATGCAAATGCTTTTGTAAAACATTTGATGAAAGAGTTTAAAAGTTAGAAAAGAAAAAAAAAACATATAGACATTTAGTGGTTTGATTCCCTTTGACTTACATCTACTCTCCCAGACTAATAGGCATTAATCGTACTAAAATTACACTAACTATCTCAAGAGGTTATAGATAGTGGCAGATACGGCTTTTACTCGAAACTTAGTAGATAACTCTACAATATACAAGCACCTTTATCACTATAAACACTCTCTGTTCACAGATAACAAAGTCCACAACCCTTTCAGAGAGTACAAACTAGAATACAAGCAATACATCTCAAATGGGAGCACGAGAGTATTCAAGACAGAGTTGGCCACCATCCTCAGCAATCCTTAAGCCCATAAAATATTCTTCCAAACTTCATCCTAACCGTCGAAAGTCTTCTCAAGATCAAAGGATCCGTTGGACACACATCTATGCTCAGCAAACCTACCAACTACATGTTTAGACTGCTTTTTCTTGAGCAAAAAGGAGTTTAACGGAATTAGAGGCTTTTGCTTCTATTGTTCATCTGACTCTCTCGGGCGTGCATGGCAATACTACTGCTCTGGAAATTAACTTATGACCAAAAGTTGATTTTTTTACTTCTGCTTCAAAAGTAAATTTCTTAAAG
>BCNH02000010.1:12398566-12413390 GCA_001662345.2 Metrosideros polymorpha var. glaberrima | reverse complement strand
AGTGAGGGTCGCAGCGCTCGCCCGACCTCACTCAGATCTGGGGAGGCAACATTGCTGGCCGCGAGCAAAGGCAACTTTGCTCGCGATTAGCGAGGCCATGGCCGGCTTCGCTCGCGACCAACGAGTCACAAGCAAGGCCAGCCTCACGACCCATCGTCAGCAGCTTGCCGGCCACACTTCTAAGCAAGAAGTAAAAAATTAAAAAAATATTTAAATTATTAAATTATTATTATTTTGGTCAACTGGCGCGTCACATCAGCGTCGGTCGGCCTAATAAACTAAATTAGCACAAATATAAAAGGTTTATGACTCAATTGGCCAAAAAAAAAAAAGTGCTCCAAAATCATAGAAGTAAAAAAAAAGTTATTTCTTTTTTTAGGGCAAAAACTACTTTTTGAGGGAAAAAGCACTTCTAGAGTAGAAAAAAGAATTTGTTTTATCAAACACATTTTTACTCTAGAAGTAGAAAATTAAAATTTCATTAAAAAAAAAGAAATTATTTTATCAAACACATTTCTGCTCCAGAAGTAAAAAATTAAAATTCTATTAATAAACAGATTTCTGCTCCATAAGTGTTACCATGCGTGCAATGCTTGCACAAGAAGCAAATATTACTCTGCTTTTTCTCCAAACTGCTTTTTGTTGATCCAGTCCTTGAAACTGGCTATTAGACAATATGAATTCAAATCAAATTAGAAGAAGATCTCAGTCTTCTTGTCCAGAATGTAGAAGCACTTCACATGTCTTCCACTTCGTTGATAGCTGGAGCTGCTTCTATCACGTTTCTCCCGGTCCGTTCACGCTTTTTGCTAAAAGTGACCGTTCACCTTCTACACTTTGGTTCATCCAAGCATAGTGACATCTCTAGGTTCTACTTAATTGTTCATCTTCTATTCAAATCCATCCAGCTTTTAGACATCTTTGTACCCAATACCTTATTAGTGGAGACAGAGGACTCCTTTTTTTTGGACGATCTTGTTGTGCATCTATCACTTGATTCTACGTAAACAATACACGCATTTATTGCCATTGATTATATTGTAAGTTTCAAAACAATATAGGTGGTCCTCCCAACATTGATTCTATTATGAAATATCTATAAGCTGATATTTTAAGTTGATAGAAGAAATTCCCGCATCAAAGTTATAAAAAGAAAAATAAAATGTTTTAAAAGTTATATTCCATGATCTTGCATATTTTGCGTCTGAACTAAAGTGATTTTTCAAGTTGATGAGAACAAAGTCCTGCATCTAACTTACACTGGCCGAACTTTCAAGTTGATGAAAGAAAAAGTTGATGTAACAAATTCATACGTATAAGTTATAACAAGAAAAATGGAATGCTTATTAAATTATATTCCATGATTACAGATACTATGCACGTAAGATTATTAGCCGATATTTGATGAATACAAGATATGAAAGGATTACTTGAAAAATTAGGTGTCATTTTTACAAACAAATAAAGATTAACCAATCAATAAAATTAAACTTAGAAAATAGAAAAGCCATGATTACATAGTTTTATAGAGGAAAAATTATTTTTCAACCTGTATAGGATTTCCCGTATTTCATCAGTTTCGTAGGTGAATATGACTAAATGCCTAATTAGTGATGACAGATATGCTAAAATGCATAACTATAGATTACTCTAAATGAGATAATTTTGTTATTTTTTATTTGAAACTTACATGTCAACAAGCATGCAAAACAAAAGTAAGGGCCTGTCACCTGAACTTTTAAATTATTCAGATATGAGTAAAAGATCATTGTTATCACTTCATAAATAAAAATAAACTTTGGATTAAGGATGGCAATAAGTTTTTTAATGACTTTTCAAGTATCACACCTAAATTTTGGCAATCCCATTTAGGCATTTACTACATAAGAAAATTAGGAGTCGATCCCAACCCCTAAACAAAAACACTATCAATTTGCATTTGCATATTGGAAGCATTTTAATAATAATATGTCCACATGTACTCCATTTTAATTAGTCTCGTGCTAAATTGGTTCATACAGGGAAATTCTGAGCTTAATTAAATTTTCAAGTCTGAGCCCACAAAAACATGAAATTCAACGAAGCCCACAAAAGATCCCTACTGGCCGAAATTTCCACATGGATGTCCTAGACTAGGAAAGATTGCATTATTGTGTCAAAATTGGAAGTGGTGAAGCATATTATAACACAAAATTTGGCGATATGGGGAATTAATAGGGAAAAATATCCTAATTGCCCAGCTTGGATATATCACATATTTCTTTGGTTCAAATTAGGAAAGTGATGTCTTGAGAAAAGCCCTAATATAAACACGTTATTACCGTTCATACTTATAGCTACGCAACACATGAAGAGAAACAAAGGCTTTCCCGCTATGAGATTTGGTGGAATCACTGCCAATTGTTCTAAAAACTTCAGTTATCAGATGAATGCGTGGCTTAATATTTAAAACCTATAACACTCCTCCTAACACAAAATTTGGCGATATGGGGAATTAATAGGGAAAAATATCCTAATTGCCCAGCTTGAATATATCACATATTTCTTTGGTTCAAATTAGGAAAGTGATGTCTTGAGAAAAGCCCTAATATAAACACGTTATTACCCGTTCATACTTATAGCTACGCAACACATGAAGAGAAAGAAAGGCTTTCCCGCTGTGAGATTTGGTGGAATCACTGCCAATTGTTCTAAAAACTTCAGTTATCAGATGAATGCGTGGCTTAATATTTAAAACCTATAGCACTCCTCCTCACACTTAATTTGGTCATTTTGCCTAGTACTAAGCGTGGACATATTTAATTGGAAAGGTAATTGAGGCTAGGAGGATTTGAACTTAGGATCTCCTGCTCTGATATTATGTGAGATTTTGTGAAACCATTACCAACTTTTCTAAAAATTTAAGCTGTTAGATGAAGGCATGATTTAATATTTAATTACTCTAACATCCGCAGTCCCTATTTGTGCTGTTTCCGTCTTCGACGTCCCTACTGTCGTGCCTTGCCAAGCGTGGATGTCACCCTTGCACCCATGCCGGGCCTCCCACTGCCTTGCTAGCTCGTTCTAGCGTCTCCATAGCACAACTCCAGCAACCAGCGAACTTCAGGTATCCTCGACGAGCCCATGCAATTCCCAGCGAGGTCCAACGAGAGTCGACGACAGGTACACTGCATGTGCCAATGGAAAAATTAATGGAAGGCCAACAACTGTAGCAAAATGAAACTTCAAAAAATATTGTGTAACGTTTGAAAGTTCGTGGGCAAATGTGTACGACCCCCAAAGTTCAAGGATAAACTATACAATTTCTCCTACAAATTAATAGTTGGAAAAAAAACAAACACAAAAAAGCTTTACTTCATATAAGAGGATGCCAGACTCAATTGGTCCTTACATAATTTGACTCTTTTATGTTTAGATATATTACAAAGAAAGATGGAGAAAACAAAAATAAAATATGCTTAAAGCAAAATTTGTGAATTTAGTTCCAAAGGGTAGACTTTTGCCTCTTCTGGCCTCAAGATAAAGATTTTCTCCTATCACATTGTTGCGTTCCACTTGCCTGTTGAAGAACTTAATCACGAAATTGAAAAGAATATCCAATCTTCCACTTCCCATAATACCTCCCGATCCTCGAAAAAGTATATCATGTGATGTGCAGTAACAATCCAACGAAAAGTGAATAATTCCTAAAAATTTAAGCGCCACGCAAAATGACAAGAATATCAAGCACAAGCAATTATTTGATCAATCAAATCATATTGACCGAGTGACTGACATATTAAATACTTCCCCTGGATCCTCACAATGCTGTTTTATTGCTTGCACTTTGGAGATGGCTTATCAAGTCTTCTGCTCTCTCCATAAACACATGCACATTCCTTTCGCAATTCAATCTGCAACTTGGTTGGCCTCTAGGGAGTAATATTTAATCAAGACATTTCATAGTTGTTGATTGGATTGCGAAAGCCCACTGGATAGGGACTCTCCCTCCTAACTGACTTACTAAGCTCCCCAACCCCTTTGGGATTTATTATGTCTTGAATCTTGTTCTCTTGTAAGTCGAAACTTCAGTGAATGAATGAATATGTTTGTATTCGACCCCAGAAAGGGAAAAAAAAAAAAAACATGCACACTCCTTCCTTTTGTCGTCCATAAGAAGCAGTTCATGTTTGCCCGTGTCCCTAGTGTCTTTTAGGCCCAAGATAGAAGTTCTCTCTCTACTGTCGACTACCCAGTCCGAGGAACAATTCTAGTTTAATGGGTTGGATTTGGGTCAGATTATTAGGAGCGGCCCAACCCAGTCTAAAGACCAAGCACATAAGATCATACTTTGAACAATCTTAATTTATTGACCTTGATGGAGAAGAGATTGCAACCTTCACCGTAGTCCCAAAGAAGAGGCCGAATACAAAAGATGCCGTAGTCTCAAAAGGAGGGGAAGCAAAAAATTCTATAAGCGTCGAAGAACTCCTAGGATGCTTTCTTTTTACGTCAGTTCAACTCACATGCATCATATGTATGAGCTTATCTAAAAGTAAATAATCAAAGAGAATATTAGCTCCAAAGTCCTCTATTTCTTACCTTCAAGAAGAAATTCTTGTACTTTCCTGCCGTAAATTTACAGATAGTCGGCATATCAAACCAAGAATAATTTAGTTATTCCACAGAACCTAAATGATTTCTATTAGTAAGTAGGCTTGAATACGCGGTTATAAGTAGCGGTATAGTCGTTTGGCTAGGATATGTGATCTCTTAGAACAATAAAACCAAGTATATCTTCAAAAAAAATTTATTCATATTGACAATTTCATTTTCATGAACCGAAAACGTTTTTTAAGAAATCATATCACTGAAAAGAGAAAACAGATTTTCATTTCATTTTCACTGAAAATGAAAAAATGAGAAAGGTTTTACGAACTAAACGGGCTCTAAACGTGCTTTAGTACTTGAGCCCTAATACCCACACTATAATATTCAATAATTAGGAACCGTACAATGGCGTGAAGCTCAAACAGCCGTCGCCATCAGATTTAAGAACCACTTATGAGTTTGCATCAAGCAGTCCACATGGGAAAAAGCTAACCTAATTCTGTCCCGAGATCATTCTTTAGCCGTAGTGGCAAAAAGAATAATAAGATTTATAGGTTTAACAAAAAGCAAGTAATGAATGATAACCTATATGTGGTTGCATAATGAAGATCGTGACTTGGATGGGGCCCGTTGCCTAAATGCACCTTTTCCCTCTATTCCGCAGCTGATGGCCCCTGCTCTTTTCAACAAACATCATGTCAAGATATCAAGGGAGAAGCACGTCGAAAAAAATTGAATCAAATCTTAAAATTTATTGAATTATTGCTATTTAATACCTCTTTTAATTTCGTTTAATATAGCTAATGAAAAATGTCGACATGGCTTTTCTCAAACACGTGGCGCCGAAAATGAAAACGTACGAGCAAACTTCCATATGGGTCCATGTTCTTACAATTCTTGGACCATTACAGGTATGGTTTTGTTCACTTCTTTTTTTCTTCATAATAATGACGCTGCGAAAGACGCAGAAAATGAGTGATATTCTCTAATCTTAAATTGGATCGGGCTTGTGACAATCATTTCATGTTGACCTTTGAGCTGTTGTTGAAGGCAGCTTTTAGCTTGGCTGAGCATATCAACATCAAGCTGTATAAAGCATGTGTTGATAGTGAATAAATAAATAAATAAGCAAAAGCAAGTGATCATGGAGCCGGTGGAGAGGAGATGGCTCATGCACATGCTTGTTTTGTAATTGGAAAAATGATATTAATAATCCGACAATTTTGACCTAATGCAATTCTTAATTTGTTACTATTATAGGGGTGAGCAAAAATCAGGCGGGCCGATCCTAGGTCTAGATCCTGAAACTGGCCCTTTTGTAATCGGTCCTTATTTTTTGGGCCCAGAAACCGACCCTGTTTTTCTGGAACCTATTTTAGGACCGACCCTGTTTTTTCGATCCGAGAATAGGGTCAACTCTGTTTCACTTTTTTTTTTTTTCAACTTTCGCAACTTGTAAATAAAATTTAAACAAAAATCATCATTTCGTTCTGCAAAAACTTGCAAAAATCATCACTTTTTTTTTCAACTTTTTTTTCAACTTTCACAACTTATCCTTTTCATTAGCACTGAAACTTTTGTTGAAGGCTAGGTCAATCATAGTTGTGTGGTTGAAACAACGAACATGGATGACAAACAAAAGGAGAAAAAAGTTTTAGTTTACAAAATCATATTTTGTTGTTCAGATTTTGTAGCTCCAGTCAACGTACTCAATGGAACCTTGTTTCTAGAGTCTTTTGACTAGTGTCACTAAAAATAATCAATTTGCAATTGTAAAGCTGCTTTGTTGCATCCTGTGCTTAGCAAAAAAAAAAAAAGATATGAAGAAGGAATTTTAGAATTTTTTCTTTAAATCCCTAAAACCGGTTTTATAAACCGGTCTGGGCGGGCCTCCACCTAGAATCGGAACCCGGACCGGTTCAAACCGGTCCCCGAAATCTGGGCCCTATTCCCGGACCGATTAGTTCAAGAACCGGTTCCCAGCTCGATTTTCCGGATGGGCCGGTCCGGGTTCTGGGCCAACCCGGTCCGGTTGCACACCCCTAGTTATTAAGCTATCGTAAAATATGCAATCTAATCCCCAAGTTATTGCGAGATGTGCAATCTAATCTCTAAAATTTTAGCTTGTTCAATTTAGTCTCTTAACTTTTTATAACAAAATCAAATTAGTCCTTTAATACAATTATTATAATAGTCTCAGACAAGCTATATTGTCCATTTTCAGACAAATTACTATTGGCCATCACCCATGCAAAATTAGACGTGCGTATAAAATCTCGTAAAACTAGAATTGTTGACCACCAATTACAATTTGTGACACCTAAGGAGAGAAGTGGCTCCATCATAGGTCTGGAAATTTGTGATAATAGTGCACTCAAGTCCTAAAATTTCCATTTCATTCTTTTGAATCCTAAAACTTGCACAAAAATTACAAATAGGAGAATATCATCAAACATGCAAAAAGTTTTTTGAGGCTTAAACTATATAATACATCTGCAATGATGACCACACTTGTGGTGACATCATCAATTTAGACTTTAGCAGGTCAGGGTTCTTATGTTTCGATCAAATATGAAATTACTAACATCTGTATCTCATCACTGGGCAAAATCAATAGTTTAACGAATCAGTTAATACAATTAATGAAAGGCAACGTCATAAACTTCGAAAAGTTGATGATGGCGAAGTGTGTACTATTATGATAAAAGATTGACCTTGATATACAAGTTTCATTATCACAAGGATGAATGTCTGCCACAATGTTCCACCGTAATAATGAAAATAAAGGTTTGCTATCAAAACATCATCACCTCTCATTAAAACTCATGCTAAACGGCACGCTTTGTAGCTAAGTAATTGAAAAACACGATAGGTGTTAATTATTAAGTATGTAGTTGTCATTTAGACTCCGTTCGTTTCGTGGAAAACAATTTTCAAGAAAATATTTTCTAAATTTTCCAGCGTTCTTTCGTGAAAAATAAATTAGTCAAAAAAAAAATTCTCCCTCAATAGAAAAAAAAATACCTTCAAAAGTGAGGAAAATGATTTCTTCTTTTTGAAAAGAGGAAATCATTGTCCATTCTCTTTCCTCCCTACACTCCTTCACATTCCTTTTCTTTTTAATTATTTTTTCTTTTTCTTTTTTTTAGTTTGATTTTTTAATAATTTTTTTATTTTTCTTCTTTCGTTTCTTTTTTCTTCTTCTTTGACCGGTAATTGGCCACAGCGAAGGTCGGCGATCGACCACAGGCAAGCTCAAGCCTCACCGCCCTCTAGCAATGCTCAAGCTCGCTTGTGGCCGATCGCCAGCCTTCGCTGTGGTCGGCGATCGGCTGAGAACAAGAAAAGAAAAAATAAGGAAAAAAAATGAAAATTTCAAATTTTTAAAAAATGAAACAAATATTAAAAAAATATTAAAATGAGTGCATTTGATTTGCCATATTGAACGATGGAAATTATTGTTCATTTCATTTTCAGGTTTCAACCAAACAACATAAAATATTGTCATTTTCTTGAAAAATAACTTTTCGAAAACGTCCCATTTTTGGATGTGGGAAATGATACCAAACCCTTTGAACTTTGATGGTAGTGCATACGTAATGCCCCTCGGAACTTTCATTTTGTTTTGCCTATCGAACTCCCTATTAGTTCTTCCGTTAGCACATCCACTTAATGCACACGATTTTATATGACGTAAAAGTGCATTTTCATCGAAATGTCTTCTATGGAATCTCTCTTTTACCCTTATTTGTTGTAAAAAAATGAAAAAAAATAATTGAAAAGGGAGAAATATAAATTAAATTATATATTAACATTAGAAAAATAAATATCAACAATTACATTAAAATATAGGATTTTTGTTGAAATTTGATGAATGTACAAACATAGCCAATTAAGATATTTTAAGAAGAAGAAACATAATTAAGTAAAAAGGAAAAAGGTCTCAATAACAAAATGGTAAAATGACAAAAATTGGTTGGTCATTATATATTTTCAAATGGTTAAATAATGTGAATGATGATTGGTTGATAAAAATATTTAGAAAGAATTATAAAACAAATTGACGTCCTCAACTCATAGGAAAAATGATTAAGTGAAACTAAAGTGATTTTTTTTATTGATCAATTATTTTTCACGTTAATCAACCATTTGAAAATACATAGTGACTAACTAATTTTTGTCATTTTACCATCTTGTTATAAGCCTTTTCCGTTTTTACTTAAGTTGTGAAATTATTCTTTCTTATCAAAATATCTTGTTTAGCTCCACTAAAGTTTTTATGTTCGTCGAATTTTAAGAAATTTTTATTTTTCAAATATTATCATTGTTTTTTATTTACAATATCATTAGTACTTTACTTAATTTAGTTGTCTCCCGTATTCTTTTTCTTTTTTCTTTTTTCTTTTTTATCTTTTTTATAGCAATTAAGATAAAAGCTCAATTTCCTTCAAAAAGTAAGATGAAAATTATACTTTTCCCCCTTAAAATTCATATATGGATAAACCAACTAAGGGGTTAACAATTGTAACAAGATGAAAGTTTGTGGATGTGATTGTCTAACAGTAAAGTTCGGATACAAATGTGAGCTACCTCCAAAATTCATAGGGTTTTTGTCTAATTCCCCCCTATAAAATGTGATTCATTATGCAATCATATATCAACAATAAGATACTAGTTTACATTAATTACAGCTTATTACTAGAGTTAGTAAACAACATAGTTCCATTAATGTGCATATACATAACATATTAAGCTAACTAGCTAAGAAGTATGTTGCTTATTGGATGATAAATAGTATTATAGTCAACATTATATGACATTATGTCATTGCATGATTATACTACTAATAACATGTCAATATAAATGGATACAATATTACTAAAGCTAATTAACGTCATAATAATTAATTAATTAATTATTAGACAAACTATTTTTTTTTTAACTTAAACTGATTGAAAATGGCAAACAATGTACGTATAACACAATACAAAGCACTCATGCTCGAGTGTAAACTGCTCCTTACACACGCGACACAGAGTGCGGACATAATCACATCATACAGAACACTAGAGAGAGGAAAATAGGCAGGATAACAATCAGAAGAAAGATGAGAGAAAATATCAGTGCATAATAATACTGTGAAATAACAATACATTGCATCTTGTCCAAATTGTTTACATTGATGGTCATGTAAATAAATAGCTATATCAGTTTTGACTGTCATAGTTTAACAGTCATTCCTGAGAGCAAACACAACATACAATGGACCTGTAATACAATGAACATTATTCTGATAAAATGTGCCATTTGTATATAATATTCTTCATTTATAAGATCCATGATCCATCACTTTCAATCATACATCATTTATTGAGTTGATACAGTTGACTGCCAGATACTCCTGAGGAGAAAAAATCTTTGCAACAAAGAAATTCGAAAGATAACCAAAAACTCCACCAATCGGCAAGAAGAACATCACATGTTAACTACTACCCTAAGAGGCTCTCTACTTCACCAAAGCGGATCTGTTGTTCCCAAAAGGGGCTACAACACAACCAGTGCCACTAAATTAATGATTTGTTAATCCGGTATCTTAATCTAATAGCTCCCGTGTAATCTAAATAATTATTATTGCTCAAACTTAGAAAACTCACAAGCGGGGCCTATAACCATGCAAGTACAACTTAATGTCAATAAACTAGCAGACCATTCTCCTCCTTCTTGGAGACATTGATCCGACTTGGATGACTAAATTTTCTGCTTAACTTACACTAGACTACGTTGCACAAACGGCCAGGGTTTGTTGGCGTGCGCGGTGATTTCTGTTCTTGCTCCCGATTCTGACCCGATGAATTAGGCATTAGAAAACGGCCTACCCATTTTTCAAATTAATGGATCAGATGCGACTGTTGACTCATGTTATATCAGAACTTTGAAGCAAAATATTACGGTTCTCATTCTTTGCCATCAGAGTCACAGAGTGTTTTAGGGTTTTAATTAAGCAAATAATAATTGTGGTCCAACTATCTTCCAGGAACGTGCTTGGCTCTTTACATGGTCCCCCCCGGTCAAAGAACACAGTTCTACTAATAAATTCTAAAAGTTAGGAAGGACAATTCACCTGCTCCTGAAACTTAATCAAATGCTTCAAGTTTGTTAAAAAAAAATGCATACAAGAAGAGATATTAACAATCTTCACATAGCATTTGGACAATAATCCATGAAGTAGAGTGCATTGTATTATATATCAAATTTCATCAAATAATTTAGGACTCCATCCAAATTTAAAATCATGCTTTACCATTCCAATCGATATTTTATGTTTTCCATCTCCTTTGATTTTCCCATGCATTTGTCCATTTCTATATTGATAATGCCAAATTGAAGCGCTAGGGTCTGACACAGTGTGCCACAGGCTCAGAACATTTTGAGAAGTAGCAATTCACGTAGTATAAGAACTGTTGAAACATTTAGAGCATCAATATGAAGTGTGTGTGCGTAATATATCTATATATAGAGGTATTAGGGGTTCCTTTGAACTCTCTTTTTGGCTTTCTTCCTTGTTTTCTGATGTATAAGAATCTCAAAACAGTGGGGGACAGTCAAGGTAGCTTTGAATAGCAGCCAAATAGACTAGTAGTTGTCTGAACAGCATATCAAATCAAAGAAGCAATAAAACAACGAAGAAATCTCCACTACCACAAAAAGAAAATAAAAGAAAAAGCCGATAGAGTTTTCTGTGTGGTATCAGGTATGGCAGGGATGGGCCTCAAACATGTTTTTTGACATATCATGGAGGAGAAATGGACCACCAGGATCGGCCCACCTAAGGATCATCTAAAAGTGGTACATTTTTATGTTGATTATGGCCGACATGGAGAAAGAGAAAATTCTTTGTTCTTAGACTAAAAGGGTGACAAGAAAGTTAGGTTTGATAAGATATTATATAAAATTTTATTTTGGATAATTTGACGAGCATAATTCAAATTGTGACGCCGGCACAGTATATCATTAGCAAATAAAAATTTCTATCCCTAGAATCGCAGTGTAAACGATAAATTGCACACTGGCAATATTTTAAAATGTAAATATCTATGATATTTAAATTTAAGGGTTCCAATTGATTATTCATTGTTAAGTTTTCGATTTTATAAATGAGTGTCTTTGGTTTAACCATTATGGAGTTTTCATTATTAGAGTGCATTGGCCATCATTGTGTTATGTGCAGTCGCTTTTTCAAAAATTAAGTTATTTCGAATCAAGAATACATAATAAGTGTTTTGGGGATATTTGTTATATTGACAATTAAATTATGTATAGATTGAATAGGATCGAACTTATCCAAAGCAATATAAAATTTCTAGAGTCACGTGCAAATGTGCCTTGGGTAGTTCCTGAGAAGGATAGAGAAATGGGGTTGATATGACTAAAAGCATGGTTGGTTGGGTTGGAGGGGCCATAATTGCGAGGCTAATTCTTGGAGGATAATATCGAAAGGATATAACCTTGTATGGACAAACTTAGACAGGGATTGCTAGAGATGACCCGATGATTTTGCCATCTCACCTAACCACCCTCGCATCATGGCAAGTTTGCGTAGGCTTAATGATCGCACAAGAGCCCTTCAGATTTGGAGAGAGCTACCAAAATAGGGCAAACTACTTTACAATTGTGGTGGAACGTAAGGGCTAACCATTTTCTTTTTTAATAAATATAAGAAGGGTGGGAAAAGGCAATCAGCATTGAGAAATGTTCTTGAGCATTACCATAGGAGTTCCGCACCCACAAGAGAGTGTTCGATTTAAGGCATAGATTTTTTAGTGAAGTTATTACGATGGCCCCACCATGGTCTCTATTAGTAGAATGACCAAACCTACGTGGTAGATGAATCAAGGCTTCCTAAGGCCTATGAGAGAATAAAAAATTCGAATTTGTGACCAGGGGCCCTAAACCACTTGGGACTAAGCCCTACTACCACTAGGCCAGCCTCCCCACTAGTTTAGGGGCTAACCAATTTCATAGAATTACTCGAATGCCTTTTAAGAGTCTTAACATACAAATAAATAAATAAAAACAGATGGGATTTCCCAAATAATTAATAGCCCGGTTAAATGCTAAAATCTAAAGAGTCTTATTAATAAGTGCCTTGGGACACCAATTTAGATCACTAATAATAGAAAAAAAAAATACACATATCAATATTTCTGGAAAATTGAATTTAAACATATTTTAAGAGAGCAACATCTTTTAAATAGAAATGTTTAAATTTCCCAAGTAAAAATAATAGCCCTTAACAAGTGCCTTTGAAGCACTCTTTAAAAATTTTCAAACCTAAAAAGTAATACTTAATAAGACTAGTGTCTGTTTGTTATGGTTGTGGTTGTGTTGTATATGTACCTTTGAAGAATTACAATATGTTTTTTTTTTATGATACATTTTTAAGATCGCAATACCTCAAAATTGAATGAAAATAGTTTCCCAAAAGCTGCTATAAAGTGCTGTAATTGTAAGGGCGTTGTATCTATAAGCATTATGCCAATTATCGTATAAAACCTATAGCACCCATTTTCACAATCATGCTGCGAAAAAGCTGCAAGTAGTGGGATGTTGAGAAATAGATGCAACGATGGGCATTTATCTCATTGTAAACAATAGAAACAAAAATTAAATTAAAAAAAAGTTACCAACCCATTAGAGCTGACTAGTCGTTGAGAATCAGACTTGTATGTGGACGAGACACACGATCTATTCCTCAATTATCAAATGCAAAGAATTTTATATTCGGAGTTTTTATCCAGGTTTTGGCTGGTGGTCCAAGAGATTGATAGGAGAAGAGTTGAAACTTACCTCAAAAGGTAGGCTTCCTTGTCAGTCCCAAAAAAAGAGAGTAGGCTTCCTTGTTATAAAATACAGATAAATCCACTTAAAATCTTAAAACTTGTTATAAAAGTATAAATGAGTCCTAAAATTTATTACGAAAGTACAATCGAGTCATAAAACTTATCATAAAAGTGCAATCAAATTCTAAAACTTTTAAAAAGTACAACCGATTGAAGGACTTGATTGGACAAATATGATAAGTTTTAGGACTTTATTGCAATTTTTTAAAGTTTTAGGACTTAAATGTACTTTGGTGACAAGTTTTAGGACTTAATTGCATTTTTTAAAAGTTTTAGGACTTGAATGTACTTTGGGGACAAGTTTTAGGACTTAATTGCATTTTTTAAAAGTTTTAGAATTCAATTACACTTTCGTGACAAGTTTTAGGATTTTCAATGCACTTATCCATATAAAATAAAAATATGAAGAATTACCAAAAAAGTGTTAAATTTATTGTAATTGTATCAATTCAGTCCTAAATTCTGCAGCATATCCTTTAACCAGGCAAGCTCTACGAATGTGTTGCTTATTTTAACGTGTAAGTGCTTGTACGCCCAAATCCCATAAATTGGAATAATATCTTTTTCCTGCCTCGTCCACAATAGTACTCTCTAAGTGTTTTACATTTAAGGGATCTCGAGATCTAGATGAGATTTTAAACGAAATAATTTAAGGACTTACTCAAGGCCTAATGGTTCAAATGTACGAGGAGATCCCTAACCACTATATTTTTCGAGGCGTGGGAGTTGCTTCTACCCATCCTTTTTTTCTTTTTTTTATGTCTTCCCGAGGGCGGAGGGGATCCCTTTGTGTAAGATCTCCAACTCGACCCAACCCTCTACCCTAGAGGGTTGTCTTCATTGTTGAAGGAGGCTTTTGAGGATCTATTCAGATTCGAAACCAAGTCCCCCAAATTGGAACAATAACTTTTTCCTGGCCCGTCTCTGACACTATCTTCTAAATGGTTTACATCCAATGGATCTCAAGGTCCAGACAAGACCTTAATCGAAGTAGTTTAAGGACTTACTCAAGTCATTAATGCAAATAATTTTATATTTAGAGTTTTTATCCAGGTTTTGGCTAGTGGTTTATGAGATTGATAAGAGAAGAGTTGAAACTTACCTAACAAGGTAGGCTTCCTTGTCAGTCCAAAAAAAAAGCAGGCTTCCTTGTTATAAAATAAAAATAGGAAGAATTACCGAAAAAATTCTAAACTTATAATTATGCTGATTTAGTTCTAAACTTTTTTTTTTGTCAGTTAAGTCATAAAGCTTTTGCATTTTTACCAATTCGGTCCATTTTGCCAATTTGGCTGGTCGATGCTAACGTGCCACAGCCAGTATTGACGTGCATA
>BCNH02000010.1:12387204-12397585 GCA_001662345.2 Metrosideros polymorpha var. glaberrima | reverse complement strand
AAGGAATTAATTAATAAATAAATTAGAAAAGTATTAAAATATTATTAAGCTTCTTTATTAATTAATTATTTTATGGCGGAATTGGGACAATTGAAATAGATTTAGGATTTTTTTTATAATTCTCCCGATAAAAACACGCTCGATAAACACGTATTTGAAAGAAAGATGACAGATACAAGGTTGGGTAAGGAGCGAGGTGGGATTGGGGATCGGATTCCCCATCCCCATCCTGGTGAGCGATGCTTTGTCCTGCCACCACTCCAATCCTGTGTGGAGCGAGGCAATCCCTTCTCTTGCAAGGCACCGCACCTCACACACAAAATTTGTTATTAATTTTTCTTAAAATAATTACCATATTAAACATATAAAAATATTTAAAATATACAATTATTTAAAATATTTAAAATGATAATTATGCTAATTTGAATTTATTCATATTTTACCATCATTAAAAGTTCTAGATTTTCACAAGCTTTTTTCTACCTGTATATTTTAACTTGTTTGTAATTTTTTAGATTATTCACGTGATTTTTTTTAACTTGATTTTAAATAAGAGGATCTATTATACATAGTTAAAATCAAAGTTGAGAGAATGTTGACTCTTATACTCGCACGACGTGACACTTCACTTTGTCTCAATAACTCACACGAGGCAAGCCACATGGCCTATATATGATCAATTAGCATTAGTTTAGTAATTTGTCAGCCTCATGTATCACTTATTCAATAAAAAAAAAATCAACATATCTAATCTCAAATTTGTTCAACCAATGAAATAGACGAAGATAGAGATAAAAAAAATCTTGAAATAAATTTTTATTATCCTTTCCAAACATTTATCTCTTTTGAGTTATTTCATTGATTTTAAATTTGAAAAAAAAAAAACGGCAAAGCATCATATATATACTTTATCCATTGAACTTGAAATAATCAGAAGGATAACTTATTTTACTCCGTGAATTTCAATTAGCATTTGCTAAATTTAAACCTCACAATAAAGAATAATAATGGCAACTTATTGGCGACATGCTCATGCATGTTCATATTTGATTTATTTCTATTTCCTTCTTTCAAAATGCGCTTACTTAAACATAGCTTATATCATTTCATGCAATTTTTTTATAGCAAAAAATGAAAATAGAAACAATTATTTTCCAAAAACCACTTAATCATGGACTATAAATCTTGAATCAATCAATCTGGTTCAACTACGAGAATCAAAAGCTCATTAAAATCCCAATTCGTGAAGAGGATCCAAAATTTGTGGTATTCAATGGGAGGTCATGTCAACAAAGCTCTCAGATGGTGTTCGAGAGAAGAAAGAATCGGAGAATTTTTGCGATTCAATATAGTAATGAGAAATTGTAATCCATTTATTGTAATTGATACTATTTGATATACATTTTTCTACTTAATTTGAATGGGAAGTTTTGTTTGTTTACAAACACGTGTAAATTAATAGTTACATACATATATGCATATGCCTACAGAGCGCAGGCTACATAACTAGTTGTTTTTTAAAATGAGTTAATTTTCATAATTATCTAGATTTGAATATATTAGTTGTGATAGGTATATGATAAATTTATACAATACATATTATTATGGAAAAAGTAAAAAAAAAAAACTCTAAACTTTGCTTACTATGACACATTTATCCTAAACTATTTTTGTGATACTAAAAATCCTAAATTTGTACTTGTGTGACACATTTACTCTAAACTTTTTCTTTGACACCAAAAACTCCAAACTTATAACTGCGTAACACATTTACTCCAATTTTTTTTGTGATACTAAAATCCCCAGACGCCAATTTTTTGGGGTAAATATGATACAAGAATACGAGTTTAGAATTTTCAGTGTCACAAGAAGAAGTTTGGGGTAAATGTATCACACTATACAAGTTTGGAATAAATATGTCATATATGTACAAGTTTTGGGTTTTTAGTGTCGCAAAATAAATTTGAGAAAAATGTATTATAGTGACATTGTTTAGAGTTTTTTTTGTGGCTCTTACCCTTTTTAAAAAGTACAAACAAGATGGTAACTAGGCGGGGCGGGGCCGCTTTGATACAAACTCCCCAGCCCACAACATTGTCTAGCCTTGTTTATTCTGGCTTGTTATTGAAGTAGCTAAACATTAGCTATGCATTAACCAAATGGATATGAATCCCCACTCATATATGTATACATATAATTAGAAATGGAAAAAATTACCAAAATAGTCATAAACTTATTGTAATTGTGTCAATTCAGTCATAAACCTTTTTTTTCCCATTTACCCATAAACCTTTTGTATTTGTATCAATTCAATCCATTTAGTAAGCCGGCGCTAACATAGCATGCCGGTCGGTCAAAATAATAATATTTTAAAATATTTTTTTCGATTTTTTCAATTAATTTTCTTTTTCTTCTTCTTTTTTGTCTTCTTGCTTGTGGTTGGCAAGAGTCGCGGCCCTCTCCCAAGCATGCGAGGCTGCGGGGGAGGGCAGCCTCACCGGCTGCGGCAAAGGCGGCCTCGCCTGCGGCTGGCAAGTCGTGGGGTTGAGGTCGTGAGGGCGAGGTCGCCTCATCAACGAGCGAAGGCGGTGATGGCCTTGCTAGCCGTGGGTGAGGTCGCCTTCACCCGCGACTAGTGAGGTTGCCCTTGCCCAGATTTGGGCGAGGACCAAACCCTCTCCGGTGGCTAGCGAGGGCTTCGTGGCCCTCACCTAGTGGCCAGTGAGCTTTGGCAACCCTCGCCGGCCACAAGCAAGAAGACAAGAAAGAAGAAAAAAATTAATTAAAATAAAAAAGTAATTAAAAATTTGAAAAAATATTTAAAATATTATTATTTTGGTCGGCCGATACGCTATGTGCCATGTTAGCGCCGGCTGGGAAAATGAACTAAATTGGCACAAATATAAAAGGTTTAAGATTGAATTGATTAAAAAAAAAGGATTAGATCTGAATTGACACAATTATAATAAGTTTGAGATTGTTTTGGTAATTTTCCCATTAGAAATGTGCTTTTGCTAATACCTACATACCATTGCTGGAACTTTATTCGAACATAGCTTAATTACATTGTAATAACAGTCAAAATAAAATCTTTAGAAACCTCTTTACAAGGTGATTTAAGGAATATTTTAAAAAATTATTAACCTTGAATGGCTTGAGTGATTAAGCATTTATTTTAAATACGAAAGATTCCGTGCTCAGATCGCAGTATCTCTCACCCATGTTAATGTTGGACCCCAATCATAATATGAACTCTCACCCATGAGATGATTTGTATATATTAACAATAGATTAATCGAACCCAAAAGTTGTCAGATTGAAAGAAAGAAAGAAAGAAAAAGGAAGGAAGGAAGAAGGTAAAGAACACCAGACAGATTGCCTCTACTGCTCCAGCATCTCTCGGCCCCACAACCACGACACAATATTGGGTCAAGAGTATTGAGAAAGGCCATTACGCTTTTCATTTTTCACGCAAGATCCAAAAGGAGATAATTACTTGTGGAGGGTAATTAAAAATAATTAAGCGGCAATAATAGCTGTCCCGATGCTCCCATGATTATTCTCACACACAAACCTAAATCAAAAGGCCAAAAAAGAAATACCAGAAAAATCCTTATACATATAAGCTTTTACTTAAACCAAATCACAACATAGATCCTAACCTTTTGTTATTATTATTATTGATTTCCAAATTAATCCCACCTTTAATCCTATTATAAAAAAAATACTTAACCATTCAAATCTGTTTCAACTTTATCGTAGGCTCTTTAGCACCATTTCTAAGAGGGAACATTGTGTTATATTACTTCCCACATTCCAATTTTTGCCCCGACTTTTACTTTTGTTTTTATCTTTTAAATTGGAAAAATATTTATATGGCTTTATATCAGCAATTTTTACTTAGTATAACTTTTTTGAATTCTTTTGGTAAGTAAAAAAAATAAAAAAATAAGGCTTTTTTTTATATACAGAAAACACGACCTTAATGGGAGTCTTGTAAATATGTAATGCTAAATAGAGCAACATCTAATGTTGGGATAGATTTGATATGAGCTTAAAACATAATGATTTATCTTGATAATTTTGAAAGACGGGGATAAAATCAAAAATCGAAAATCTAAATAAAGGGAGAATTTGCGTTGCAATTTGGCCTTTCATTATGCTGTGGTTGATGGGTCCACAACTGGTGTAGCTATATTCGTTTCACTGCACAGAGAGAGAGAGAGAGAGAGAGAGAGAGAGAGAGAGATTAAATATTTTAGTATTAAATACAGTCAGAAATTGAATGCCCCAGTGCTTTTAATTAAGTTCACGAAGGAACGATGATATCAGATTCATCCGGCTGTCCAAGTAAAAGGGATAGTAAAGCTGTAACTACCTGCAGGCACAGCCAGAAGTATCCAAAGGGGTCCTTCAAGTGCAAATGCCAATGTCAGGTCTACCTGATCTTCTTTTCTTCTCCGTTTGATTTAGATCAATTATATATTTCCATCCGAATTCAACTTTATCAATTTGAAAAGAGAATCACAACTCGAATTCAAGTTAAATCTTTAAGTTCAAAACTGCGAGCAGACCGCGACTTTATTTTATGATAAAAAAAATAACGTAGACTAAAGCCTACACAGCTTTATATTGATATTTCATCATATGATGGACACATTAGATATGGTTTAGATTTAATTAAAAGATCCGAGAAAACTACACAAATCTTTTCACCAAGTCCTCATTCCTCTCTCCATATTCTTGACTAGCCACCATTGCCTCTGTTGAAACTATCATGGCTACCACCATTGTCGCCATACCAGTGCCGTCCTTTGCCAGTCTCCACAACCACCACTGCCAATGACTTCCCAATCGCCACAGCCTCTATAAAAAGAAAAAAAAGAAAAAAAAAACTAATCTACGCTCATCATCCTGGTCTTTGAATTTTGTTGAAAGTTAGCGCGACGAAAGGTTTCATCACAAAAAAATTGTTGCTTTAGCCGCAAAAATATAAGTTTAGTCGTTTATTATCGCGATGAAATTAGGTGCGTCACCATTGTAGCACCTACAATGAACTACATTCCATCGTTAATGATTTATTGCAACAAATTTATTTTAGTTGCCATAGCGCATAGCGACGAAATTATTTTCGTCCCATTTGATCTTTTTTTTTTTCTCTTCTCCTTTGACTATTTCTTGATTGTGTCTTTTAATTTCAGCAATTTATTTTGCTCATTTAAGTGCTCATGAATTAAATGAAAAAGTACACAGAGACGTGTAAGACCATCACATTAAATATCCTAATATATGATCCACATTATTACGGGAAAAACAAAAATAATCTAGTATCACATAGATTATACACATCATTCTAGCAAAAAGAGAGAGAGAGAGAGAGAGAGAGGAAGAAGCATAAACATACTTCCACATACAAGAAAAAACAAAAACATAAAAAACTCGATAAGCACGAGGTGCCTCATCCCCCTCCAGGAGATATTCAAACTCGAGCATGAACTCCAGAAAATGGCACAAGTAGAGATTTATCAGTGCAGATCCAACGTCATGAGGAGCTGTACTCGTCCCCGGTGCCGGTGGTGCTAGTAGGTCGGTACAAAGTTTGTCTTTCATAACAGACGCAAGAACTTGTTCTAAGAAGATTTGGAAACAAAATAGAATATTTAGCAAAAATTGTTATTTTGAAAAAGAGTTTGATTAAGTGGTTTTTTTTTTATACCCATTTGGGCGGTGTCCCACTAGTCTAGGGTCTTTTGGGGGTTGGGACAAACATTGTATTGCATAATTAAGTGCAAAAAATCTCTTGTACACAAACTTGCTATTGTAAATCACAAGTGAGTTGAGTGTTAAGTGTAAATCCTTGGTGGCTTGGGATCGAGTTTGTACGTGGAGAGTCATGCTCCACGTCGACCATGCCACGTTAACCGGTCAGCATCCATATTAGTAAAATCTGGCCAAAATTAGCCGAAAGGACTAAATTAGCTCTAGATCAAAAGGTTTAGAACTAAATTAGCACAATCAAAATGTTTAGGACTAAATTGGCACAAATGTAATAAATTTATAACTTTTGACACTTTTTTCCTTCGCGATGGACCATCATTTTGTAATCTTTGGCTTAGATTAGTGGATTCGAGGAAACTCCCAAGCGGATTCAAGGAATGGAGTTGGCGAGGGCTGAACCACTGTCCCTGACCTTTTTATATTTGTGCATAGATTATATTTGCTTGCTTGATTTATTTTTGTTATATTTTTTTATCGCTTGAATTTCGGTTTCGAATGGTTGCCTTCTTACTTTGGGCCAAAAGTAACCTCTGGATATAGATCTGCAGGGTCTTCTAGATATAAATTAAATATGAACAATGTCCATCTCTTGATCTACACAATCTCCAACCTCTTGATACTCATGATATTCAGATCTTCATATGGTGGATCTTCAGATTGTGAGCACTTTGGCATAACTTGACCTAATCTACAATCAAAAGTAAAGAATTTCAAGTAATTTATGGGTTATACTTATATTTATCTCACACAATCTAAAAGAAATAATTACACACACACAAACAAATCTACATTCCTGGGGGGAAGCAAATTAATATATTGACTTCACAGTTTAACCTGAATAAAATAAAATAAAAAACCTTTACAATTCACTTGTGCTTTTACGCAAAGAAAATAATACCCATTAAATAACAATTATCAGAACGCAAATATTATGTATGTTAGCTGGTATGTTGCTATTTCGCTGATGCACATAGTTAAAAATAGGACCACTTATTTTATATTTTAATAATCTCTTTGAAAATTTTCTTTTGACAAGAGGATACAATTTAGATTAGTATGTGAGAATTTTCTTTCATTTTTCTATATTATATGTCTAAATACATTTGCTCTTTTAGAGAGGATAAATTTAAACTACTGGATGCACATAGGTAAAGGAAAATTAGACAAACAAGATAACTTGTTCTATCTTCTATATTTCTTTTTTGAAATATGCCTATATACAAACTTTAGCAAGATGATAAAACTAACATTAATAAATGCGCATAGGTCAAATATAATTTTTTTTTGTGTACTTCTTTTTTAACCTATGTACATATAAAAATATAGTGGGATCCAAACGGCACATTGGAGCGACCGAAATGATCCAAAATTTGTTGATTTCGTTGCCACCAATGTAAACTTCCTCTATGGGAGTCTAGTCTCATGGAGTTCATTGACTTCCATGGGAATTACGGTACACAAAGAAGCATCCCTTCGCAAGCTTACACTTCTATATTCAAACTGAAGGTTCTCGTTCTTAAAAGGTCCTCAACACCGTGTGCTATATACACAATGGCATCCTCCGGCGAGAGATTCATCACCAGCGAAAGAAAGTTGCTGCAAATCCTAGTACAACAAGCAAGACAACCCAGAAACAGGCTTCCTCTTCTTCTCCCATGGCCTTGATTCTCTTCGTCGCCTTCTCGCTCTTCCTCCAAGGAGCTCTCGGTATCACCACGGTTCTTCTTCACCACAGTGCCATTGTCACCAGCTATATGATTTCTTGAATATCTCTAGACTTACCTATCTTTTTGTCCCTTATCTTTCTCGTCGTTAGGCAATATTGTGTGCGAGCAGTTGCCTACAGAACTCTGCTCATTCTCCATTGCATCTAATGGAAGGCGGTGCGTCCTGGAGAACTACATGAGCCTGACGGATCGAAAGATGGAGTATGAATGCAAGACCTCTCCAGTGGCTGTGGATTTCATGCACGAGTGGATCGAGACCGATGATTGCATCAGTGCCTGTGGAGCGGATAGGGAGTCTGTGGGCATATCTTCGGATGCTCTGCTTCAGTCTCACTTCACTGCCAAGCTTTGCTCACCGGCATGTTACCACAACTGCCCCAACATTGTTGATCTTTACTTCAACTTGGCCCTCGGAGAAGGTAATTCTCATTTGTGAATCAATCCTCACCATATATATCAGTATGGAATGAACATTGTCCTCTCAGTATCTTCACTATCACTGACTCTGCAATCGATTTTTAACAGGTGTTTATCTATCGGATCTCTGTGAGGTGCAACGCAGTAATCCGAAGCGGGTCATGAGAGAGGTTCGAAGTTCCGGCGCAGCATCTGGTCCCATTGGCGCTGCGCCTATGGGGAGTCCTTCTAGTGGATATTATGAGATCGGATGTGCTCCTGCTCAAGCTCCCATGTAGTAGTAGTGGTAATAGTTATATATGTTTGTGTTTGGGGCTGTATCTGTCAATTGCTTTAGCATGTGATGGGCATGCCATGTATTTTTCCTATTAGATATCAGAATTGCAAGGTGCTATGTGTTATCTAATTTTTATTATGCTGCGCTGTTCTTCAATGTGTTAATATTCTCTGGAAATTGTCTTTCACAAAGTGATAAGGCAAATGAAAAAAGGAACATCGTAATGTGTTTGGCAACTATGATTTTGCCAAAACAGTGACATTATCATAATACATTTAATGATACAAGAAACAAATGAAATTTCGGATATTAAAATGAAAAGGGCTTTGCTATCATAATAGTTTTTTGGTCACTATAAAAGTAACAACATGTTATGAGTCACAAATTTTTGAATGAGTGAATGTCACAACTATTTATATATATTTGTTATTTATTTTTGTGCCCCATAACATATTGTTATTCTTACACTAGATTAATGATAGTTACTTAATCACTTCTCAAATCAAAAATTGTTCAATAATTAGTGGTCAACAAAGACATTGACCACGAAACATGCCTCTTAGTCTAGGCCACCATATCATTGTCTTGATAATAGTCACATTTCTCTTTAACCATTATCTTGCCCTCACTCGACCGGGCCTCACTCGTGGCGGGCGATAGCGACCCTTGCCCAGGCGAAGCTAGCCCGGCCATGAGCCATCGGCAAAAGGAAGAAGAAAGGAAAGAAAAAGAAGAAAAAAAGGAAAAAAAATCAGAAAAATCATAAAAAATACAAAAAAAATAAAAGTACCATTAAAAATTGTGCACGTCAACGCCGACGGTACCACGTAGGACGGCCAATGTCCAAGTCAGCAATTTCGACCAAAATTAGCCAGATAGACTCAATTGACAAAATTGAAATGTTTAGAACTGAATTGATAAAAGTGTAATAACTTTAAAACTTTTTAGATAATTTTCCCTTCATCATCAATCGGGGGCAACCCTAGCAAGTTCTTGCACAAGCAATCATGCATGTGTCACGGGGCGATAGATTCGGATCGAACCCGTGCGGCGACTCAGGCTTCCTTGGATCGTTGGAGCGCCTAAGCCAAGCCTTCTTCGCGGATCACCGCTCTTGCTACCCGGATCGTAGAGAGAGAAAGGTTTAGAGAGAGAAGCTCTGGGAGAGAAAGCTTTGCTTTAGAATGTTTTGGATTGATGAAATGAAGGAGAGAGCACCCCTACTTATACTAGAGGGCCTCTCGTTACAACCGTTGATCGATCTTTCATCTAAGGGACGAGATCGCATCTCCCCGTCTACCAACCACCGACATTATTACACTTTCCCATCTACCATCTACCGACAATAAATACAGGAAAGCTCTAGAATAGGGCGCAATTACAGTATCGCTCGCCCTTGAGAATATTCTGGAGGTCTTTAGGGCTTCTTGCTCGTTCATCTTGAGCTTTGCACGGTCCTTCCGCCAGTGGAACCTCAGGACCGTGATACATGCATGAAACGCGTGCTTAAGGCTAGTTTAGAAAAAAAAACTCAATGGGCTCTCTGGTTCCGAAGCTGAACTTACAAATTTTTATGTAGAAAAAGGGAATAAAAACCAAAATTTGGAGGGACTCAACATCAATAACAAAACAAAATCTGGGTCTCGGTTGAAAATTCTGCAGGGGCTGAGCTGGTCAAAATTGCAAACGTGCCCAAGCTGCACTTAGTCAGAGGGGTGGATTTCCCCAAATAGTTTCAGGGCCGAAATGAAGTTACGAAAGAGTGAAGGACAGTGAAAGCACAGGAGCAATCCCTCGAAGAACAAATCACAGAAAGGGACGGCCTTCCCAGCAAACCGTTTCTCTCAACATTCATGAATTTGGCTTTTTTATTAATTTAATTTAATTTAATTTTTTATTTGTGTGATTTTATTTGGTTCATAAGTATATTTTGACACAAGGCATGAGAATGACTTTCGGAAGCAATCATGCAAAAGCCATCCATTGCTTCACTGTTTCTCTCTTCTCACCGTCGAATCTGATTAGTCCTTCGCTTGCAAACAAGAACCAGCCTGTGTCAAGTTATTATTATCTCCCCTTCTTTCTTTTTCTTTCTTTCTTTATTATTTATTATTTTGTTATATATGTATGTATGCTTCGAAATTCCAACACGCATCTGGCTGCTCAGAACTCGAGGCATAAC
>BCNH02000010.1:12369477-12387081 GCA_001662345.2 Metrosideros polymorpha var. glaberrima | reverse complement strand
GTTTTGCTACTTCCCTTCTGCGTAAGGAGTAATGAGACTCCCTTCTATAAAGTAGCTCACGCCATTCGCTCTTCGAACTCATTTTCTCCACTTTCTTTGACCGCTTGGTCTCAAGACTCTCAAGACTCTCACTGTCACTCTCATTCTCTCTCTCTCTCTCTCTCTACTCATGGCTTCTGCCTTTTTTCTCTCCAGCAAATGCGAGCTGATGAACGCAGCTGCTACACTGTCAGTGCCCCTCTAGAGAGAGAGAGAGAAGGAGAGAGAGAGCACGTACCACAGGGGAAAGGGTGGTCATCAGATCTTTCCTTCAATGGCGAAAATCTAGCGACACCTTCCTCGGTCTTGAACTCTCCTGAAGAGTTTCTTCATCCCTAGTCAAGCAACCAGCTGAACCCTTCTCAATCTCTCCTACTTATCTCGAGACAAGCGAGAGACAGAGAGAGCTAGAGGAAAACACACACAAAAAAGAAAAAATGGCAGAGAGTGGAGATGGAAAAGCATTGCCCGATGCAGAGAAGAAGAAGGAGCAGACCTTGCCCTTTTACCAGCTCTTCTCGTTCGCCGACAAGTACGATTGGCTCCTCATGATCTCTGGCAGCTTAGGAGCTATCATCCACGGATCTTCGATGCCCGTCTTCTTCCTCTTGTTCGGGGAAATGGTTAACGGGTTCGGCAAGAACCAGTCCGATTTGAAGAAGATGACCCAAGAAGTGTCAAAGGTTCGAGTTTTCTTGTCAATCTTCAGCTCGAATATACCCTCCATTTCTCATCATTTTTCCGCCGCAGATTTAGATCTTGAATCTGGTTAAGAGTTTCTGATTCTAGGTTTCTTTTTAAATTCTTGATGCAGTATGCGCTCTACTTCGTGTATCTTGGGCTGGTCGTTTGCTTGTCTTCCTATGCGGGTGAGCTATTCCATATTCCATCGTTCTCTCTTGCACATTAATTAGAACTACTGGCATTTATGTGCAAATGGGTCTTTCTGGGGCCAATCAGCCCCGTGTCATCTCTTTGTTCACGTGTCGTCGTCCTCACTGCATTCAACTCTATCCAACCACGTATTGACCGAGTCTGTGGACTCGTTACGTTGAACGATTCGAAAACAGAGATTGCTTGCTGGATGTACACCGGAGAAAGGCAAGCGAGCACGCTGAGGAAGAAGTACTTGGAGGCCGTGTTGAGGCAAGACGTGGGGTTCTTCGATACCGATGCTCGGACCGGAGACATCGTCTTCAGCGTCTCGACGGACACTCTGCTTGTCCAAGACGCCATTAGCGAGAAGGTCAGAGACCCCAAGCTCTCGTTCTCTCCACTTTTTACGTTTTATCCTCTGGTTTTGCCCTGTCGGGAGTGCAAAATCTAGCGTTGGGGTGGCGTAGAATCGCGAAATGCTCGTCTGGGTGGTTGGTACTCTTTTATGGCTACGGCGGGTCCCATGATCTGAACCCTGGACTTTGACGGCGCACGTTAGCCAGCCTGAGTTAACGTGCGCCGAGCTTCATTCCTTTCCTTGGCTGATGGCTCTTTCCTCTTTTTGTTGCTTTGGTATGATAGTGCTTCCATTCTTTGGTCATCAGTGATTTTCTGATTTTGTTATGTTTCTCTGAAGGTTGGCAACTTCATACACTATCTGTCGACGTTTTTGGCTGGGCTGGTGGTCGGTTTCGTGGCCGCATGGAGGCTTGCGCTGCTGAGTGTGGCTGTGATTCCTGGAATCGCTTTCGCTGGAGGCTTGTATGCTTATACGCTCACCGGCCTCACGTCAAAGAGTCGCGAATCTTATGCCAATGCCGGCATAATTGCCGAGCAGGTGTGTGGGGTTTCTCCTCTCTTTTGCAGAAAGTGAAAGAACAGTGACTTTGAAGTGTGCTGAGTTTTATTGAAGCATATTAGATTAATCTGAGTCTGGATGCTGTGCTTGTTTTAGCTCTTTATCTTTTGGTACCAAAGGAGACCAAGGACATAATGTTTGATCTATGTATGTCACAATATCCATGAGTTTGCGAGACTTGGCGGGAATTTGCTAAATTCTGATCTTGATTTCTGCACTAGGCGATTGCGCAAATCCGGACCGTCTACTCTTACGTTGGCGAGTGCAAGGCCCTGAATTCCTACTCAGACGCAATACAAAATACGCTGAAGCTTGGGTACAAGGCCGGTATGGCCAAGGGCTTGGGGCTGGGATGTACGTATGGGATCGCGTGCATGTCATGGGCGCTCGTCTTCTGGTATGCCGGTGTTTTCATCAGGAACGGACAGACAGATGGAGGGAAGGCGTTCACGGCTATTTTCTCTGCCATTGTTGGTGGCATGTAAGCTCTAAAGCTAATTGACTTCATCTATTCACAATGATAACAAACCATAATTTTAGCAATTCATAATGATCTTGTGATTTTCTTTTCTTTTTTAGGAGTTTGGGCCAATCATTTTCAAACCTCGGAGCGTTCAGCAAAGGCAAAGCGGCGGGATACAAGCTGATGGAAATGATCAAGCAAAAGCCCTCCATAGCAAACGATCCTTCCAACGGGAAATGCTTGACCGAGATCAATGGGAACATCGAGTTCAAGGATGTGATGTTCAGCTACCCCTCGAGGCCGGACGTCATCATCTTCCGCAATTTCTCCATTTTCTTCCCGGCAGGAAAAACTGTCGCCGTTGTTGGTGGGAGTGGCTCTGGGAAGAGCACCGTTGTGTCCTTGATCGAGAGATTCTACGATCCTAATCAAGGTGACAGAATCTCCCTTGTTGAGAACGATGGATTGCTTTGCGAAACGGCTTGGGTGGACTGTAACTATTGTTATGATGATTGAACAGGGCAAGTTTTGCTGGACAATATCGACCTGAAGACGCTGCAGCTGAAATGGCTGCGCGATCAGATTGGCCTCGTCAATCAAGAGCCCGCTCTCTTTGCCACCACCATACTCGAGAACATACTTTACGGTAAGCCGGATGCCACGATGGCCGAAGTGGAAGTTGCTGCTTCTGCTGCGAATGCTCATAGCTTCATCACCTTGCTTCCCAAAGGTTACAGTACTCAGGTCAGTCTCTCTCTCTCTAATTAGTATACACCGCAATCTAAAGGAATTACAGTTGAATCACTCTGAGCAATCTGCTTCTGAATTTGAAAGCAGGTCGGGGAGCGAGGAGTCCAGCTATCGGGGGGTCAGAAACAAAGGATCGCAATTGCGCGGGCCATGTTGAAAGACCCTAAAGTCCTCCTACTCGATGAGGCCACCAGTGCGCTTGATGCCGGCTCAGAGAGCATAGTCCAGGAGGCACTTGACCGCCTCATGGTAGGCCGGACAACCGTGGTAGTCGCGCACCGTCTCTCCACCATCAGGAATGTCGACAGCATTGCGGTCATACAGCAGGGGCAGGTCGTTGAGACCGGGACCCACGAGGAGCTGATTGCCAAGGCTGGGGCCTACGCCTCGCTGATCAGGTTCCAGGAGATGGTTGGGAACAGGGACTTCTCGAACCCGTCGACCCACAGGTCTCGCTCGTCACGGCTAAGCCACTCGCTCTCGACCAAGTCCCTGAGCCTCCGGTCTGGCAGCCTGAGGAACCTGAGCTACTCATACAGCACTGGTGCCGACGGCCGCATCGAGATGGTCTCAAATGCTGAGACCGAGAGGAGGAATCCTGCGCCTGACGGCTACTTCTGCAGGCTCCTCAAGCTGAACGCCCCCGAGTGGCCCTACTCTATAATGGGCGCCGCAGGGTCTGTACTCTCGGGGTTCATCGGGCCGACCTTCGCGATCGTCATGAGCAACATGATCGAGGTGTTCTACTACAGGAACCCGGCCTCCATGGAGAAGAAGACGAAGGAGTATGTGTTTATCTACATAGGGGCTGGCCTCTATGCTGTCGTAGCGTACCTGATCCAACATTACTTCTTCAGCATCATGGGAGAGAACCTCACCACCAGAGTGAGGAGGATGATGCTTGCAGGTACTGATCTTGAATCATGCCTGTCACAAGTTATTTATTTGTGCCGAGTGAGATTTAATTCGTGTTCATTGTCCAGCAATTCTGAGGAATGAAGTCGGATGGTTCGACGAGGAGGATCACAACTCGAGCCTGGTGGCGGCTCGGTTGGCGACCGACGCCGCGGACGTCAAGTCAGCGATTGCCGAGAGGATATCGGTGATGTTGCAGAACATGACCTCGCTGCTCACTTCCTTCATCGTGGCTTTCATTATTGAGTGGAGGGTGTCTCTCCTGATCCTGGCCACCTTCCCGCTTCTGGTCCTGGCCAACTTTGCTCAGGTAAAAGCTCCACTTCACCTACGAATTTTTCATTGATTTGTCTAAGGCTAAATCAGAGCTCATTCATATAATAACAATAAAAATGATGCACTTGTCTTTATTCTAAGGAAAAAGGAAAACATAGAAAGAAAACCCCGAGTCGACTAATAATGATAATCCTCAAATGAAAAAAAAAAAAAAACCTAAGTTATTTATAAATCATGATCAAGCTTTACATACCTTAACCCGATGCGTCGATTTGATGTTTAGGGTCCGGACTCGTGCGCAAATTACGTGCAGATTTACCATAATGCTGAGTGCAAACAATTCCGTGTTTTGATAATCTATTAATGATTTGGCTTGCGCCATATTAATAGGGTGCGCGAGACGCTAAGAGTTTAGTTATTAAGGCATAAGAGTTCTTTAGATGTTAGGACAAACTTTTCTAAGGATGGGTTTTTGATGTTTAGTGTTGAATAGAATTTATTTCTAATTTGGGGCTAATTTAAGTAAAGATTAAGTTGCCCCAAATCATATACTACTTTTAGTTTCAACACATAAATGATGTTAACAAAGATTATCTCATCTATTATGTTAAGATGGAATCAAAAGTCAAAGCTTCAATCAATAAAAACGTAAACGGTAGGAAGATGGCGAATATCATCTAATCTTACGGAGTGAAAAGAGAAAATTACAAAAGTACAAGGCCAGGAATAGATTCCTGTGATGATGATGCCTCCGGGAATCTAACCACACACTGAACCTGTCCCATTACACGACAAGCACTACACCAAAAAAATAAAAAAATAAAAAAAATAAAGAAAATGTGTCAGTCCTGCACGTGCTGCTCCATCCTCCCCAAGTCCCAAAGTCCCAACCATTGACCGATCAATGTCCAGTTTCACTATACTTTTCTAAACCCCATGCATTGCCGCAAAAGATAAAAATTACAATGAGATTCCGTGTCGATTCGTCTTGTTCGAATATGTAACCGAGTCTTGCAAAAATAGTTTTTGTCGAACTGAATAAAACGAAATCGGTAATAATATGTCGATGCTAAATCTCAAAATTAAAAAAAAAAAAAAAGAGAGAGGAAGAAAAGATAAATTAAATCGAGAAAGAAATGTCCTCGCTCTCCGCTGCTTAGAAGTCGCCTGTTCTGTTTCTCGAGGCCACGATCTATTTATTTTTCTTTTTCTTCTCTTTTTCTCTTTTTTAAATTCGAGCTTTCTGTTTTTGTCAAATCAATTGTTTTGGGTTTCGCAGCTTCTCGAGTTTTGCAAAACAAGACTTTTTGGAAAATGTTAGAAGATTGTTAGATTTTATCAAAACGTTGTAGGGAATTTAAAATTCATTATTCGAAACAAATGATTTTGCATCGCCACCGCTCACTTAATATTTTATCAGTTCGTGGCGGACGGTCAGATCCGTCGTTGATCGTATTGAAAACCCAATGCTCAGTGGATCCTGGCCCCCCCACCCGACCCGATGCCATTAATGTACCATCTGGGTCTTCGTTTTTCCTTGGGCTTTTTCTGCAATCTGGTTCCTGATGAAATTTGACTGAAACTTTCGACATTTTTTTTTCACTCTTTCCATTATGGACCTTTTAGCAAAAACAATAAAAAAAAATAAAAGCTTAGTACGGACCTTGCATCTCTGAGAGACCTTTCAGTTCATGGGTTCTCAAGAAAAACACAGTAAATACCTAGGATTGGCTGCTGCTTTGATTTCATGAATTTTGATGCCCTCTTACTGTTAGAGTCCATGCATAGAGGTAGTACCATATCAAGCTTTTCTATGGTCACTCGAGGGACTGTTCTCCCGTCGTGCCATCGTGCTGCGTCGTGGGTTCATTTTATTGGGACTTCTACACGAGCGTTGTACCCCGCACAAGTGACTATTTATTGAAGTTTCCCAAGCACTTGCGTGGTACGAGATTTTGTGCAAGAATTACGATGAAATGAACTTGCATATAACGTAGTGTGACAAAGGATGGGTACTGAAGAAAGGCCGTGGCTCTCTTCTATTATCTTAAATACTTCTTTTGTGATGATAGTTGCACTGAAGTCCTTTGTCCACTGTAGGAGGTAAACCCTACGTCTTTCTTGGGTGGTCCGTTGATATGTAGTACGCTTGTTTTTGGCACTTTCTTGGTGGGGAGGCCCTCTCAACGGTACTGAAAATTCAGGTGGAATAGTTGTCACTGTCAGTCATGTATCCAACACTCCTGAGCCTAAATTTTACAAACATGGGGAAAAGATTTGCATGAGTGTGAAGCTTTTGATTTCACATGGATATAAAGAAACTGAAGACACTAGGGCACTCATGCTAAACGTAAGGCCAATTGTTTTCTGTGTTGCTTTGATTTTTTGGGTAGGAGAAATTATTGGGCAAGCGAGTTTTTCACTCCAACACTATAATTGTTTCTCTTCCAAGAGTTCTGAAACACAATTCTGTCATGTTTCAAGATGAGTTACGAAATTTGGTTCCTCTAATAATGAGATTAGCATGAAAATTGAAGGAGATGAGCAAGAAGTACAATCTCAGCAATCCTGGAATGATTTGAAGCCAGTAGATTAAACCATATCATATCAACTCATAGCTATCATCATCTCAGAAGCATCACTTGCTGTATGCAGTTTCCTGATAATTAGGATATAATCATGTTATTGTTGTTTTTGATTCGGCAGCAACTCTCTCTCAAAGGCTTTGCCGGAGACACAGCCAAGGCGCATGCCAAGACTAGCATGATTGCGGGAGAGGGAGTGAGCAACATCAGAACTGTCGCGGCATTCAATGCCCAAAACAAGATCCTCTCCTTGTTCTGCCATGAGCTCCGCCTCCCGCAGATGAGGAGCCTCGGCCGCAGCCAAACCGCCGGCCTCCTCTTCGGTGTCTCTCAACTTGCTCTATACGCCTCTGAGGCCCTGATTCTGTGGTACGGTGCCCACCTCGTGAGCAAAGGCGTCTCCACCTTCTCCAAGGTGATCAAAGTTTTCGTTGTCCTTGTGATCACTGCCAATTCCGTTGCGGAAACCGTGAGCCTTGCCCCAGAGATCATCAGGGGTGGCGAGGCGGTGGGATCCGTCTTTTCCATTTTGGACCGTCAGACAAGGATCGACCCTGATGATCCTGAGGCCGAGCAGGTTGGCTCGTTAAGCGGGGAGATCGAACTCAGGCACGTTGACTTTGCTTACCCTTCCCGACCTGATGTGATTGTATTCAAGGACCTCAGCCTTAGGATCCGAGCTGGCCAGAGCCAAGCTCTTGTTGGAGCCAGCGGGTCGGGCAAGAGCTCGGTCATTGCGCTTATTGAGCGCTTCTATGACCCGATCGCTGGGAAAGTCATGGTCGATGGCAAGGATATAAGGAGGCTGAACTTGAAGTCTCTTAGGCTCAAGATTGGACTGGTCCAACAAGAGCCGGCCCTCTTTGCTGCGAGCATTTTCGATAACATTGCATATGGGAAAGAGGGCACAACCGAAGCTGAAGTGATCGAAGCGGCCCGCGCAGCCAATGTGCATGGCTTCGTGAGCGCATTGCCCGATGGTTACAAAACCCCTGTCGGGGAGAGAGGGGTCCAGCTCTCTGGAGGGCAGAAGCAAAGGATTGCGATAGCCAGGGCTGTCCTCAAGGACCCTGCAATCCTCCTATTGGATGAGGCAACAAGCGCCCTCGATCCCGAATCGGAGTGTGTGCTGCAAGAAGCGCTCGAGCGGCTGATGCGGGGCCGCACGACTGTGCTGGTGGCTCACCGGCTCTCAACCATAAGAGGGGTGGACAGCATTGGCGTGGTCCAGGATGGGCGGATCGTGGAGCAAGGAAGCCACGCCGAGCTCGTGAGCCGACCGGAAGGGGCCTACTCCAGACTGTTGCAGCTACAGCTTCATCACATATGAAAAAGGAGTTCCCTTTTTTTTTCCTAGAATTGTAGGGAACTTTATTGCACTTGTGGGATGGTGATTATGCTGGGGTCCAATCAATCTTGTACTCTCATTTTCTGATAAAAGTTGTAGATATGGGCATGTGAAGGTTGATATTTTCTGAAACTACAGATCTACTATTATTTCCTATCTATGATTAACGAGATATATTTTATCGACTCGAAATTACATGTCTTCATGAAAAGCTTGTTATCTCTCTGATGTGTGGTCATTGAAGAATCACCTTTTTAGCTTTTGTAAGCCAAGCTGTTCAGCCTGTTCCTTCTGTTCCTCCTTTTCTCCTTGAGCATGTGTGATCTTTCCAGGGCTCTTGACAAAGATGACCCTTTTTGAAGAGCAGGCGAAAAGGCCGGGTACGAGGCTTACATTATTGAAATGAAGATGCACTATCACTTGGCTCAGAGGAGTCTGCATTATTGTAATTGTAAAGCTAAAAAAGATGAGGAAAGCTCTGATTGTTGGATATGGAAAAAAGCTTAAAGAGTGTTGGAGGAGTGGGCGTCATGATCCATCTTGGGCAAAGCTTCATAATTCATCACAGTGTCGCAAGCCCTCTTTAATATTGCCATTGAATACAAGTCAGTGGGCTACCAAAGTGACCTCACCTCTCACAAATTGTACTTGATAATCTAAAGCGACCTTTTCTTTTTCTTTTTCCTTTTTTCTTTCACAACAAGCCCGCGTTCTTCTGAGAACTTGTCAAAGAAGGCAGACTGGGGGGCGAGTGAGTGAGTTTCCTTTTTTCTTTTTTTATGGGGCGGGGACAGAGTACATAAAACAGAAAGTGAGGGTCTAGTGAAAAGAACCAGTGCAACAGGGAAAAAGGCTCTCTTCCTCGAACCTCAGGAAGCGCCAGCATGAAGATGAACTTTTGTCAGGGAGGCATCAAATCAGTTCTCTCGTGTTTCTTAAGTTACGTAGGATTCAAACTCAAACAAGGTCTCTTGCTACAATCAGCTCAATCTACAGGGGGCTAAGCTCTAGGGCTGTTTGGGTTTCTTTCACTAGAGAAATGCTACATCCACCAGGCACTAAAACATGCTTTACTATGCAGATACTACACCCGATTTCTAGCTAGGAAAGTCAAGGAAGGATTTTTGTTTACATGACTTTTGTTTAGCCAATTCAAGTGGTAAACATAGCAAGGTGGTCTTAGCAATCCATGTCTTGGAAATCACCTAACTAATCTTGCAAGGTAAGAGCTTGCCGAATGACATAACGAAAGCCTTACTTTCCGACACTTGAGTGTTTAATCTCGGATTAAGATAGAGATCGAAAGATATAGATCGAGATATTACTTTAAAAATAGAAGAAAGGAATGAAAATTTCTCTTCTAATTATAGATGTCAGGTGATATCATCAATCGGCTTTCACTCACCATACTGAATCACAATAAAATCGAAGCTCAAACCTCATCATTGAACACGGCCATGCTTTGATCATCATTACTCGAACTAACTCGTGGGTCAGAAGAAAAGGAAATTTCTACCGTCTCTAGGATTTGAAACAGCAAATGATTTGAGCACCTGCGGTACCAGTTAAAATTCGTTACAAGATGATAACACTGTAAAACAGGTTAGATATTTTGAGTTCATCAAGCTCGAAGCATTGAAATCACTTGGGCATGATCAATGTCTGTCAGTTTACCACTGTTGCTCTACAGATGGTGGTGCTTCCCAGAAAGGGCCGTCACCTCCATTAATTTCATACATTTCGTTTGTCATGTAGGGCATCTGCAGACACTCTCACCCACAATAATTCATGACATGTTGGTGGTGCTGTTGCAGGAACACTCTGGGGGTAATAGTCACAACGCCATGCATGGGCGTGGGATAACACACCACGGAGGATGGGATTCAGAAAAAGGACGCGAATCACATGGTTGAAACGAAATCAATGTAACAAAAAAGAAGAAAATAAAATTGTCAGACGCAGAGAAGCACAGTTGGCAATTAGTGCAGGCCATTCTTGCTGTTAGATCTTGGGGAGGGCTCCCCTGACCAGTTTCTGTCATGTTTCTCGTGAGTGAGAGTGAGAGAAAGAGAGAGACAGAGAGTCCGCAATTGTTGACTCACTCAAGTCACGGGAGACCGTTGAAGGAGTCCCTGCAGTACGCCAGTACCTGAAGGCTTCAAGACACCTTTCAAGGCCGTACTATTTTGTTTCTTTTACCAACTGCATTGTTACTGATAGACTAATCTATGATTCTGAAAATTGAGAATTTCCTTCGTTATATAACTTATATTTGCAAATTTATCTAGATCAGCATCTTTAGTTTATTGTTGCCTCTTGAAGAATCTCATTGAGAGTTCGTTCTATGCTCCCCACGCTCCGAACGTGTGGCAATGGTCAATCTCATACTTCAAATTGTTGATTCGTGTTAAACCTATTTCCAATGGGTCAATAGGTATAGGAGCGGGTAGATCGTTGAACAACGATGTCTAAAAGCAACAATCACGATGAAATTAATCTGTCCGACAATTATGTACACCATAGCTGGTTACTGGAGCAAGAATTCAAGAAGTATGACCGACTTTGGATGCAACGGCATATTGGATGAATGCTCCCAACCAGTTGAGGTGGGCCGGAGGATTACCCTTATGGTGAATGGTTTTGGGAACCAATCGTCGTAATGGAAATGATGCTCAAAGATTGTTGTAAATGAATGATAACTAGCATATTGGACCGATCATAGTTAGCCACAATCTATTTTATTGTAATAATTTATAAATATTAGGAATAAAAGCAACCCTTTAAGAATCTATAAGCCGATAATGAGAATAAAAAGGTAAGCCCAAAAGAATTATACAGGGAGAATGATGTGAAAAATAGTTAACATTAAGTATAAGATAAGAAATGAGAAATTAAATAGATTTACTAGCCATTTTTATACACACTATACGTGGTGAAATCCAATACTTAGAGTGAGACCATCATATGTTTAGAGACAATGACATATTAATCAAATATAAAGTATAACACATCTAAAAGACAGTACTATTTTCTATAGCGAGAAAGCATTATTTAAATAAATAAATTTCAAACTCATGAAATATCGTAAACCGGGAGTAACAATCAAGCAAAACACCAATGGCATCATACATATGAAGTTATTTACACTCAACGATGAGGTTAGACCTTAATAGTTATATTTCTTTGTCTATGTATTTACTATAAGTAAATAGTATGTATGCGCTTCATTCATCAGACAACAATTTAAAAATTATCCTCATGCTCTTACCTATTGAATTAACAGACTTTCAATAATAACTGAAATTTATTGGGGAAGTTGAAAATCAGACCCAAATAAAAAAAGTTTTAATCCAAAAACCTAGTGCTTAAGACTATAATGATATGTTCAGGGAAAGATTGAAGAAACATCAAATGGCGTACAAAGCTTTATAGGAGATCTAGTATGTGTTCTCACATTAAAAAGGAAAGGAATTTACAAAATACTTTCGAGTTTTAGGGTCGTGCTTTTTGCACTCCTCATTTGGCTCTTACACTCCATTTTACAATGTTATGACCATATTACCCCTCCATGTTGTACCCGCAAAGAGTCAAAAGTGGGGCTCATTTGGGATTTCTTTTTATTTCTTTTCTTTTTTCTTCCACTTTCCTTTTTCTTCTCGTTGGTGGTTTGATTGATTAGAGAATTGTGGATTTGAGGATGATGTCGTCTCCCGCGATGGTTCCGTGAGGATGGCTGTGATATCCCTAATCTTCGATCAATGTACTAAAATTGAATTCGATGAATTTTAATCACGAATTCTAATCCGACTAAGAGTATTGAATTTTAAAGTATCGAGAGATAACCATTCGACATTACTTTATAAATTCTAAAGTTCATTAGTAAATCCTAAATTTTTGGATAAATGACGGTAAGCCGAAAATTGAAAGCCAAAAAGAGCTTACGAGTTTGGCAAGGCCCAATCACTCTCCTTCAAATTCGGCCACAAGAGCCCAAATAGGAGGAAATTACGTTTTTGCCCTCAAAAGCCCATCTTAAGCCCATTTTCATAATCAAGCCCAAGTCCAAGCCCATATGACTAGCGTCAAGAGTGAAATTACCAAATTGCCCCTTCTAGAAACCCTATCCAAGAGAGATATTTGTGAGAAAGAAGACAAAATTGGATTAGAGATATTTGTTGCCATTAATGCAATCTTGGTGAAAAAGTAAAAGAACAACTTGGAGAAGAAGTCTTCTCTCTCTCTTCTCCTCACATTTGGCCACCACCCTCCACCACCCCCCTCTCTCTCTCTTTTTGCTCTCTTCCTCTCCCTCACCACCGTGCTAAGTTGTCCACTCACCGTTGCCAAGCCGTGCCCTTGTCGCCCTTATTGCCGAGCCAAGCTACGTCCATGCCGTTGTTGATGTGTACTTGCTGCCGTGCTGTCGCCGTCGCATCCTTGCCACCGTTGTCGCCGCACCACACCGCCCTTGCCATCCATCATCGTTGCCGCTGTTAAGCTAGTGGGTTAACTCCCTAATCTTTGATTAAGTTGTCAATTGCATTTAGGGTTAGATTAAATTAAGATTTGTTATGATTAGAGCTAATTAATAGTAGATTAGTGGATAAGCTATCGTGATAAGTGAAAGTAGAAATGATAGGCTATTGTAAGATGTGATAAGTGGTGGTGATAGGTTATCAAAGAAAGTGATAAGTAAAAGTGATAACCTATCAAGAAAAGGATGATAAGCTATCACCAAAGGGGGTGATAAGTTATCGGTAATTGAGTGATAAGCTATCATCAAATGGGTGATAATCTATTGAAAAATAGATAATAAGCTATCGCCAAATTGGTGATAAGCTTTCAACGAATGGTTGATAAGCTATCATTTATATGGTGATAAGTTATCGAAGGGAAGGTGATAAGTTGTGATTTAGTGTGATTTGTACTTGAGATATGTGACAATTCTATACATGTTTGTGTTGCTTGAAGCATGTATTTCCATGGAAAAATGATTATTCTATTTGAACTATTGATTTCTATTTTAAAGTAAGGCATTTATTGACATATAATTGGTAATTCATGAGGTGTCGTATTTGGGTGCTATATTTTATATGTTGAAATAAGCAAGGATGCTTGAAAAATGGAGTGCGCAAAGTTTGACAGGATAAGCATATCTGAGTGATCATGTGTGATTATTTTATTGTAGTATTACGTGTGAAAATTGTAATAAGTTTGACGTATGAGCATGAATTATGGCTGCATTGGCTAAATGAAAAGAAATGAAATTGGCATGCATGATTGATGTATTTGTATGATCACAAAAAGGAACGGATCCCAAAGGTTTTGGGGACGATGCCCGATTTTATCGAATGCCTGGCACGGTAGAGGCTAGACCGATGCTCCTCATGGAATGTTGTTTGTCTTTGAGGGAGGTCGAGACGTTGCCGTGTCCGATGGGGCAGGACTATGCTTAGTCATGCCAGAAGACCACTAACCTTCGGGTTGTGCCGTGGCCGAGAGTGGTCAAGACTGCCAACCTTCGGGTTGTGCCATTGCAGAAAGAGGTAGTAATAATTGAAATATGTTTGGATGCATTGCGCATGAGAAATTGTGTTATGTGTTCTGATTATTAACCATGCCTAATGCATGTGATAATTGATATTATGTAGGGCTTGTGCCAAGGCGAGGTAAGGATATTTGTGGTTTATGCTATAGTTTGTTGATCGATGTTTAGTCGAGTTGCTTGATCATATTATATTTAAAGCAAAGCGAGAGTTGCTCGCTATTGTTCTGCCACTGATAATAAACTGCATGTTTAAGTCGCACCCGAGGCAAATCAGCATCCTACACGAGGCTTAGGTTGTTAACTTATTGAGATTTATCTTACTTGTTGTTGTTAACTGCTTTTCAACCATAGAATGGAAAGTAGACATGCGCGGTTCGGGGTTTTTAAGGACTAAGATATTGAGATAACACCGCATCCGATTCCTGGTTCAGTTCATGTGTTTGAGCATCACGTTACTATGGTTTAGGTAGACGAGGGGTTAGTGTATCTGGTGCCCCATCGCTTTAAGGCGTGGTTCGTTCGGCATGGAGATGCCCTGTTGAAGAAACACTAACGCATCTTCTTTCTTTTTTATTGTCTTAACAATAGTTACAATATGTCTCTATTTATACACAACAAGAACTAAGTAGAGATAAAACCTATTTAATAGGTAGTTGGTAGCTAATAGGTAATAGATAGTAGGATGACAGCTAACACTAATTAATAGCTATGACAACTAATTCTACAGCTAGCAAGTAACACATTCCAACACTCCCCCTCAAGCTGGCATGAAGATATCTTCCATAGACAGCTTGCTCACTAGATGGTCAAATTGTCTTCTATGCAGACCCTTGGTCAGAATGTCAGCAGCTTGTTCATCACTTGAAATATACGGCATACAAATTAGCCCGCTATCAAGTTTTTCTTTTATGAAGTGTTTATCAACTTCCACATGCTTTGTCCGTTCATGTAACACGGGATTATGAGCAATTGCAATTGCTGCCTTATTATCGCAACACACTTTTATTGGTGTGGAGCTCAAAATCTGCAGTTCATCCAAGATGCCTTTAATCCATATAACTTCGCAGACACCATGTGCTATGGACCGAAACTCAGCTTCGGCACTACTTCTTGCCACCACGCTCTGCTTTTTACTCTTCCAAGTGACTAAATTTCCACCAACAAACGTGCAGTAGCCTGAAGTAGATCTCCTATCCATACTGCTTCCAGCCCAATTTGCATCGGTGAACACCTCAATTTCCAAATGTCCATGTTTCCTAAACATTAGACCCTTTCCAGGACTTCCCTTCAGGTAGTGTAGAATTCTGTATACTGCATCGAAATGCCTTGGCCCTGGTGAGTGCATGAACTGACTCACCATACTTACAGCAAACGCTATGTCAGGTCGAGTGTGAGATAAGTAAATAAGTCGACCGACAAGCCTTTGATACCTTTCTCGGTCTATCACTTCTTCAGCCTTGGCTGGTTCAAGTTTCAGATTTGGCTCCACGGGTGTCTCCGCCGCTTTACATCCTAACAGGCCTGTCTCTTTGAGCAGATCAAGTACATATTTGCATTGGTTTACAAATATGCCCTTCTTGGATCTTGCAAATTCTATTCCAAGGAAATATTTCAAAGCACCCAAATCCTTAACTTCAAACTCCTCAGCCAGCTTCTCTTGCAAGCTTTTCAACTCAACTTTGTCATCACCGGTCAATATTATATCATCAACATAGACAATTAGAATGGCACGCTTACCTTCCTTTGAGTGTTTATAGAATAGAGTATGATCCCCTTGACTTTGGTGATAGCCGAACCTTTTAACCACCTTCCCGAACCGTTCAAACCATGCTCTTGGAGATTGTTTAAGTCCGTACAACGACTTTTTCAATCTGCAGACTTTGCCTTCATTTTCTGCGAAACTTAGTGGTAAACTCATAAACACTTCCTCCTCCAAGTCGCCATTCAAGAACGCATTATTCACGTCTAATTGGTGTAAGGGCCAATAAAAAAATAGCAGCCAAAGATAGTAAAATTCGAACAGAATTTATCTTGGCAACTGGGGCAAAAGTCTCATGATAGTCAACTCCATAAGTTTGAGTGAACCCTTTCGCCACTAGCCTAGCTTTATACCGCTCAACACTTCCATCAAGTTTACACTTTACAGTAAATACCCATTTATAGCCAACAATCTTTTTTTTCTTCCGGTGCATCAACCAATTCCCAGGTGCCATTCTTCATAAGTGCCTGCATTTCATCCTCTACTGCCATCTTCCACTTTGGATCCTTCAGAGCTTCATCGATATTTCTAGGAATGGATATGTGAGACAAGTTTGACACAAACGCTTTATGATGATGAGACAATTTTTGGTAGGACACATGTTTCGATATAGGATGCTGAGTACATGATCTAACCCCTTTTCTAAGAGCTATAGGCATATCAAGATTAGAAGTATTAATATCAGAATTTGAGACTGGAATGGAGGGAAAAAAAGTACTATTAGGATCACCTGATGACGAAGGCAAGGAATCATCTCTTGGGGCTGCAGACAGATGAGGCTCCAAGACAAAGTTCTGATCAGCAACCTTTTGAAGAGTTTTTCTTCTAGTATAAACCTGAAGCTCGGGCTCGTTGATCACATTATGATTTTGAACCTTTTCTCCCCCTGTCTTTGACACATCAATGATTGGCAAAGGTGTTTCCAAAGACTCAAACAAAGGAATGGAAAGAATAGGAGAGTTTGATTGCCAAGAAATCTCTTCACTAACCTCAGCATTCTCCCCCTGAAGAGATTTGTTTGAAAAAAATGGTTGTGATTCTAAGAAGGTGACATCCATAGTGACATGAATTTTGCCAGTATGTGGATTGTAACACTTGTAACCTCGTTGGTTAGGTGCATATCCTATAAACACACACTTTTCAGCCCGAGGATCTAATTTAGATTGACACTGACTTGGGAGGTGGACAAATGCAGTGCAACCAAATACCCTTGGAGGAATATCAGAAAAAATACGGGCTGTGGGGTACACTTGTTTGAAACAATCAAAGGGAGTACTGTAATTTAATACTCGAGTAGGCAGCCTGTTAATTAGATAAGATGCTGTTAACACAGCTTCCCCCCATAAGTATTTAGGCACATGCATGAAAAATCGGAGGGCACGAGATACTTCAAGGAGATGGCGATTTTTGCATTCAGCAATGCCATTCTGTTCAGGTGTAATTCGACAAGTGGACTGGTGAAGGATGCCCTTTTCTTTCAAAAAAATCCCCAAATACTGGTTATAATATTCAGTACCGTTATCGGTACGAAGAATATTAATAGAAGTGCCAAACTGAGTCACAACCATTTGATAAAAATTTTTGAACAGGGACGCCACTTCAGACTTAGCACTCATCAAGTATGTCCAACATAAATGGGTATGATCATCTATAAAGGTGACATACCATCGTTTCCCAGTTTTTGTTTGCACAGGTGAAGGTCCCCAAACATCACTATGGATTAAATAAAATGGTGATGATGCACGATACTGTTTTGGACTATAATGAGTACGATGACTCTTAGAAAAAAGACAATTGTCATAGTGTAGTGAAGAAACATCCACCCCTTTGAACAAATGAGGAAACAAATGTTTCAAGTAGCCAAAGCTAGGATGGCCTAATCTATGGTGCCAAACCAGTATTTTTTCTGAAACAGAGGAAGAACTGAAAACAGAGGAAGAACTGAAAGTTCCAGAAGCCTGAGCTTTTTTATCAAAGAAAAACTCTTCAAAATAGTAGAGACCATCCCTCATCCTAGCACTGCCAATCGTCTTCCCCGAGATTTGATCCTGAAACTCACAATGGAAAGCAAAAAAGACAACACGACAATTAGATTCTTTAGAAAGTTTACTAACAGACAATAGGTT
>BCNH02000010.1:12358122-12369448 GCA_001662345.2 Metrosideros polymorpha var. glaberrima | reverse complement strand
ATTTTTTCTGAAACAGAGGAAGAACTGAAAACAGAGGAAGAACTGAAAGTTCCAGAAGCCTGAGCTTTTTTATCAAAGAAAAAATCTTCAAAATAGTAGAGACCATCCCTCATCCTAGCACTGCCAATCGTCTTCCCCGAGATCTGATCCTGAAACTCACAATGGAAAGCAAAAAAGACAACACGACAATTAGATTCTTTAGAAAGTTTACTAACAGACAATAGGTTACAAGCTAACTTAGGAACATGCAGTACATTATGAAGTGTAATAGAATCAGAAAGTGGAACTGATCCTTTGCCTACAATAGACGAAAAACTCCCATCGGCAACCCGAATTTTTTGGTTGCCGGGACAAGGAACATAGGATGCGAAGAAATATGGAATATTAGTCATATGGTCAGATGCCCCTGAATCGATGATCCAAGGAGCAGATTGTGAACTACAGGAAAGGGCTTGTAGATTTCTACCTTGGTGGGCAATCGAAGCAGTAGGATTACCCGATACAGACCTAGCTTGAAGTAGTTGCAGAAGATGGTCTAGTTGCTCTTTGCTGAAAGGAGATACGGTGACCTCATTAGCTGTAGGAGGCACACGTTGAGATGGCTTATTATCACGGTTGAACGAAGCTGGTTGGCCATGAATCCTCCAACATGTCTCCCGTGTATGACGGGGTTTGTTGCAGTCATCACACCAAATACGGGGTTTCCCATCTGATCTTCGCAAGTTAGGAGGGATCCTGCTTACATTTGCCTCGAAGACCCTAGTTGCATGAACACGGCTCTTCTTGTCGTTGGAGGTTGCCAATGCCGAACCATCTAGTGATCCATCCTTTCCGCCGGTAGTTGCCTTGCCTAGCATTATTCCCTGTCTACTTTCTTCTCTCCGAACCTCTGAGAAGACCTCTGTAATAGGTGGAAGAGGCTGCTTCCCAAGTATTCTGCCACGTACCTCATCAAACTCATCTCGAAGCCCTGCCAAGAAAGCGTAGATACGTTCTGCATCTACAATTTTCCTATACTGATTACCATCGTCGGTACACCTCCACTCATGGTCATTGAATAAATCCAGCTCGTGCCACAAATGTTTCAAAGAGTGAAAGTATTTTGTGACAGTTTCCTCTCCTTGCCGCATCTTCCCTAGTTTCAAGGTTAACTCGTAGATTTGAGATTGATTACCCAAATTTGAATACATCTCACACACGGCATCCTAGAGTTCCTTGGCAGTATGATAGCCTAGATAGTTAGCACCAATATCTTCTTCCATGGAGTTGGTCAGCCACGTCATAATCGTCGAATTCTCCGCATCCCAGACAGCCCAAGTGGGGTCATTTATCGCTGGTTCTGCGGTATCTCCCGTCAGGTAGCCAATCTTTCCTCTGCCCCGTATATACATTCGAACAGATTAAGACCACCGAAGAAAGTTATCTCCATTAAGTTTAATGGAAGTGATATGAATAGAATGAGGTTCGATGGATTTTGAGAGAAGTGATGGGGGATTAGATTGAGTGATTGATGATTCTTCTGTCATAACGATCAAAGGGAAAGATCAGAAAAGAAATTTCTTATGTTTTTTTTTCTCGAAAAAAAATAAAAATAAAAAAAAATTTGGACGTAAGCAAGAGAAGTGACACAATAACAGCAGCGACAGCAGATTTGGCAATCCGTTGAAGCAGAGGATGGTGGCTCTTCTTAGGAGAGAAGTGACGATGCAAAAGAGATCGGCATTGTTATTGTCGACCTCATCGATGATGGCCCTATTTTATCGCTCTGATACAATGTTGAAGAAACACTAACGCATCTTCTTTCTTTTTTTATTGTCTTAACAATAGTTACAATATGTCTTTATTTATACACAACAAGAACTAAGGAGAGATAAAACCTATTTAATAGGTAGTTGGTAGCTAATAGGTAATAGATAGTAGGATGACAGCTAACACTAATTAATAGCTATGACAACTAATTCTACAGCTAGCAAGTAACACATTCCAACATGCCCTTTTTGGTTCGCTGAGGGGTTTTGATGGGCCGCCTGGTGAGGGTCTAAGAGAAGAGATTTGGGACTCGATGGATCTTGACACCCTCCACAGTGCAGTTGAGGATCTAGAGACACATATGGATGGCGAGACTAACCTTGAGACTCCTCTCGGTTACTACATCTGTTAAGGGCACAGAGCGCAGATCTTTTTGGGTAGCCCTTGTGTAAATAAGTTAAGTTAACCCCGATCCCGGTATCTTTTTATTGGCCTTGGTAGGAAGCAGTCCATCGTAAAAGGGCCTATACATGTAAAGTTCATAAGGTTGAGTAGTAAATAAATGAAGTAGCGCTTTTGATAATGATTGTTCTTCTGTTTTCTTACTATCGCTATTGTTGTGTTTGAGTGGGTGGTTATGATTTGCTTCCGTTTGTGTTTAATTAAAAGATAAAAAGAATGGGCCAACGACACATCCCGAGACGTCGCATTGAAATGACCCAAGTGAAGTTTGGGCTGTCGGGTGCCTGAGGGACAGGGTATGATAGAGAAGTTTTGGTATCAAAGCTTGGTCATAACCTAGAGTGACAAGGTGCGTTGGGTTTTGGATTAATTAGTTAGGACAAACCCAGTGCTTGTGATTGCTAATTGATTTTCAGGAACATTTTTCTTGAAATCTAATTTTGTGTCGAAATTGGACACGTAGGATTTCATGAGATTCCTGCGAGATAAGTAACCTAGACCCAAGGATCCCTAGAAGAAGGGTAGCCCATGGCCAAGTAGGTGCATGAGGAAGGACACAAGAGGATCCCGGAATAGATAGAATTCTGCAAGCTTTGGAAGCCATGAGAAATCTGTTAGAACAGTAGGCTTAGAATCAGGATGCTGCTGTTGTTGCCCCTCCTAATGATGTTTCGTTAGCTGGAAATGGGAATGGTAAACAACAAATGCACAAACTGGTTGAACAGTTTCTGAAACTTAAGCCACCAAAGTTCACTAGAGCGAGTGATCCTAAGGCTGCAATCCTCTGGAGCAGCCTCAAGATCAAGGAATTGGAAAAAGCGTTCACCTTGTTGAGGTGTTCTGAGGAAGATAAAATGACGCTGACCATTTACCAACTTCAAGGTAATGCTAGCACTTGGTGGGAAGCTACCAAAGGAAGAATTTTTCCCAAAGGTATGATCCCGGGGTGTGATGCCTTCGTCGGAGCTTTTAACGGAAAATATTTCTCGGACTGCGCGTAGTAATAGAAGATGGCCGAATTTCAGCAATTTTGACAAAATCACTTGTCGATAGAACAGTACGAGGCAAAGTTCACCGAGTTGTCTAAGTACGCACCGAGGTTAATCGAGGACCCAGTGGATAGAGAGAGAAGATTCTAAGACGGTATGAAATCGAAAATCAAGGACCAGCTAGTGCCCCTGAATCTCAAGGACTATGATAAACTATATGAAATGGCCCAATTGATTGAAATGAATATGGTAGAGAGGGTAGTCGTATCTAGTTCGCGATTTGCACCTAATAGGAACAACCATCGATTTGGGAAGATGCCAATAACAGGAGGAAAGTATTCTATTCCTTCCAATCAAAAGAATGGCATAGGAAAGTCAACATACAACTCAATTGGTGTGTGCCAATTTTGTAATAAAAGACATGGAACAACCTCATGTTCAGCTAAGACGAGAGCTTGTTATAGATGTGGTCAGCACGGTCACCAAGTGCGGAACTGTCTACGTAAACCTTTTGGAGCACAAGCACCACTGCCGCAGGGAGGACAACTGTTAGGGCTCGCCTCACAGATTAATTTGAATAGACCCCTGGTGCAAGGAAGGTCTATGCCGTTACCAAGGAAGAGGCAAAGGATTCGCCTACTATGGTTATAGGTACGGTCTCCCTTCACAATCATGTTGCTTATACTCTATTTGATCCAAGAGCCATGTATTTGTTTATTGCTGAATAGTTTGTTAAGTTAGTGGGGCTCAGTCCAAAATCGTTGGAAGTAGTTTTTAGTATTTCCACCCCGTTAAAGGATAAAGTATTATCTGCGGTAGGATGTTCAGATTGTAAGTTAATCATTGACGGTCGAGAGGAAAGTATAGACTTAATTGTTTTGACAATGTATGATTATGATGATATCATTGCAATGTATTTGCTCACCAAGCAACGAGCTACGATTGATTGTTATCGTAAAACGATCCAGTTTAACTCGTTAAGGGGTGTTAGTTTTGAGTTCGTTGGAAACTGAGGAGGACCCTTAATCCTTTTAATTTTGTCACTTGAGATGACTCGCTTGCTAGATAAGGGTTGCCAGGGGTTATTTGGCAACCGTGGTTAATACGTTGGTTGAGGAACCAAGGATGGAGGATATCGCCATAGTACGAGATTTTTCCGATGTCTTTCCAAAAGAATTGCTTGGATTACCCCTAGAAAGGGAAATATAATTTGTGATTAAGTTGGCCCCTAGAACGGAGCGAATTTCCAAAGTACCGTACCACATGGTGCTATCAGAACTAAATGAATTAAAGATGCAGATGCAAGGATTGCTGGATAAAAGATTCATCTGTCCTAGTGCATCACCATGGGGAGTGCCAGTTTTGTTTGTAAAAAAGAAAGATGGATCGTTGCATCTTTGGATCGACTATCGGCAACTCAATCAAGTGATGATTAAGAACAAGTATCCGTTATTAAGGATAGACGATTTGTTTGACCAACTTCAAGAAGTTTCAATATTTTCCAAGATAGACCTAAGGATGGTCAATCATCAGTTAAGGATCAAGAAAGAGGATATACCGAAGATGGCATTTTGCACGCGTTATGGTCACTATGAGTTTACCGTGATCCCATTTGGTTAAACTAATGCCCCTATTGCTTTTATGGATCTAATGAACCATGTGTTCAAGTAGTATTTGGATCGGTTCATGATCGTGTTCATTAACAACATTCTGGTGTATTTAAGAAGCCTAGAAGAGCATGAGCAACACTTGAGGACGGTATTACAGACTCTTTAAGAGAATGAACTGTATGCTAAGTTTAGTAAGTGTGAGTTTTGCTTAACTTGAGTAGCTTTTCATGGTCACGTGATTTTTGGCGAAGGGATCTCCGTAGATCTAGCTAAGATTGAAGTGGTTATGGATTGGCCAAGGCTAATGATAGTAACGGAAATTTGGAGTTACTTGGGATTAGCAGGCTATTATAGACGATTCGTAGAAAAGTTTTTTGCGATAGCTATGCCTCTGACGCGATTGTTAAAAAAGGATGAGAAGTTTGAATAGATGGATAAGTGCGAACGTAGTTTTCAAGAGCTTAAGCACAAACTAACTATAGCGCCAGTTTTGACGATACCGTATGGTTTCGGAGATTACGAGATTTACAGTGATATGTCATACAAGGAATTGGGTTGCGTTCTAATGCAACATGGAAGAGTGGTTGCTTACGCGTCCCGACAATTGAGACCACATGAGCTAAACTATCCGACACATGATTTGGAACTAGCAGCAATTATATTTGCCTTAAAGATTTGGAGACATTATCTATGCAGAGAAAGATTTCAGATCTATACTGACCATCAAAGTCTCAAATACCTGTTCTCTTAAAAGAAATTGAACATGAGGCAAAGACGTTGGATGGAACTCCTCAAAAACTACGATTGTAACATTCTGTACCATCTTGGTAAAGCTAATAAGGTAGCAGATGCGCTTAGTCAAAAGTCAACAATTGCACAAATGATGGTCTAAGAATGGATTCTTCTTGAAGAATTGTGAGATTCAGACTTTAACTTTGAGGAAAGTCACCTATCGAGTCTCATGGCCACCCTCAGAATAGAACCATTGTAGGCAAGGATTAAAGTACTGCAATTGACAGATCCTGCAATTCAAAAGATTTTGCAAGAAGATGTAGCAAAGGGGAAAGCTGACTTTCAAGTAGCTAAGGACGGGATAATAAGATTCTGCGAGCGATTATGCATGCCCAATGATACATAATTTAAGGAAGAAATCTTGTCAAAAGCCCATCATAATAGCTACAATATTCATCTGGGCAGCACAAATATATATCAGAATTTGAGGCAGTATTATTGGTAGAGTGGTATGAAGGCTGATATCGCCAACCACGTGGCTAAGTGCTTAATGTGCTAACAAGTGAAAGTGCAGCATTGCAAGTCTGGTGGACTGCTATAACTTCTCAAGATTTCAGAGTGGAAGTGGGAACATATCACAATGAATTTTGTGATGGGATTACCAAGGAGTCAACGAAGTAACGATTTCATTTGGGTCATGGTTAATAGACAACGAAGTTCGCACATTTTATCGTCGTACAAAATGATTTCATATTGGACAAATATGCTGACTTGTACGTGCGACAAATAGTTTATTTTCATGGAGTGTTAGTGACGATTACATCAGATCGAGATTCCAAGTTCACTACCACATTTTGGAAAAGCTTGTAGACTGCCTTAAGATCGAAGCTACAATATAGCACAGCCTATCATCCGTAGACGGATGGCCAATCAGTGAGAACAATTCAAACGCTCGAAGATATGTTGCGAGCATGTGTTTTGGATTTTAAAGGAACTTAGGAGAACCAACTTCATCTTGTTGAGTTTGCCTATGACAACAACTATCAACAGAGCATCAAAATGGCACCATTTGAAGCGTTGTATGGTAGGGCCTGCAGGACTCCGGTTTGTTGGAACGAGGTTGGTGAACGAAAGATCACGGGTCCTGAGTTGGTGCAACAGTCATTGGACGCCATCAAGGTTATTAGAGAAAGACTTAAGATAGTCCAAAGCCGCCAGAAAAGTTATGTAGATAAGTGGTGTAGACCATTGGAATTCTAGGTAGATGATCATGTATTCCTCAAAGTGTCACCTATGCGAGGTACTTCACGATACGGCAAGAAAGGAAAGCTGAGTCCGAGGTATGTTAGACCTTTTGAGATTTTGGAACGAATTAGGATTTTGGCTTATCGTCTCGCGTTGTCACCGAGACTTGCTCAAGTACATGACGTCTTTCACGTGTCTATGCTAAGGAAGTATGAACTTGATCCGACTCACATGCTAAATTTTGAAGAAATAGAAGTGAACGATCAAGGGTCGTACGTGGAACGACCAGTACGGATAGAGGACAGAAATTGCTACGGAACAAGACGATTCTCTTAGTCAAAGTGATTTGGCAACATCACAAAACGGAAGGGGCAACGTGGGAAAGCGAAGAAATAATGAGGCATCAATATCCTTATATTTTTTAGGAGTCAAGTAATGATTCAAATTTTGAGGACGAAATTTCTGTAAGGAGGAAAGAGTTATGATATCCTTAATTTTTGAACAATGTACTAAAATCGAATTCGATGGATTTTAATCATGAATTCTAGTCCGACTAAGAATATTGGATTTTAGAGGATTGAGAGATAACCATTCAACATTACTTCATCAAATCCCAAAGTTCATTGGTAGACCCTAAATTTTTGGATAAGTGACGGTAAGCCGGGAATTGAGAGCCGAAGAGAGCTCACGGGTTTGGCAAGGCCCAATGGGCCTCACTCTCTTTCAAATTCAACCACAAGGGCCTAAATAGAAAGAAATTATGTTTTTGCCCTAAAAGACCCATCTTAGTCCCATTTTCATAATCAAGCCCAAGCCTAAGCCCAAGCCCAAACCCGAGTCCATATGGATAGTGTCAAGGGTGAAATTACCAAATTGCCCCTTTTGAAAACCCTATCCAAGAGAGATATTGTGAGGAAGAAGATAAAATTGGATTAGAGATATTTGTTGTCATTAATGCAATTTGGTGAAGAAGTAAGAGAACAACTTGGAGAAGAAGTCTTCTCTCTCTCTCTCTCTCCTCTCTTCCTCTCCCTCACTGCCGTGCCAAGTCGTCCACTCACTGTTGCCAAGCCGTGCCCTTGTCGCCCTTGCCACTGAGCCAAGCTGGGCACGTGCCATCGCTGCCGTGTCTTTGCCACCGTGTCGTCGCCCCCGCGTTCTTGCCACCGTTGTCACCGTGGCACACCGCCCTCGCCGTTGTCGCCGCCTCTATTAAGCTAGTGAGTTAACTCCTTAATCTTTGATTAGGTTGTCAATTGCGTTTAGGATTAGATTAAATAAGATTTGTTATGATTAGAGCTAATTAATGGTAAATTAGTGGATAAGCTATCGTGATAAATGGAAGTAGAAATGATAGACTATCGTAAGATATGATAAGTGGCGGTGATAGGTTATCAAAGAAAGCAATAAGTGGAAGTGATAACCTATCAAGGAAATGATGATAAGTTATCATCAAAGGGGTGATAAGTTATCGGTAATTGAGTGATAAGCTATCACTAAAGAGGTGATAAGGTATTGAAAAATGGATGATAAGCTATCGCCAAATAGGTGATAAGCTATTAAGGAATGGTTGATAAGCTATCATTGGTAGGGTGATAAGTTATTGAAGGGAAGGTGATAAGTTGTGATTTAGTGTGATTCGTACTTGAGATATGTGACAAATCTATATATGTTTGTGTTGCTTGAAGCATGTGTTGCCATGAAAAAATGATTGCTCTAGTTGAACTATTGATTTCTATTTTAAAGGAAGACATTTATTGATACATAATTGGTAATTCACAGGGTGTCGTGTTTGGGTGCCATATTTTATATGTTGAAATAAGCAAGGATGCTTGAAAAACGGAGTACGCAAAGTTTGACAGGATAAGCATATCTGAGTAATCACATGTGATTATTTTATTGCATTATTACGTGTGAAAATTGTAATAAGTTTGTCGTATAAGCATGAATCATGGCTGCATTGGCTAAATGAGAAGAAACGAAATTGGCATGCATGATTGGTGTGCTTGTGTAATCACAAAAAGGAATGGACCCCCAAAGGTTTTAGGGACGATGCACGATTTTATCGGATGCCCGGTGGGGGTTTGAATGTCGGATCGTGATAGAAGCCGAACCAATGCTCCTCATAGAATGCCGTCTATCTCCGAGGGAGGTCGAGACGTTGCCGTGCCCGACGGGGCAGAATGATGCCCGGTCATGCCGGAAGACCGCCAACCTTCGGGTTGTGCCGTGGCCGAGAGAGGTCGTAATAATTGGAACACGTTTGGATGCATTGCGCATGTGAAATTGTGTTATGTGTTCTAATTATTTACCATGCCTGATGCATGTGATAACTAATGTTATGTAGGGCTTGTGCTAAGGCAAGGTAAGGATGTCTGTGGTGTATGCTTTAGTTTGTTGATCGATGTTGAGTCGAGTTGCTTGATCATGCTATAGTTAAAGCAAAGCGAAAATTGCTCACTATTGTTCTACCATCGATAATAAACTGTATGTTTAGCTCGAACCCGAGGCGAATTGGCATCTTACACAATGCATAGGTTATTAACGTACTAAGATTTATCTCACTTATTGTTGTTAACCGCTTTTTAAGATCATAGAATGAAAAGTAAATATGTGCGGTTCGGGGTCCCTATGGACCAAGACCTTGAGATAACATTGCACCCGATTCCTAGTTCAGTTCATGTGTTCGAGTGTCACTTTACTACGGTTTGGGTAGACGAGGGGTTAGCGTATCTGGTGCCCCATCACTTTAACGTGTGGTTCATCCGGCATGAAGATGTCCTTTTTGGTCTACTGATAGGTTTTGATGGGCCGCCTGGCAAGGGTCCGGGTGAAGAGGTTTGGGACCCGATGGATCTCGACACCCCCAACGGTGCAATTGAGGATTTGGAGACTGATCCGGATAGCGAGACTGACCCTGAGACTCCTCCCGGTTACTACCTCTGTTAAGGGCATAGAGGGTAGATCTTTTTGGGTAACTCTCATGTAGAGAAGTTAAGTCAACCTTGACCCCGATATCTTTTTATTTGTCTTGGTAGGAAGTAGCCTGTTGTAAAATGGATTGTACATGTAAACTTCTTAAGGTTGACTAGTAAATAAATAAAGTAGCGCTTTTGATAATGATTGTCATTCTATTTTCTTACTATCCTTATTGTTGTGTTTGAATGGGTGGTTATGATTTGCTTCCGTTTGTATTTAATTAAAAGATAAAAAGAATGGGTTGACGATACGTCCTGTGAAGTCGCATTAAAATGATCCAAGTGAAGTTCGGGTTGTCACATACCCAAGGGACGGGGCGTGACAATGGCTAGTTGCAGATGTATTCAATCATTCTGTTCTGATTCTCGAAAATCATGATAAGAGTCAAACGATCACCAGAGAGAATCCCAAGCCTTCTTTGCAATGGTAAAGCTAGGAGTGATCCTATCGAACTAGGAAGCCACAATTCTCAAAAGAACTCTTCGAAAATTCTTGCCAAAGGCAGTGGAATCCACATGCTAACTCGATCGGTGATGGAATTCAAACTTCCCTCATCGATTACAAAGCGACTCTCTGACATCTTCATGGATCATCCATGACTAGGAAATCTAAATTTGCTGAAGCTGTACTTTGAAAGCCCCAACTCCAGTGATCTCTCGATGGATCCGATCTCGGTCTGATTAGCATGGTTAATCCTCGTCCTACTATGGAGACTCAACACCAAGGTCGAGCTCTACAACGATGTCTTGCTCTCCTACATATCCTTCGCTAATAATCTTAATTACATAGTGAAAAAGACGAGATTGACGAACCTCAAGTACCTGCTTCGGGATGAGCAGGTAGAGAGACACGCGGAGAAGGTGAGGCAATACACGATGTAGAGCGAGGTCCTCTCCTCACTGCTGGAGGTGGCGGCTGAGGGACAATCGTGAGGATGTGTCTCCAAAGTTCAACGCAACGTTCAAGGAGGAGTAAGATGAACATGTGCCTTCAATGCAAGCAAATAATAGTTTAAAAAAACCGAATGGGCCCCACATTTGATTAGGTGGACGGTATTCAAAGGAGGAAAAGCGAGGGGTAATATGGTCAGTACACTGTGAAAGGGAGTGCTTGAGCCAAATGAGGAGTGAAAAAAGCACGACTTGAATTTTATTGTACTAATTTTTTGCCTTCCTTTTAATATTGGGCATTGCAAATTCATGCACAATAAAGGTACTTTTGTTAGTTGGTCTTCACCAGTTATATCTAACATATGTTGAAGATCTACTTAAAAATTTCTCATTGCGCGCGCACATATATGAAAGGATTAAAGATAATGACAACTATATATCTATTACCTAGTAGATTCATGATATGAGAATTTTTTTATTATCCTTCTTTCTTTAATTTGATTTAGGATATCAAGGAAAAATTTCAAATAAGAGCTTGAAGTGTCTTTATTTTCTCAATTAAGGGTTTGAAGTTGACTGGGTTTCAAATAAGTGTCTGAAGTGTATTTATTTTCTCAAATAAAGGCCTGACTTGATGGCATTTTCATCATTTTGCTTTTGAATTCTTTTT
>BCNH02000010.1:12336285-12353626 GCA_001662345.2 Metrosideros polymorpha var. glaberrima | reverse complement strand
GATTACACATTTACTTTCCCAGTTGTTCTTCTCCTTTTGATGTGTATTTGAACAACGCTTAAAGGAAGAAATAAATAAAAAGTTGCATATTATGTTTCTTTTGATAATGTCAATTTATATTATCATTTTCCGCTTGCATTTTACAATGAATCAAATTATTAAGCAGCTTAGATTTTTGGGACGCATTGGAATGTCACGGCTCGTGTTGGCATCATCACACATAGACTTCCTAAAAAAGGTATTCTATTTTGGATAGTGTATATGTATATATTATTTTGATATAAGATATGGTAGATATTGACACCTAAATTTTGACTGCCCATTTAAAATTAATTTTAGAATTTAATTGCATAAAAATTAGGGACCAATTTCGACCCCTACCAAAAATATTAAATCATATTCATACAGTTTTCATTTATTTTAATTTTAATTTTCAGCATGCATAATATTAGCATTTAAATCGAATCGATGTCGAAAATGGATGTGAAACAGACGCGTGAACAGGACCAACTTCTATTAGAAAATTTGGTCAACATAGGGGAATGGGGGAGTCGAAATTTTACAAGGCCTAGGGCCTAATTAGAGCTTTATTCAGCCCATTAAAATTATAATTTGGGAAAGGCCTTTTTAATTATAAATAAATCCATTAATTAATCATAAAAAGGCCTAAATTAAATTTGCAAGAGTATGCAAGCCCACAGAGAGGGCTAGAGTTCGGCCAAGCCCATTTAATGGGCTCACCAAACTATGAGGACTAAATTGAAAGGAAATTTCATCCCCAGGGTCAAATTCTAAATATCTAAAAGTTCGGGAACCAATCCGTAAATAAGAAAAAATCGCGTAGCACTAGGATTTGTCTATTTAAACCCGTTATGCCTCCTTATTCAAGGTCAGAGAAATCAGAATTCAAAATACGTGAGAGAGAAACAGAAAAGAGGAGAGGAAAGGGAGACCTCCCTGCCGAGCACCACTGGCTGAGAACTAGTCTCGCTCAGCCCATTCCCCGGCCACAAGCCAATCCGCTACCATTGTCTATGCCGACACTGCTGCTCTCCTCGCTGATCCAATGTCGCCAATAATTGCTGTTGTTGTCGATCTGACGCTGCCCATAGACACCGCTGCACCTCCTTGGCCGCCTGCTCTATTTATCAAAAAAACAAAAAAAAAAGACAGAGCAGGCGCTCCATCCTTCCGAAGCTGAAGTCGCTTGCCTCCAATTGCCGAGCCGAATCCTGATCTGCGTTGGCGACACTGCTGGACTTCCCCAAGGCGTCGCCGTCTTCCGTGATCCGTAACGCACCTCCACTGTTTTCCCCAACAAAAACAGAGCGGGTGTTCGATTTTCCTAGACTAATCCGAAACGCTGCGGGTCTAAACGGTCGGTCCACAGAGGTCTACAGTCGCCACACTGAATTGTTGAGCCCCGGCGACCACTCATCACCGTCCCTATTCGTGTCACGACGAGAAAGCGTGGTTCCGATCCCTGTATCACCGGGAGATCATTGGTCGACATGAGCCATGCCAGCACCCAACCGGCCCAATCGCCATCATAGCTGTTACTCCATCCACCAGCGTCGTCGTTGCCTTTGTTTTGCAGATTCCTGGGCCTCGTTGGAGCCGCGTCAGACCAGAGCAGCCATATCCTCCAAGCGTTCGATGAATTGTTGAACCCAGTCCGCAAAGGCACCACCGTGAGCAGCCCATTCGCCGAGCTTCCATCGGTGAAACAGTGGTCCCTCTTGCTGGCGAACCAGTCTCCATCTTGAGCAGTCTCACCATCGGCCAATGTCCAACTGGGTCCCTATCCGATCCAATCCCTACCCGTGAAGGTTGAAACAAAAACCGAATATTCGCACTATCTTCAAATTAGGTAATTTCCATTATCCATTGATTTTTCTAGATAAAGTTGCCTATTTTGAAAATGTGGATATGAAAGTGATTTTTCTAGATAAAATTTCCCAATTTGAGCTCATTTAAGATTTTATGGGTTTTTTCTAGAATATTAGAAAACTAGTTCAAATAAAGGGAATTTCCCTCTTGACAACATGCAAATAATGGTGGCCTGATCTCAACCACGAGATAGAGCCCCCGATCGCATGGAAAGTCGGACAACCCAATCTACAAATATTGGTGGCCCGATCTCAACCACGTAGATTTGATTTGCCAATTTTATCCGTCATTTTTATTTGAATTAGACTTTTTTCCAAAAGTCGCACAAGAATTTTTTTAAAGATATGATTGCTATCTTTATTTGTTTCCTAATTCAAAAACCCCCAATAAATCTTTAATTTAAAGAATTAAAAAGGTGAGATTTACTAGAAATCTTATCTTTAGAATCATTTTAATGAGATGAGATTTTATAGGTTACATTTCATATAGTAAGATAAGATTTCTTAAAAATCTTATCTAATAGGTGAGTTTCATTTTTAAATAACTATTATATAGATTAGGATTGCATATTCATTTAGGCAAAGTTTGCATATTAAAAACATTTATAATTAGGGAGAAGATTTCTTAGATAATTTTAGGATTTAATTTAAATAATTTCCTATATATTTAAGATAATCTTCATTTAGGATAATTTTAATTACCTTCGAAATTCATGGAAAATACCAAAAAAATACCTCACTTGCATATGCGTGTCATACTTGCTATGTCATTTAGAATCATGTGTAGATACATTCATGGAATACCATGCCTAGGTTCATTTAGTATCATGTCTAGGTGCATTCATTTAGTATTGTGCCTAGGTACATTCATTAATTTAATTCAAACATTTAGTGACATTTAATTTAGAATGCCTGACATATAGTATAGTTGCATGTCATTTTACCCGTCATTAGAAATGGTAAGCTTAGGGTCATATAATGCATGTCATATAAGATTTATACTTAATTGTACGGCATTTCGCATGTCATATAGCTAGGTCACTTAGAATAAATGCCTAACATTTCATATAGAATAGTCATCATTTAGTGTAATTGCATATTAGTATAAAGTTGCACTCATACACTTCATTTTCATTTAAATAAGTAAAAACCCAAAAAAATTGCATTAGTCTAAGTCTTGCATTTGGGATAAAAATGCTAGGGATTAAACTGCAATGTTCACGTATGTCATTTCTATCCCTACACTTGCAATTTATTTAATGCTTTGATTCATGAGTGTTAAATAATGTTTGCACACCTGCATGAACATCTCACATAATAGAACTTTAGATTAAAAATTAATCCAAAGCTGCCTACTTAAATGTTTTCATAAAATGAAAAGGTACCAAAAGGGTGTTAGAGTAATCTAGCATAATCAAGTCTCTGGACTCATAGTCTCTGGTTTGTAGAAATAAAGTATTTTTCTCTCAATACTTTATTTAGATGTCTAATCGACATATTGTAAACTGATTAGTGGCAATTCCTAGTTAAAATCTTTTGCATGTTAAATATTGAACCTAAGTTGCGATTTGGTATGGACTTGGAAGAGTCTGAGCTAGATTAGATAAATAATTAACTTAGTTATCTATTAGCTTGAAATCAAAATTTAGGTCGCGACAGTAGAACAAACAAATTAAGGGCGCGCATGATAGCCATCTTGTTTCACTGTTTTTTTATTTTTCTGTTCCTAGGAATAGGTTTAGAACATAGTTTCATTTGGTATGCAATTTCATTTTTCTATTTCTGGGACAAATTTTTAGCCCAAAAAAGGTTTGGAATAGAATTGAAACTTCTCTATTTATGGAATGGAAACAAATAAAAACTCTTCTCATTGCTTACTCCCTCTCTCTCGCGTGCATTCTCCCTCTCTCTCGCGTCCCTACCTCTCACATGCACAGATTCAGCCGAACTTCTCCATCTCCATCTCCTCTTCGCTTGAGTTCTGTCACCGCAAGGAGCTCGCCACCATTGTTGAATCTCTATCACCGCAAACGTAGCTTCGCCTCTCGTTGCAACCCTAGCCTCCATCATAACAAGGTGAGTCTTTCTCTTCCTATTTGTTGTTGTGACCTTGCTCCACCTCCCTCTTTGTGGTCCGATTCACGTTCGATTCGCGACCAATTTCTATTTCTGGAGTTGACCCTCTTTTATGCGCTTGCGAACCATGATTTGTAGAGTCAACCCTAGCTCGATCACAAACCTAGTGTTCATTGGCATTTTTCATGTGTTGCTGAAATTGGGGTTCATTTGGTTCATTTTGTCTCCATGTTTATTTGTTTGGATGCATACATGGGAATTGTTCAGAACTCGAATCTATGGCCTTCACGAAATAGACACTTGTGAACCATAGTCCTTGAGTGCGATATATGCTTGTTGTTACATTTTGATTTACTACAACTTAGCATGATCACAAGGCCGCTGTTCACCTTTTCATTGAGAATGAAAAGGATCCAATTATCCTCTTCCCTGCTTCTATTTTTAGTGATGGTTTACATTTTTTCCCTGATCATGGAGTTTATGCAACTCTCCTCTAGCCTGATATATTGTTTGCAATCTTGGATTGTATGACACTTTGGGCATTCTTACTCTTTTTCAAGTTCGACAGTGATTAACTCTAGCGGCATTGGTATTAATCTTTTTGAGATTTTTGCTGTTAATTGGTTTCATCAGCAGCTTATACAAGTTGATATGGGGATGTTCTCTTTCAATTTTCTTCACTTATTTTCTTTTATTGACAGTCATAGAACATTACATTGATGTGATCTTGACATCAAAGCTTCCGTGCTTGAATTGGTACACCATCTCTAGATGTTCAGTGCCATGTATACTTTTGCTAATCGATTGATCGTGCTAATTGGTGACAATTCTTCTATTCATTTCAATATGTTGGTTTATCATTTATGATTTGTCAAGTTGGGATCTTCTTATTTATGATTTGTCACAAGAACTCCAATAGAGATTTATGAGCAAAATGATACTAGAAGTGTCAAAACTTGTGTATGGTACTCGTATTAGTGCCCAAACTTTTTTCAAATCACTTAAGTGTTGACTTCTTTTTAAAAACAATCACTTAAGTACCAACTTCGGTGAGCTTTGCCGGAAATCCTACGTGGCCCTTTTTTATTAATATTTTGTGCTGACGCGGCTTGCGAGAGGTCCAATTAGCGTTTAAAAAAAATAAAAAACTAATTTTCTTCTTCAAATTTTATTATTAAAATAAAAAACAAAAAAAGCAAAAAATTTAAAAAAACAAAACTAAAAAAAAAAGAGAAGGTATAGTCGTCGTTTGGGCTCACTGGTTGGCGTGGGCATGGGTGAGAGTGGCTGGCCCGCATCAGCCCCTAGCGAGGCCTCGTCAGCCCCTGGTGAGGATCGGCAACCTTCGCCAACACAGAGTGAGGCCTTGCTGACCGCAGGCAAGGGTCGACAACCTTCGCCAACATTAAGCGAGGCTTTGCCGGCCCCAGGCATGGGTCGACGACCCTCGCCGTTGCTAGGCGAAGTCGGCCATGGCGAGGCGAGGTTTAAAGCTAGTTTGGGCATTTCATCCAACAATTGGTGTGCGTCAAAATGCCCAAACCAGCTTATTCGAGCCATTTTCACGTCCTTGAATCCTCTCCAACAAACATTCTCAAGCAGAAATAAAGCACCAATCCTATACTAATACACTCCATGAGTACAGAAAACTTAATAGCACATCACAAAAAAATCACCAAATCGCATTGGAAAATCCCTCTAAAGTCATGGGTCTGACCATTCTTGCAATCTGAGTGTGAATCCAGACCAACCCAGCTTCATCAAAATTTTGAAACCGGCTATGTACACGCCCCTACATCTAGAACATGGAAGACTCCAAGATAAATCCACTCGATCTGAATGAAAGCACGTAACATATAGCTTCGAATGCAAGAAACATCTCGGAGATTGATCAACTATACACTTTAGAATGTCTTCTCTAGGTGGCTTGAAGAAGTTGGTTTGGCATTTTAATGCACACCAACTGTTTGATGAAATGCCCAAACCAACTTCACCTGTTGGTGTGCGTCAAAATGCCCAAACCAACTTCAAACTTGGAAAGGGCTCTGCGGGGCTGGTGGGGTGGCAGTGGCGAGCGAGTGCTGTGCAAGCCCTCGCTTGCCGGTTCTCCATCTCTCTATTTTTTTAAAGCTTATTTTTAAATTAAAATAATTTTTTAAAATTTTTGAACTTATTTTTAAGTTCAGAAAGTCCATGTGGATTAAAGAACTTAATTAAAAATGCTACGTATTTTTTTGGCTAGAATTTCTCACTGTTGACACTTAAATGATCGTTTTTCTCCAATGTTGGCACTTAAGTAAGTCAGCGAAAAGTTTTGGCACTAAAATGATCTTCGTACACAAGTTTTGGCACTTGTGGTGTCTTTTTGCTGAGATTTATGTGAGAAATTCCAACGTTCATGACCAAATATCAGCAAGTACTTCACTATAGTGTTGAAGCAGTTCTCAAACTAGCAAAAGAGGTTATCATACTGCTGGAAGTATGCCCTAAAGCAACCATGTAATAGTTACATGTTAGGAATTTCAATTGTACTATAAATCTTTTTATTAAATTAATGGTAAAGACGTATTCATGCATTTGTCCAATTATTTATATATATGAATGAATGATTCAATAGGATTAATTGTAACTAGACCTATTCCTAATATGTTAAGAATATGTGTGACAGGTTCACAGTTAGACTGAATCTTTAAATTGTTCCCGATCGATGGATCATTGAGTAGATATCAATGATCCTGTTGAGATCGGTGTGTTCGTAGTTTCACAATTAAGTCTTAGATACTTAAGGGAATGACGAGTCAAGAGTCATTGGGTATTGTGATGCCCGGGTTAGAACATATGTGCTTGTATTGGACAAGTTCACTAAACATGACATGCGTAGAACGATTAACATCGAAGTTTTTAGCGTAGTTAATGTCTAATCGTTCTTGCTCTAGTCTTGTGTAAATAATCCTTAGATCTGAGGCACAATGTTGACTTGTGTGTTGGATGGCTATGGTTCACAAGTGTGCATGTTGTCGGTTTGTCGATTCGTACCTATACTTGATGGTCATAATTTGTTCACATACGAAGTTAGACGTGTGCACAAAATGGAATCTGTCTCCTTGTTCTATGCAATGTATAATAATGATGTCCTATACGATCTCATCTGGAAACTACATTGAAATACTCGGCCGAGGTTGTAATCGAGAATAAATTGTTTACGTCTTGTGTAAAATGCATGTCAATGAGGTTTGTGCGTATGATCAAATTAGTGGCTTGACATCTATTCTATGGTCTTTGTTCGATCGGAACATAATAAGATAAATGGATTGAATTATACTGTAACGAAAGCTGACATGTTTATTATGTTCTTAAAGCATTCACACTATCTAGGTAGCCATGACATATTGTTAGATGTCAATCATGGTTTGTAGGACCTGGAGATTGATCGGGACAATCGATGCTCTTGGAAGTACTAATGTGTCAGTATAAGTCTTACTGCCAAGTTAGTGATGAACCTAGGAATGTCACATATCATAACTAATCTAGGTTGACGTTGAACAAGAGAGACAATATTGTAAATATGTTTGCAATTAAGGCCATTGATTTAGTCGGGCTGAAATTAAATTAAATGTGATTTAATTTAATCTTATTTTTGTCATTGACGTGAGTACATATGATATACACACGTTGATAGTAGACACATATCAATGTGCTGGCTTCAACAGTTTCTACATAGGCATCCTCTTCCATTAAATAAGTTTCAATGGATTTTATGATTCCATGTGACTCTTCATTCCGCTGCAGTTTTCAACTTTAATAATGTGATTATTAAGGGTTAATGTCTCAACTTATGAGAGAATAACTGATGTGACTCTTGAGTTCATGTCCCTTCGACTTTCTGCCACTATATTCCCTGTCTATAAATAGACGTATCTCTTTTGTTCTAAGAAAAAAGAGAGAACTTAGTGAATCGATTAAAGGATGAACACAAGAGAGAGAATTTCAAGAGAAATTGCATGAGTAAGAAAAGGAAATAGAAATCGTTTCTCCATTCTGTCGATGCTGTCACCAAATTGCAAGATTGCGAAAATAATCTCTATGAAATTGCTAGCACAATTAAAGTGGTGATTACATGCGACTTCTCTCTCCATTTGACGTGCGATTGGTGGTGTGTTTGAGTTAGAGGTTTGACGTTTGTGGGGCTTGAATTGAATAACATCTGAACCAAATCACTCCGGGCACACTATGAGAGGTAATTCATTAAACCCCCTTCATCGATTGTGATTTTTGATTGAAACGCACGAACACCTATGAAGATACATGTATAGTTTTTGCTTTCGCTTTGTCTATTTATTTTGCTTATGCATGTTACATAAATTGCCAATAGTGGTATCAGAGCCAATCCTTAGGCATTTTCGTGAGTTTCATTGAATAAAAAATCTATAACTTGTTTCATTTTGTGTTTGGATTTTGCAAAATGATTAACGACTGTGAATCTAGAGGCAATAACGTTACTATCACTTGGAATCACGCTCGTGAAATATGTTTCACCAACTTTGATTTCTTGACACAGTTTGCGTTGCTCGGCCAAGAATTTGATTCAATTCAGAATTTTATTTGTGCCTTCCAAAGCTTTAAAATTTGAAATTTATGGCTTGCGAGGAAGGGTGGTGATAATGGAAAAACCCCTAATCAATATGATTGATGTATGAATGTACAATAATTACAAGTATTTTTGGGATTGTAATTTTTAAATGGAGGCTGTGTCCTTCTTCTTCTTCTTTTTTTTTTTTTTTCACGTAATGCATTTTAAGTGTTGTTTAGTTTAGTCAATCGTTGATGTAAATGCTAAGAGGATTACAGGGAGGAGCCATTAAGCTAGAGAGCTCTTTGGCCCTAGTCTATGAAGTGTTCAAGGATTGAAGAAGAAGTGAAGAGCATGTTTCAATTATTAAAATATTAAAATGGCTAAATGCAATCTCATTGGCTCGAGATCCATTGAGCCATAATTCCATGATCACCACGTGGGATAGATGTTTATACATTTGACATCTATTTATTATGTTTATGTTATTATGCATGTTAAGCCAGTTAACGTGCAAAGTGAGACCATTAATATCAACCCAAACCTCCTCATTAATAATATTAAGTCGAAACGGGTTTTAGACTCATGGCCTTCCATTGTCATGATTTGATCCAATATTGTAGTGGTTGATTGATCAGCTATAGATACATGGGGGTTAATTGCCATTCATAGTATTGGATCACTCCATTATGCATGTGATGCTATGGGGTTAGAGCTGAACGATTTTGAATAACTATTAGGTGAAGGGAGCGTTTGTATTTTCAATATTTGCATGAGATGATGAGCTAAACTTAACTATGAACGTGAAGTCAATAACTGTTAGGTGAGACTTTCACGGTCTAGAGGCCAAAGTTATGATTGAGACTCGCATATGATATGTTGAACAAGTTGGTTCACTCACTAAGTCCATTGAACACTAATAACTATCAAGTGAGGTGGACTATGGGCTGGTGGGACTTTAATCCCCACTAGTAATTTTTACCCAACAAAGATTGTTGTTTCCCATTTTAAGGAGTATGGGATTTGAACATAAAAATTAATGGGAGGTTCTATTTCATTTAAATGCCAAATTAAATAGTTATTTTGAAAGACAACGACTAATAATTTATTTTCTGCACATATATATTATTACTCTAAAAATGGTGAATACAAACTCACTCGCTTCTATACTATACAAGAATTATTTGATTGGACTCAATTTCACTGACTGGGTGAGGAATTTGAGAATCGTTTTCAATTAAGAGAAAATTAGGTATGTTCTTGATGAAAATAGTCCAGACTCTTTCCTTGAGGGTGCGACCCAAGAGGAGTATGTCACTTATGATAAGTGACGTGACGATGACTTAAAAGTTAGGTCATATATGTTTGCTTTAATGAACAATAAATTACATAAGAAGCATGAGACTATGGAAAATGCTAGGTTGATCATATTGCACTTAAAAGAATATTTTGATGAGAACGTTCGAACCTTTAGATATGAGATATCTAAGGCATTGTACCGTATAAGGATGGCTGAGGGATCATCGGTTAATGATTATGTTTGAAAATGATCTAGCACGTTGAAAAATTAGCTAGGCTAAATCTTATTATAGATAACGAGTTAGTTGTGGATCTGATCTTCCAATTTTTACTTGATTCCTTCTCTAGTTTTGCCCAAAACTTCCATATTCATAAGATGGAGAAAATTTTTGTTGAATTACATAGCATGCTGGTAGTGTATGAGAAAGAAATGCACAACATGAGGCCAACGTAGTGGCTATGGCTAAGGCTTTTTTTCCAAAAGTAAGACTACTTTGAAGAAAAAGAAATGGAAGAAGCTTGTGAAATCTACTGTGCAACCAAATTCCAAGGTTCAAAAAGGGAAATGTCGTTATTGTTGCGTCAAGGGACACTGGAGGAGGAACTATAAGAAGTATCTCGAGAGCTTGAAGGTCAAGCCTAAGGACTAACCTTATGAAGGTATAGTATCTATGCTTATTGAAACTAATCTTATGGTTAGTGTTGAATCCAGCTTATGGGTTCTAGATCTGTTGTAACCTCACATATTTGTATGTCTTTGCAAAATCTGAAAATAAGTAGGATACTGGGGCAAAATGAAATTGTCTTGACGGTTGCAATTGGAGCAAGAGTTACTACATTAGGTATGTGGACTTTTCGTTTATGTTTTCCCTGTGAACATGTATTGGTTTTGAAAAATTGCTTGCATTATGAGAATATTGTTCAGAACATTATCTCTATATCTCATTTGAGTAAAGAGAATTATGAATTTTTTTTAACTGATGATATATGTTCTATGTTGAGGCTAATAATGCATCCTAGAAGGGGGGGTGAATAGGTTGTTTGAGAACTTATGAAAAATATTTGCCAAAAATAACAAGTTAAACTTCAAACAGCAGGTTAAACATCAGCTAAAATATCAAGTCAAACATGTGCAAGTGCTGTTGTTTAATAGATTATGATAATATCAAACATGTGGTACTAATAGAGAAGAGATAGAAGATGTGCAAGCAGATTATGAAAATTTTTCACTTTTCTTGTGAAAATATGATGCAGTAAATAAAGATCTAGTCAAGTAGCTGTTTCAAATGTTGTATGCAGTAAACGTGTTGTAAGAGATAAAGATAAAGAGAAATAACTGCACACAATAATTTGTAGTGGTTCGGCTAATGACCAAGCTTACATCCACTATTGAGACTAACAACCGCAAGACTGGCTGTACTATATTAGTAATATGCTTAACAAGTTACAATTGGCAAGCATTGATCCTATTACGTAATAGATCACACTATTAGGACTTAATTGCTACATTTACTCTTGCACACTTGATCTCTCGAACTATTACCTTACAATAAGATTATCCCAAAAAGATCTTTTGAAGAGAACAAAGAAATACCAATAGGAGGAGAAGCTATAAGCAAATATTTCGGTTTCACATTATGCTCTCTCTTCTCTCTCTAACATTTTGGTATAGGAGGTCTTTTCTTATATAGACATCTTCAATCTTACTGTTAGAGATGCTTTGGAGGACCAACTAGCTATTAGAGATTCGTTGCTGCTGTCCAGAGAACAATCACAGCCCCATATAATACATTTTCCTGAACATTTGCAGACTTTTCGAAAATAGCTATAGCAGTTACTGCTCCTATGCTGACTGCTATTAACAATACTATTAGTCGTTGGTTCCTGCTTCTTGATAAACTTCCTAATCTTTCGTTGTGTAGCTCCAGCCTTTAATGGTTATATTTTCCAACGAACATCTTCACATGATATTTAGCAAAACATCAGCAACCACGTCTTGCATTAGCTGTGATATACAGCAGCTCCAGCTAATGTATTGTTTGGTGGTGCTGTTTTCATTTTCTGCTTAGGGACACTTCACGATTCTTGACCAATAAATCATACCATGGATATTGCTTGGTTCACAAGATCTCAATGACACTTTGCGATCTTCACCTAATGGATTATACCATAGAGATCGCTTGGTCTACAAAGATTTTAGGGATACTTCACGATTTTCACTCGATGGATCACGTCATGAATATCGTTTGGTCCACAAAGATCATCATAAATATCTGCACTCAGTTGATCTTTCTTCTAGTACTGGTCGATCCAAGCATATTGGCATTCTTGTATCTACTAAGCTGTTCATCTTCACAAGTGTGGTCCTTCCAAGTTGCCACAAGGCTTGTTCACTATCACCAAGGTCCTTCCAAACCATTCACCTTATCTTGGTCCATCCAAGCCATTGCAAACATCCCCGTTCTTCTCGGCTTGTTCTTCCTCGATCAATGTTCTTCCAGCTTGTTCACCTTTGTAGAGATCCTTCCAACTTATAAATATCTTCAACGCCCAACATCTTGTTCACCTCATACATCGGCATATCAACCTTCTGGTGCTGTTTATGACATCATATTAAACATTTGTCTGTATGTTGTTCATTGAAAAACCGTGTGGATGACTTGCGATCAATCATCCAATGATCCTCTTAGCATCTTCAGCATACAAAGATTTCCAAGGATATCAGCATCCCTGCTGATTCCTTATCTTCGCTTATTAACATCATCAGATTAAAGTAACTGCTCTTGCTAACAATCTGCTGCTCCCGATATAGCACTTGATATCGATGCTGATCTTCTTTTTGGCGTTGTTTATGACAACATCCACAATTCGACTTGTGTGCATATTACCTAGTACTACTTAACTAATACACTCGTTAGTAGCCTTTGATTGTCTTTATTATCGTCAAAACAACATAGAGGATTTTTCAACAATCACCACATTAGTGATTATCCCAACATTCTATTTATCACAGTAGAAGATGTGTTGGTTCTAGTTTATTAATCAACAATCTTTATACCATTACAATGTCTGGTAATGCAATTACCAATGTTAACAAGCAAAATTATAATGATATAAATGCCATAACTAATAAACATCTTAGAGATAGTCTAAATTCAAAGTATGTTTGGCACCTTTGATTAGGTCATATTGGAGAAGATGGAATCAACAAGTTGAGTAATGATAGATATATTAATCCATATAGTTTTGAATCATACTCGGCTTGTGAAGTATGTCTTCTAGGAAAATTGACCAAACCAACTTTTGTAGAACATGGTGTGCGAGCTGCTAACTTATTGGGATTGATATAGGATCTAGGTGATTTCCCTGCTCTACCCTTCGAATCATGAAAGGGGCCTAGAATTCATCTGGCGTTGACACTCATTAAGACTAGGCTAAGCATGCATCTAGGTTAAAAAGACCTTGATTACCAATCAATCAAACAAGTTGAGTGAACCCTCAAGGGAAGGGTCACTTATTCATTCTCGAATTTAAACGTTAGATTTGGGTCGGAATGATTTAACTCAGAATGAATATCAGATTAAATCCAATTAGGATGATTTAGGTGTTTCTGGTAATCTTGAGATGTGCACTTCAACTCTTAGGAAGGCCATTTTTCTCAATTTTGTCTTTATCAGCTCGAGAATTAATATTTTAAACTTGCGGACAAAAATTGACACAATTTTGACCTACTTTAGTTGAAAATTCGAAAGAAATAATAATATTATTCAAAATGCGCCAAATTTCAGTGTATAGCTACATAACTGCATCCCCAATAACTTTAATTTTTTGAGTTTTTGCTAAAGAGTCCTCTATCTTTCCACAAAATTCATTGTTACATGATAACTTTTTGAAAATAGTTTTATATGCCGGTATCGATCTTATTCGTAATTTTATTTTTATTAACCCCCTAAAGTTTGCAATTTGAGCCTGAAACTTTCCAGTCTACTAAAAGACCCTAACAAAAAACTTTGTAAATTTGAGATTTTGCAAATAAGTCATTCTATTATGTCTAATTCACAAAAACATTGATTAGTTTTTAGCAAAAAATTGGTTACAAAGATCAGCAAATGACGGTGCAAATCGTTCCATCTAAACATGCATAATTCAACTTGGATTTTTTTTCATATATTGAAGATCAATATGTTTTCTACAACTTTTATGAAGACAATTTTTCCAAAAGACGTACATAGATATGTGTAAAAATTCTAAACCGAATGAAGGTCGGTTGAAAAATAGCAGAAACATAATTGAAACAGAATAGAATAGTTCATGGCAAATTCTATGATTAGATTACAACCTAGTTTTCACCTATAAAATGATATCCATTCGAAGCCTACAACCAATCATTGTGAAGGTCTTGAAGTCCTTAAAAACTTTGTAGGTAATGATTTCTTCAAACAGAGTTGTTTACCAGCTCATATTTGACCTCAAAGATTACTAGTTCAGTGAGCTCAAGTTTGACAGAACATCCAAAAGAGGCATCAATCATCCAACATCCATTCATCCAATCAATATGTCATCAATGTATGTCTAAACAAAGTCTAACATCATCGATATCACAGCATGTGAGTCGCCTTAACAACATATATGAGATTGGCCTTCATCCATCATCATTCAACCATTAAGTTCATAGACTAACCATGAAAAATCCCAAACTAGTATGCCTGTGACAAATTTATCAAAAACTATTTTTTTGACCACGAAAAATTCTAAACTGGTACACATATGATAAATTTACCCCAAACTAATTTTTTGACCATGAAAAATCTCAAACTGGTATATTTATGACAAATTTACCATAAATTGGTATACCTGTGACAAATTTACCCTCCGTTAGTTTCCGTTAAATTGGATTAATACCACGAAAAATCCCAAACTGACAAACTTGAGACAAACGGAGGATAAAATCCAAAAGTAGTACACCTCATCAATTGTCACGTGTCATCAAACTCAGCAATTTGATAGTAAAATTTGACAGAAATTGACGGAGGGTAAATTTGTCATAGGTGTACCAGTTTGGACTAAATTTGTCACAGATGTACCAGTTTAGGGTTTTTCGTGATAAAAAAAATAGTTTGGGGTAAATTTGTTACAAGCGTACCAGTTTGGAGTTTTTCGTGGTATTAACTCTTTTAAAAAACATACCTTTGTTTAACGGTTCTTCAAAAGCTCAAGTGAGCTTACTCAGCCTTCTATGAACTCCATGAAGGCGGAGAATTAGCTCACAATTTGAATAGACCAAGATAAGAACAAAGTCAGAACAAGTTTGATGAAGTGCCAAAGGAAATCAGCGATAATTGGTGAGAGTCAGTGGCTAATCAGTCGAGTTTCAGCCATGGAAACTTCGAGCACAAGCAGGGGAGCTCGGTCACATGAGCTAGAGCGTCGGAGGAGGTCATCGAATCGCCGGTTCGACAATTGGAACTTCTGGATAGAATCACCGATTTAAACTAGTGAGTGAAACCGTTGGAAAATGGACGCTGATCGATGTCTTCTGGTAAGGTTTTAATTAGCCAAGCCTTACGACCAAGTTGGGGGAACCTTGGTGCTTATCGGAGCGATGGTGGCACATCAGAAGATGGCCGGTGCCAGTGAGAGGAGGGCTCGGCCGAGAGAGAGAATTTTCTATTATCAAATGACTCCCTCCCAAAATTTTGGAGGAAAAAAGCTTATATACCCTCAAGATCAACTCCTAGCCTTTGATTTTATTTTGAAATCTAATGGCCTAGATTTATCCTTATCCTTATCCTTTAAGAGGATTGATACATGGATTAGTGACTTGTCACTTTAGATGGCTAGTGGTTAAGCAAAGACTCTAATTGGTCTATCCTATTTCACTTGGATTAAGGGTTTAGGGTATTTTGGTAATTCCACTCTTAGAGTGGTACTTTGGTAATTTTGTCAACTTAGGATGGCAAGGGGGTAGGTGGCCAGCTGTTCACGTGCCTGCAAGCCAGAAATGGAAAAAAAGTTGGCTGAAAATGGCCAATTTCTGCCTAAGAAAGCTGCTCCTTGGTCTGCCGGTCGGATCAATTTGACCCGATTTGATAGGGTTGACCAAGTTTGACTAGTCCGGTTCGAAGGGCAAATCTGATTGGATTTTGTTCAATTTTATCCCAATCTTTTCTTTTTTGTTCTATTTAGGCTAGATTGAAAATTCCCTAACCAATTTGGATCAATTTTGGATTTTTTAAAACTTTTCATTTGATTATATAGTCACGATACGCCTAAATCTCTCTTTTTCTAACTAAAACAGCTAGGCATTCTAGACACATTGGTGCAAACTTAATTCCTTTGGCCAAATTAATTGTTTAGAGGTAATTTAGAATGCTAAACTAGAGTAAGTTAAAAAGAATTGGATCAATCGAAATTATTCAAGCTCCGTTTTAGCCCTAAACCTTTCTAAATGTAGCTAAATCTACTCAAAGGTGAATGAATTGGCGAAAATTGAAGTTAGATTATGGTTTGGGTTAATCCAATGAGTCCAATTTTGATTTTTGCCTCTCAATTTGTAAGTAAATGATTTGGGATTGCTGTTCGAGTTCAATTTTAGGGTCAATTTTCCAATGTACTTGAAACTTGAAATTGATTTGGCGCTTTGGTATTTTACATCCTCTAGATCAAATGTCTCAAAAGGAAGAAATTCTAAAAATGCTAATTAGAGGCATTAATTTTATTTTTGGCCAATTTGGGTTTAATTGTCCTCAAATTGGGAAAAGTATGTTCCTATGTGAACTTGAAAGTGCAAAAACTCAATTAAGATAGAAAGAACATGTTTTATAATCTTTTCTGAAATTTTCTATATGTTTTTTTGTTTTTTGTTTTTCAAATTTGGGCTAGGAAAATTGATTTTTCTTTAGGTCTAATTCAACAATTTTTTGAAAACCGAAAGCACAAAACTACTATGCCATTTGGGCTCTTTCTATGTGAAAATTCTAAATTTGACCCGAGATTAACTTTTGGTCAAATATCGATCAAAGGTATGACCAAAAAGTCAACCATTGACTTTTTGGGGTTAGGATTGAAATAGGCTCTAAATGCTATCCCAAAGCTAGGCCAAAAGAAAAACGACTTGTTTTGGGTCGGGAAATAGGTTTTGTTGTGATCGAAACTTAAATCTTGCATTTTGACCTTTTTATGACTTAACGGCTAAAAATTAAGTGTCAACACATGTAACCTCAGTGCTTGTATTTGAGTCGCCAACAACTATGCCCAAGTCCCCCAGCAGCCTACCTAGGTACCTAACTCTTAGTCTTGAGTCCATCGTGTTGGTATTGATTCCTTGACAATTGGGCCAATCCACAAACGCACGCAGAGGAGGAAAATAAAAAAAAATGAAAAAAATAAAGAAATATAATAAAAAAAGGAAAAGAAATTGAAAAATAAAAATTAGAAAATGGATGAAAAGAGAGGGAATTCCGGGCGGGAAAACAACCGAAAAGAAAAAAAAAGAAAAAAATAATAA
>BCNH02000010.1:12281882-12336263 GCA_001662345.2 Metrosideros polymorpha var. glaberrima | reverse complement strand
GGACCGGATCCCTCACCCGGTCCGACTTCCTTTAAAAAATAAAATAAATAAATAAAATGAAAAATCGAAAAAAATTCAGAAAAATTCAGAAAAAATCCAGAAAAATCAAATAAATAGAAAAATACTAATCTAGACTTTCAGGGTTTAGATTCAACCCTTTTTGGACCAGTTTCCTCGACATGGTCCGAATCCCGAAAAAAAAAATTTTGGAAAATCAAATTCAAATCAGATAAGCCATTAGGGCTTTACAATAGGATTTTGAATGCATTTTATTTTTTAGACACAATGCATAGGATGCTGTTTGCATTTTTCAATTCGATTTCTCTTGATTGCGCATTTAATACATTGATTGTCATTTGTTTTCCTAGCCCGATTAGGATAAAATGTTAAGGAAAAGATTGTTTGGACATTTTAGTTGATAATTGGTCGAGTTTAGGTACCGAAAGGGCATTAGTTGGATAACTATTGTAACCAAGTCCTCGAACCTAGAAAATCTCTGGTTGCGTAAAATTCGAGGCGACATTCTCGTTTCGATCGGTTTCTAGCCGACCCTAAATAGGCTAGTGGCGACTCTGAAACGACAAATTAGAAATTTCTGAAAATTTTTTTGGAGACGGTCGCGACATATAGAGGCCTCGCTAAAGACCTCGATGCCCATGTTCGGGTCCCATACTACATGTCTGGATTGGCTCCCACACCCATCACTAACGCTCGAGCTCGAGTCCATTGAGGCCGACAACTGGGCCCAAGACCTTGCCCCATGCCAGGGATCTTTATTTTTGTGCCCAAATACCCGGCTCCCAAGCTTAAGTCACCATCGCCTAAGATTGTGTCTAGGAGGTTAGGCCCGAGTACATAATTGCCCGTGTCAAAGTCCCCGAAACCATGCTTAGGACCTCAATGCCCATGTCTGCATCCTTAGCGACTGTGCTTAGGTCCCCTAGGCCATGTTTGGGTACTTGGCTCCTGCAGCCAAGTCATAATGTCTTGGCCCCGAGTCACCAAAGGCTTGAGCCCAAGTCCCTTGAGGCTAGGCCTAAGACCTTATTGCCCACGCCCAAGTCTTCGGCAACTAAACCTAAGTACTTGGCTACCCACGGCCAAGTCACTAGTACCTAGGTCCGAGTTCATCGAGGCCAAGCCCAAGTCCTCGATGCCCATGCTTGAATTACCAATTGATGGGCCTAAGAAACTTTGCTTCTTCGACCAAGACCTATGTGGCTTGGTGTCGCTTATATCAACCGAATAGTGCATGTCTCATTAAGAAAATAAAATCAAGTTTTTCTTTCCAAACGACGTAAAATAATTTCAAATTCATTTTCATATTTCAGCCAAACATCGAAAAATATTGTCAATTACCTGAAAAATGACTTCTTGAAATATATTTTTGAGAAATATCAAAATTTTCACAAAACAAACGGAACTTAGTCTTTTATACAGCTCCTTACCTTAATTTCGATGCCATTGATCAATGTAAATGTGACGAATATAATGCATCGTTGTTGTTGCTCATTGCAACGACGACGAACGTTTGTTTTCGTCATTGTTGATCAATGCAACAACGACGAGAGTTTTTTTGTCATCGCCTTAGGTTTGTTCTAGTCTAGTCTGCTTTGACACAACGACACTTATATTTCATTGCTATAGGGGGTGGATCAATGGTGACGAAATGCACGTTAGTCGCATTTGGTCTCTCAATGGCAATGGAATTTGTGTTTCATCGCCATGGCTTGGCCTACGGCTACGAACTTAGGTTTTGATCGCAATAGGATATCTTTGGCGACGAAATTATGTTTGTCGTAGGAAAATGTCACCATATTCCTATTTTTTTTTTGTGTACTTGTTACAAACGAAGAAGGATGGACAAGGCAGCGAACGAAGGCGCTTGGAAAATGGTTTTCTGTATATTCATTCTTCTGTGTTACAGTACTATGTCTACATATATAATACAAAATTGTATACACAAAAGGAAAGAATAAAGAAATATGGATCAATTTTGATTCTACAATATTCTGATTGATGCTCACGATATGCATATCTGTCAACACTCCCCCTCAAGCTGGTGGCTTATATATGTCCAAGACACCCAACTTGCTTAATAGATATGCGTGTTGTCTTTGACACAAGCCTTTGGTGAAGATGTCTGCCGGTTGTTTTGTGGTATTGATTCCACTCGTCTTGATTATCCCCTCTTGGATCTTCTCTCGGGTGAAGTGACAAGCCACTTCTATATGCTTTGTCCTCTTGTGAAATATAGGATTCTCGGCTAGTTTGATGGCCGCATCATTATCACAAAATAACGTTGTTGGTCCTTTAACTTGAACACCAAGATCTAATAGGAGTCCTCGTAACCAGACTATTTCGCACACTGTCTTGGCCATTGCCCTATATTCCGCTTCAGCTGACGATAACGATACAGTTGGCTATTTCTTGGTTTTCCACGAAAGTAGAGACTTACCCAGTTTGATGCAAAATCCAGTGACTGATCTTCGACTCATCGGGCATGTGGCGTAATCGGTGTCACAATAGGCAGTCATCTCTATATTGCAATCTCGTGATAGAAAAATTCCCAATCCCGGTGATTTCTTCAAATACTTCACAACCTTTAAGGCAACATTCATGTGAGACTGCTTGGGTTTGTGCATAAACTGACTCAAGGTCTGTACCGCGAAACATATATCTGGCCCGGTCATAGTGAGATAAATCAACTTCCCCACTAATCTCTGATAGCTGGACGGATCCTCGAGCAATGAATCATTCAATTCTGATGATGACTCCGCATCATATTCAACTGTGGTCAATCTGATATTTTGCTCAATAGGGATAACAGCAGGCTTACATCCCGACAATCCTGCCTCTGATATGATCTCAAGGATGAACTTCCGTTGACTAAGAGAAATTCCCAAATTTGAACGAGCAATTTCTATGCCAATGAAGTATTTGGGTGGTCCGAAGTCTTTGATATGAAAAACAGAATGTAGATATTCTTTTAAAGCTTTGATGGCCAAATCGTCATTTCCCATGATAAGAATGTCATCCACATAAATTATCAGGTATATAGATGATATATCTTTTTGCCATGTGAATAAGGCATAGTCATGCTTAGATTACGTAAAACCTGCCTTGATGAGAGATGCTGTGAATTTTGCGTACCACTGTCGTGAAGCCTGTTTCAGCCCATATAAGGATTTATGGAAACGACATACTCCAGACTCCCCTTGTCTCCGTAAACCTTCTGGGATGTCTATATATATTTCTTCATCAAGATCGCCATGGAGGAATGCATTGTGAATATTCATTTGATGTAATTTCCAGTCACGAATGGCAGCAATGGAGAAGAAAGACCTTACAGTGACATCTTTGGCTACGGGAGAAAAAGTCTCGTGGTAATCGAAACCTTCTTTCTGCGTGTATCCCTTGGCAACAAGACGTGCCTTGTATCGTTCAATTGATCCTTCTGCCCGGTACTTAATCTTGTACACCAATTTGCACCCAATCGGCTTGCGATGAGGGGGTAAGGGAACTATTTCCCATGTGTGATTTTCAACCAAGGCTGTCAATTCTTCCTCTATAGCCTTTTGCCAGCGCGGATCATAAACAGCTTCCCGATACGATGTGGGTTCCCTGGCCTCGGAAATACGGCTGATGCAACACATATGATCCGGGGATAATTGCGCGAAAGATACATAAGAAGAGATAGGCTATGGAGTACCTGCTGTACAGGAGGAAGTACATATATAATCCTTAGTCCATGTGGGGGATGAGTAGTCCGACCAGATCGCCGTGGCGCAACTGCCTCAATCATAGGAGAAGGAGATCTATCAGACTCGGAATGAGCCGCGATGTCTAGAGAGGAATGTCCGCTAAATGGCGAAGTGGCTTCTTCAGTAGGTGGGGTGAAAGTACTAGTGTGATTGGTTGAGGAAACATCGTTCTCAATCGTTGGGGAAATAACTGGCACATTCGTCGGTATGACCATTGGATATGGCAGTAGGTCTTCTTCAAGCAAGAACCTGTTGTTTTGTGAGGATGATTCTATGTTGTCAGTTGGAGATTCCAACTCCTAGAAAGGGAAAACCTCTTCATGAAAGATGACGTCTCTGCTGACAAAGAAATCTCCAGACGAATGGTCATATATACGATATCCCTTTTGCAAAGTCGGATACCCCATAAATATGCAAGGATGAGCACGTGGATCAAGTTTATCTCGTGGACCCACAGTTGTAACATAACAAAGACACCCGAAAACCTTAAGGTGATTGGTTTCGGGCTTCTTTCCATAGAGCAGTTCAAAAGGGCTCCTACCACCGAGAACTTGAGTAGGCATGCGATTAATTAAGTAGGTGGCTGTGATCATACAATCTCCCCAGAAAGGCTCAGGAATGGAAGCTTGGAATTTTAGAGCACGAGCGACCTCGAGAATATGACGATGTTTCCTTTCAACAACACAGTTTTGTTGAGGGGTGTAAGTGCAAGTACTTTTATGTAAAATTCCATGAGAAGAAAAAAGATCTTCACAATCATGATTGAAAAATTCTTTCCCATTATCTGTTCGAATTTTTTGAACAGATTTTCCAAATTGATTTTGGGATACTGAGAGAAAGAATTTCAATTTAGAAAAGACTTGACTCTTCGATTGCATGAGAAATACCCATGTAGTGCGGGAAAAATCATCCACGATTGTAAGGAAAAATTTGGCCCCGTCACGAGTCGGAGTGTGGTATGGGCCCCAAACATCAACGTGTATAAGGGCGAAAATACTCGTTATGCGAGTAGTGCCTGATGAGAAAGGAATTCTCGATTGTTTTGCTAAAGGGCAAATTGGACACTGAGGATAAGGATAAGAAGTAGTATGCCCAAGACGTTGGTGAAGAATGGAAACTTTATTATTGGCATTACATAGTGATTGCCGTTTATGGGAAAACAAAAAATTCTTTGGGAATGTAGTCCAGAAATATAGCCCATCGGAAATTTTACCCGAGCCCATCGGTTTCCCAGTCGAAAGGTCCTGAAATAGACAATTATCAGAATTGAAAAGGACGCGACAAGAGTTATCCTCACAAACTCTAGAGACGGAAATGAGGTTGAATGTGAATTGTGGGACATATAGGACGTTTTGGAGGGTTATGTGGGGACTGAGTTCAACGATGCCAATTTTTGTGACAGGAGTAGTGTTTCCATTTGGGAGTCTCACAAATGTGGATGAGTCATGTTTTTCACAAACAACGGAATAAAGACTGTCATCGCAGATAATATGATCATTAGCCCCTGAATCAATCACCCATGCACTACTCGTAATTGAGTTCATCAAGCAATAGGAAATACTTGAGAAGCTAGCCTTTTTGTCATCCACTTCCATCAGTTTTAGAGCCCTCATCAATTGCTGGTATTGCTCATAGGATACCGGCTGATTGATCCCAACAACTTGATGTGCCATTGATTCCTTTGCCCTTTTTTCTTTTTCACCTGGTTTCCCATGTAACTTCCAGCAAGTTTCCATTGTATGATGTGGGCGCCTGCAAAAATCGCAATGTAATTTGCCTTTATTTTTCTGGCTCGTGCTACCTGACCTTGTGGAAGAGTTCTGGCCGTCGGTTCTTTGGAAAAAGTGTGCTGATGTGGCGTTGCGAGAGCCCTCGGATTTGGCTAATGGGCGGACATAATTGGAGCCGTCCGATTGACCAGATGGATCGTGGCCCTCCGTGTGATTTGAGAACCCTTTAGGGTTTCCACCTGAGAAACTCCTCCTTTCTCCTTCGTTCTGCGGTCTCTCGCCCTGCGGCCTCTCGCTTGGTCCCCTCTGTCGCTGGTTCGCATATGCTCCGAGGATGATGCCATCGCTTCTCCTGTCATGGCCTGAGGAAGCAGATCTTTGGCTTTCCTCCTGGATTGTGAGTTGATACATTCGGCCGAGAGGCGGGGGTGGCTCCATCACGAGGATTTGTGTTCGGAATGCCAGGTAATCCTTGTTGAGGATGAGAAGGAACCGCGTTGCCTTCTCCCGTTCCTCAATTTCCTTGTACTGCTTCAAGGTCGCCTCGAGACCGTCGAGTTTTTCTTCGACGGCTTCAAGCTCATTCTAAAGGGCGTACAGCCTGTTGAAGCAGGCTTTGATTGAGGAATTTCCTTGCTTTAGCTCCGACAATTGCTGTGTAATGGCAAAGATTCTGGTCCGATCAAGCTTCCCGTACATCTCTTTTACATTCTCCCACATTGTCCGCGAATCCTCCGTCAGGGGTTAACCAGCCATGACCTCTAGGCTTATGCAGTTGTCGATCCAAGTGCGGACGAGCTAGTTGCATTTGTTCCAGAGTCGGGTATGACGCTCGTTTGCCGGAGTCGGGACGGTTCCGTCGAGGAAGCCTTCTTTGTCTTTGGTTATGAGCGCACATTGGAAATCCCTTGCCCATGTCGAATAGTTCTTTGGTCTAGTGAGTTGCTGAGAAATCAACCGGAGCTCCGGTCCATCTGCTGTGCCGACGTACAGGGGGTCGTCGGGTTCCGGGCGGCCAGTGATGACCGGAAAAGGAAATGACGCGAATCCGGGTTGAGGAGTCGGGTAGGGATTCCCACCCGAACCCGTACTCCTCGGATCTGTCGTATGACCCGAGAGTGCTATTCCGGGTTACATTGCCAGGTATGGGTTCCGGCCCGTATCAGTGGTGCTTGGGTCTGAGGTCGAGGCTTGTTTCGAAATGGGCTCTTGTGGCATTCCATAGGCCCATGGGTTGTATGGGCCTTGAATTGGCATCCATTGCAGAGGCTGTTGTGGCGAGGCTTGAAAGGGCACCCACTGAACCGGTTGTACCTAGTTTTGTGCGGGCTGCACTGGATCCTGCACTCGCTCCTCTCCAGTAAGTTGCTCCGTGCGCTGTACCCGCTCCTCTCCAGTAAGTTGTTCCGTGTGAATGACATTCTGCAAGTTTGTGTTTCCTGCATCTTGATTTGTGGCCATGGTATTTGGTGTTCGGTTTATGGTAAGGTAAGTGTTGAGTTTATCTAAACGCTGATTTCCACGCCGGAGTGCTAATGCTGTTTTGCAGGTTAGATTTGCAACAACAGACTAGAAGGGCACGGATTAGCAGCTCAGATTTGCGGAAGCTGGATTTTGGTGTCGTGGGTATTGCTCTGATACCATGTTACAAACGAAGAAGGATGGACAAGGCAGCGGACGAAGGCGCTTGGAAAATGGTTTTCTATATATTCATTCTTCTGTGTTACAGTACTATGTCTACATATATAATACAAAATTGTATACACAAAAGGAAAGAATAAAGAAATATGGATCAATTCTGATTCTGCAATATTCTGATTGATGCTCACGATATGCATATCTGTCAACAGTACTGATGCTTCCTATAGCTCCTTTTCCCGGGTAAAATTGCTAATACCGAATCTTTTATAGTTCCTTGCCTTGACGACAACGCTATAATGGGTCGTTCTTGACTTTCTAGCCACAAGTGAGAATGCTTGACAGCGGCACTATGCTTGTGCCCTTTTAGGGCGAACACTGCGTCATATCATATTTGATCCCTTGTGGGAACATAGAATTTCATAGAATGGTGTTAATGTGAGGTATCCAGCATGGTCTCTTCCATTTGTCTTGTGCACATGCACCACGATTATACAATAGTTCTCATCATAATTATACTTCACAGCAAACATGCGACGTGTCGTGCTGTGTGTGTTTGGGAAGAGTCATGTGACAAATCCCCCAATTGCTCGTGAGGAAGAATGAGGTTATAGATGCAATTCTAATGGTTTACAAGGTCATGTGACAAACCTTTGGTTGATTGAATACAAACAATTTTGTAATATCATATTATAACTGATGTTAAATCAGCTTTATATCCTCTAGCCATCGACCATCGGTGCGATACCTCCTCGGCCACATCGCTCACTCACTCTCTCTCTCTCTCTGTGGAATGTGAGGCAGGCGATCTCCATGTGAGCAACCACCGGAGTCACCGCCGACATGGTGGTGGGGAGCGGTGCAATGGAGGAGGACAGGGCAGAGCAATAAAGATAAAGAGAGTGCAAGCAGCTGGGCGATGGCAATCGGCGTGCTGGGGTCGTCTCGGTGCAAAAAGAGAGCAACCGAGGCAGCATAAAACCAGGTCCGAGCTAAGAAGAGAGGGAAGAAAACCTGTGGTTTAGTTAGTTTTGGTCGTGGTAAAGGCAGGGCCATATCTGCAAAGTCATAGATACATCTAAAGCTTCAATTTAAGATGTTACTATGTCACTCGTCAAAGAGGATTAAATTCGAGATGTAAATTTATCACCCTAATTTTGGAGGATTTCAATCCATCATATTTCTCGGCCCAAGGATCAATTACTGTTTTTTTTAATCATTTTGCTACAATAATTATTATCAGTCGACTATATCTTTGGATATAACAGCACTTGATTCAAAATTCAACTGAAGGATGTCTCCAACGATCTTCGCAACGCAACCAATCGGAACACGACATGTCAGCATTCAGGCTCTTAACGCGAGTGCTCTTTATTCATCAACACTTTCGGAGCTTAGTCGAGACTCGAGAGAGGCAATTTGCGATTTTGCTGATGAGACTTGATGTAGAGAAGCAAAACTCGGAGAGAATTCATCCGAGTCGGATCACATGGACGTGTTTATTGAGGTATGCACGTGAAGGCCCCACCTTGTTAGCGTAAAAACACACGTCTCCCAAGCCCACTTGACTCCTACCCAACTTGGAATTCACAGATCTCTCTCTCTCTCTCTCTCTAAAATTAGATGGTTTCCATTGCAAACACAGTTTATCATTATGGGTTTCATAGGAAATGTTTAATTAACATCAACACTCCGCTTGTTACGCGAAGCATAAATAATTTTAAAAATTATATTTTTAAAGATATCACCTGTATCGATTGAAATAATTAGTCAATAAAAAATGTTATATTATCGACAACAATTTGTGTCTGAACATTTTTGTAGATGATTAATTTTTTTTTTCGTTCGTTCATATTTGTAAGCAACACAAGCAAATTTTTTAGGAAGCTCCGTTTGTTTCTTGAAAAATGAATTATTTGAAAACCATTTTCTTGAAAATGATCACTTGTATCGCTTAAAATAATTAGTCAATGAAAATATTTTCATTATAGGCAAAAGGTTATCTTTAAATATATTTGTGGACGATGAAAATGTTTTTTTGTACATTAATTCAATTGATAAAAGTAATCATTTTTAGAAAAATATTTTTCAAATCGGTCTTTTTTCGAGAAACAAATGCTCTATAATATATGCATTTAAAGGGGTTAAAGTGATAAAATTTAGTACACGTCACTGGTCCAATAACATGTTGTGAAATAATATTTCAGTAATTACAAAAATGACAAAAAATTCATCACTAAAGCAACTCTCTCAATGTTTTAAAAGAGTATGCTATTCAAAATGGTGTGATAAATTTTAGATGAGACCGATGAACAAAATGGCTAGCGCATCTAAGTTTAAGAGTGATAATAAGCATACTAAAAAATCTTGCTAAAACTCTCATGCTTATTAATATGGAGCTATTCTAATGGATGTTAAGCAAGCAAATCATTTAATGCATGGGTCTAACTTATTTTAACATCCAATTGAATATGTCCACATTACTTAGGGATAGAATTTTAATAAGATTTCTTAATAAGCTTAATGCCATTTTGTAAATAACTTTGTGCATACTTCATGCGAGAGTACTTTCCAACATCACTGAATAACTCTTCGACCCTCTCTCGCTAGCGAACACACACAATTAAGTACCAAGCATTGACCACTGCTTCCAATGCATTTGTCTTTATGAAATATAACATGGCTGTCTTTGTTAATGTACTGTCTCTGTCTCTCTGTCGCTCCCTCTATTGGGGGTTTCTTTTTTACTTACCCTAGTGGTCCTCCCTCTTCCTTCATCACTTTCTACTCCAGTGCATTCATAGGTTATATAATAACTATTGAACTTACCCTCTTCTTCGCCTCCTTCCTCTCTCGTTCCTCTCCTCGAACCCAAAACTCTTGCATCTTCTCTGTCCAACATAGTCCATCAGAGTTAGTTTCTCATACTTTTTTCTACCAAGAATGTCTAACCGAAGGTCGTCAACGACACAGGCAGGTACTCCCTCGAGAATCACCGATGATCAGATGATTGAGCTCGTCTCCAAGCTCCGCCAGCTCCTTCCCGAGATTCGCCATAGCCGCTCCGACAAGGTACTTTCATGCCCTATCTATATGTGTGACCCAACTGTAATATGGCGAGCTGATACCAAATTATCATGTTACAACTGGAAAGAAAGGTTCCAACAACGATGGTTTTTTTTTCTTTTTCTCTTTTGTGGGTTGAGAAAATTGATAAAATTCAGGGTCTTTTGTCAAGGAAAAATGTATGTTGGAATTTGAGAAACGCTAAGCATAAGTGCATGCAAATTAAGTTTTTAAAACTGGCTGAACATTTTTTAACTCACTGAACACGTTCCGAGGTCTGCCTAAAAAATCAGTCGCTCCAAATACCAAGGAAATGTATTTTCACATATAATATGACCATCCCACGTTTGACTTAAACAGTCGAGACTTGTGGTTGTACTATGATACACACACTGATTTGCGTGTGTACATATGACTGAACAAATTCCATGAGCACTAAAGAAATGAAAGACCCAAGACTTGTCCAAGTCATCGAAAATGGCTCGGTTGGGACTTTTACTTCTGTCAGAAATGTCCGCAAAAGGTGCCACCTTAAGCCGTATAATAATTAGATTACTGAAGACGACGACGACGACGATGATGATGCTGCTGCTGCTGCTTTCCCAATGTTATGTAGGTTTCAGCTTCGAAGGTGTTGCAAGAGACGTGCGGCTACATCAGAAACTTGCATAGAGAGGTGGACGACCTCAGCGAGCGACTGTCGCAGCTATTGTCCACTGTTGATGCCGATAGTGCAGAAGCTGCCATTATTAGGAGCTTAATCATGTGATCAATAGCTCTCTTAGGGTTGGGATTAATTGTTAAATTGCTTCTATATTTATCTATTTCTCACTCCCTAGGGTCTTGGTCTATCTTTCTATCTAGATGAAACCCAGTCAGGAAAATTTAGTTTCATTTTGATTATCCCAGTAAGGATATAAATGTATTCAATGTAGTTTCGTGGGTAGTTATGCATAATCAATGTAACAATGATGCTGTGAGAGTACTTTCTTATTTATCCTTTTTTATGTTTCGTCCATTGTGTGGGAGTACTAATTAGTTGTCATTAAGCGTTCACTACTACAAGTGATGATGATATAATTTTGCGTGATTTAGATAGAGCGTTGCTTGTATATCCTCATACGAATGAGTAATGCTAGGACAGCTGATTGAAATCTTACTTAATAAAATGATCGATGTGTCCAACTTTAAGTGAATGATTTAGTCAGTGGCCCGTTCAATCACCCACCGAGAGTTTCCGACATTATTTTGTGAAGCTTTTCAGAATACCATTGTTCCTATGAACTCCAGGGTTGTTGATTGCTTTGTTAGTTTCAAATCCTCGGGGTTAGCATAGTTATTAGAGGTCACCTGTTCAAACCCTACTAACTGTGCAAATTGCTCCAGGATAAGGCCAAAGGGTGCGTTTGGTTCAGTTTTTCTAAAGGAATTTAGGCCTCTAAAGTCCCTTGGGAAAAAGTTAAGTCGTTTGGTAAATATTTTTTGGACCACTTAAGGGAAATGCCAGCATCGGCAAAGTTGAAAACCCAAAGAAGGCTGGGACCACCTTGGGCTTTTAGCATTTACGAGAGGCACGTTCGAAAATTAATAATATTTTTTCGTCCCAAATTGCCCCCACTCATATTTAATTATTTAGTCTTGCCCTCATGATTGTTCATCTTCAAGTTGTAGATTTGAGCAAGATGGACACCAGCGCAGCTCAAAGGAGCTGGGTAGATGCCAGCGTGGGGTCGCGCGGCCTTGGTGACCCATCGCCTTGCTTGCGAGACATTACAGTCCAAATTTGGCACTTGGCTTGCGAACTACCGGAGTTCGGATCTGGCTTGCTTGAGGATGCGTGACCTCAGTGTTGCCTCACCTAGGGTCACACAACCTCAGCAACCATCTCCTAGGGTCACGTGACCGTCAAAGGCCAGATCTGATAGGCTCGACCGTTGAATGGCCAAATATGGCAAGCTCAAGGTCGTGTGACCTAGACATCACCTCTCTTGAGGCCTCGCCCCCGGCAACTCATCCCCTAGAGTCACTCGACCTAGGCTACCCTCATCTTGGGTTACAACATCGCGACAGGCCTCGCCTGAGCTTCATCAACCTGTCTCGCCTGAGCTTCATCAACCTGTCTCATGCTGCTTTCGCTTAGCTTTGATGAGGGTTGTGACAAGATTTGCTATGACAAGGGTCACTGGTCGACACTTGTCTGGTTGATCGTCACCTTTGGTCGCTACCGATGCTCGCCAATGATCGTAGCCGAAGCTTGCTCAAAGTCCCTGCCCCCTTTGTCGATGCTCACCTATTCCTGCCCTCTCTTTTTTCTTTGTCTTTTGTTTTGGTTACTTTAATGTTGCTTTATACAAAATATACATCAATAAAACCTTATTTGATTTCAGCAAATTTACCTACATTCAAAGATCCTCAGGATAAGTGGCTTTACATCCTCCAAAGCCAAACCAAGTGCAATTTTAACTAGTTCGTGAGCTTTACAGGATATTCCATAGGTTTTAAGTAGCTGGAACTCTGCGATTATGCCCATGGTTTAATAAAAAAAAAGTCAAAAAGATGATAGGTTTTTTAAGTTGCTATCACATTCTCGTCAAACCATCTAGTAGGCAAACTACATTGCGCACAATGATTTAATGATGCGTGTGTGGGCAAGTGACTTCGAACTAGTTTGTTTACAAAGGAGAGTACGCCTCACTATATAGAGAAGCTACTACATAGGAAATGGACCTAGAATTGAAAGCAACATGGGAACCACCCTAACATTAAAGACACATGGAAAACTAGAAAAAGACATAATCAGAAATAGCATTAAAGGCCTAGGAACTAATGAATGCAATAAAAGACATGGGAACTAGGAGTCGTGACTCTTTAGCCTTCTAAATTAGTCCACCAACAATGACTAGCAGATAATCACTTCAAAAGAGCATTAAATCACCAAGGAACTTGTACCAAATAACACCCTTCAATATATCATCGATCAACAACGAATTTGGCTCCCGCATCATTTAACAAATGCAGTACGTCTTGCAAATATATCAACTTAATTTAGTCTAGGACTTGTGAAAGCATAGGTAATAGCATGATTCTTTTTAAGAGTTTCCATTTTAAGCAAAGTGGTTATGCCCTTCAAGAGAAAATAGTTACATGCTTAGTGCTGAGATTTGTCGGTAAGAAGGGATCAAGTGGGCATACTACGTCACCTCGTGAGCTCCATACATTACACAATCATCATGCAGATTTAATCTAGCGAATTAACAATCATTTCGTGAATTATTTTCGATCGTGACATGCAACATTATAGATTCATTGTCAACATAGTTTTCTTGTTTGGTACGTGTATGAAATGAAACTTGCATTGAAGATCGATGTCATTTTTGGCGAACAAGAAAGACTCGAGCGTTGGTATTAAATATAGAGTTGCTTGCATGAGACCCAATTACAGTCTAATAAGTAAGCCGATTTCGAAAGACTCGAGCGTTGGAATTTTTGGGTTGTGCATTCAAAACGACCTTCGTTTTAACTAGGAACTGTATCGTCTTTGAAGGGCTGGCCCTTGTTCTGCTGCCTTTTTCAGTTGGGAAATAATTGGGAATGAGAAGAAATTGAATTAGACTTTGAGACATGATAACACTCTTTGTAAGGAATTATTTGCTCCACAAAATTGCTAATGATTCTGGCAAAAATCCTCCAGCATACAATATTAGATAGCAATTATAATATTTCCCCAAGAACTCTGATGGGAAACAATCGAAAAGATGGATGTATGTTTCGGAAAAGAAAACGAAAATGGGAAGTTGAAGTAAAAAATATTGAACAGAATCTTAGTATATATATTAGCTAAAAGACACAACTCTTCATGTCCGAATAACTATAAATTCGAACACACCTTTTTAGAAATTGTAAGAGCCCTTAATAACCATTTGACAAAAATAAAAATAAAAAAATCGAATTTAAAAAATAATAAAAATAAATGTAACTCCTTTGGGAACTATTGCACTATTTCAACAGGGCACGCCATATAGCTTATATTTATAAATCTGAATTTCAATAAATAAAAAAAACTGTTAATTAGTGCCAATTTTGGTTTACGTGCGTGCAAGCATGCAAAGTGCTTAGTGCGCCTAATAATCGCGCCAAAATCACACACCCACACACATGCTAAAAGACCTTCATACTTATAAAGTGATCCACACATTCCCAACTTTCCTATGTGGAGCAAGAAAAGACACTACTTTGTTTTTTTTTAACAAACAATTAACATTTTCCAGGGTGTTCGTGCCTTATCTTTATGGCCGACAAATGGTCCTTTGAACTCCAAAGGTCGATTCAAAGCTTAAAGGGTCCTTCCTCTGGAGACTTTGACTTTGAATCTTTGTGGGCATCGTCATATCATGTTTGAAAGATGAGGAATGACTATATGTTTTTCATAGTCAGGCGCCGAATTTTGATTCTGCTCAGGTCCTTCTTGTACTAAATTTGATTTAGAATTCATGGTAAGTACTTACTTTCCCCGATTTTTTTAATAATAATTGGCTTCTAAAGACGAACGGTAAGTACAAGAAGACCGATTTATAGAATTGATGCACTAAAATATAGTGTGACAATTTAAATGTCCAATATTTAAACACTTGCGCTCTACAACATTACTTAATATGTCAATTTTTGAAGACTGATCTCGGTATGTCTAGCAATTGTTATTTGCTAACTTATCAGCGTAAGAACTCGGGTGTTACACCACTAATGTAATTATTCCTATCGATAACTCGACGTTGAGATCAAGACACGTGTCCGCTACCTATTAAGTAGCCACGTAGTGTTTATTTGTAATAAAGTTTCTAGATGTCATCCGGAAAGGAAAATCAACGCATATCATACCACTTAGTCCTTCTAGTATCTTTCCCAATGTGCCCTCAGAAATCAATCGCATTAACATGAGGACGCGTTTCAACAAGATCGAAAAGAGATCATGAAACTCCCAACAACGTGACTCACATGAGCTCATAAAAACATATAGTCAAACATCGATACTAGCTGAACGACACAGAAAGGTGGTTGGCATGCATGATGAGATCAATCGGAAAGTGGGAAGATTATTACGAGGAATTATCATAGGAAGGTTCTCGGCTATTTCATTCTCTCCTTCTGAACTACGACTAGAAAATTGAGGAAAATACGTAAGTTGTAATAGTATATTTGACAAGCAAAGGTACACATGTTTCTCGTGATATGATATTTCTTAATAAGTAGAGAGAGACCGCATAAATAAATAGCATATAAATCTCGTAAGCAAATGTTTTTTATTGTGTGTAAGCCGAATTAAAAAGGACACGTGAAATTTAAATGAACAGGAGGTTGCAAACAAAGAATAATATGAGACAGAAAGCTTAAGCTAATAGCTTAAAAGAGATCACATATGTATAAAGAGAAGTTGCATTCCTCTTTGAGATAAGGTTTCTGACGGGGATTTTTCTATGGTGGAATCATTAACATTTTGAAGAAAATTGGTGGCTTCGGATGTCGGTAATGGGTGGGAACGAGGAAGTTGAAATTATTGCCATAGGTAATGGGTGGGAACGAGGAAGTTGAAATTATTGCCACACTCTTTTGGCATCTTTACTTACTTATTTATTTATTTATTTTCAATGTCAGTTATTTATCCAGGGCAACTTGCAAGCTAACGAAGGGGTTGCTGTCGGTACGGGAGTTATGGGCCATGCTTGGACGCACGGAAATGGGTTTGGGTTAATCGTAATCACATGCATCGGAGTTTATTTAGGGCCCCCTTTGCATTTGCCGTACATAGTGAGTTAATTTCTACTTAATTAAGCGCTTCATGATGTTAATAAGGGTTTGGAACCAACAAAACTAACTTCCATTTATCTGCTTTTGTTGTTTTGAAAATAGTTTTCGAAATTTATTTGGTTATGTCGATCTTCTTTGAAGGGAATCACCAAGAGTAAGTTAACGGATTGCCAAACGAAATGATGGTCCTCTCACGAGACAACGCTACCGCTTAGCGTGGGCTCGCCCAAGCCCATCCAACTACAACTTGAATTCTCAATTTTCAAACATGCAATTTGATTTATTGAGAAGCCGCCACTAATCGTTAATAAATCGATTAGACACCCAAGTAACACATGGGATCTTCCTTACTTAGGCAAACTAGAGATAGATGAATTCGAGAATTTGGTTTCACTAGATTATCTCTGACACTATTTTAGTACCTTTTTTTCTTTATTTGGAAAATGTTTTGCATGCATTTTTTGTCAAATTTACCCATGGCCACTAACATGTGAGAACGATCATTCAGATGTGCAAACAATAAAAATAACACTCAATGATGGAAAACAATAAATAAATTGCGGAAAGGATGGAGAACCTGGAATGCATTAGAAACGTAAGCAAAGCCTCATTATGTCCATTAGAACAGGGTCTCTACAAACTATGACTCCACTCAAAATACAAATGGGTAATGACATAATGCATATGCCAAAAGATATGAATTGCAACGCATGATTATGCATGAACTCAGAAATTCATTTATTGCTAGGATGCAAAACTAATCAATACGCAACCTATGCTGATATTTTTCATACTTTCCTGTTTAATAAATATGACATACATGGAAATTATACTTAGCACTAAATGGCCAAATTTCCATATGATCATGCTTGAATAAATACTAGAAGATGTGCATGAATTAAATTCCTAAATAACATGCACGTCAAGCATTAGATAACTAAACGAATGTTATTGTATATGCAACGTGACTACTGAAATGAATTAACTATTCTAATTAGAATTGTCTGATCTAAAGCTAAGTTAAATTTCAAGCGAGGATATTCTAGCAAAATGATAACTCTTCAGCAAAAGATAACCTTCAAGGGAAAAGATAATTTTAAAACAAAGAGATAACCCCTAAGCTAATAGATAACTCTCTAATAGAAATTAACCTTTAAACAAGAAGATAACCCTTTAGCAGAGTTACTTTATTATTTTTAATGAGACATGCATCAACTTTAGACGTGTGTTAATCCTAAATGCAATCTACATGAAATATCAATAAAATCTTTTTGTATTTTCCTATTTGATCGAAAATTATTTCAAAAGATATTGAGTTAATTTGAAATTGAAATAGGATCCCATAATCTATACATAACAAAAAAGATATGGATTAATTTCAAACGCGCAACACTCGAATGATCTTATGAGATAGTTTTTGGATTTTTCTTTAGTAATTAGTAAAACTGAAAACTATCTAAATCTATATGACGCATTGAATTTCAAATATGCAAGCCCTAAACTATTTTGCATATCTTAAATTACTACATGATTAATATTTAAATTATATATGCAAAACGATATGTAAAACTATGTGTTATGCAATGCATGAGTATCATAATTGATGGAATGAAGCTAGCCTAAGGTATGCCATTATTTAAATTGAAACCCAAGCATTATCTCATAACTCAATACTATTCCTACTCTCATTAAGATTAATTACCAATCCTACCTTAGTTAGGATTAGCATCAAGCAAGGACGTCGGTTGGAGATGGAGGCCGAGAGTGAAGAAGGCCCAGCGGAAGCTTCGGTGAAGATGAGATAGTCGGGATGGTAGCTCACTTCTCTTGGCCGAATCCTCAAGAAACCGCATGGACAACTACAAAAACTGCAGGGGCAGGTAAAAGAGCAACAATTGCAGTCACAGCTGCGAAAACCGCAGGGACAAGGATGGCCCAAAATTGACGCTTGGTGAAGGACACTGAACGAGAGATTTGTAAAGTGTGATATCCCTAAATTTTGACCGACATATTAAGATTGAATTCGATGGATTTTAATCATGAATTCTAATCTGATGAAGAGTTTTGGACGTTACGAAATTGAAATCTCAAAGTTTATCGGTAAACCCTAAATTTTTGGATAAATGACGGTAAGCCAAAAATTGTCATTTATTTGAAAATTGAGAACCAAAGGGACGTTACGAACTTGGCATGAACCAACGGACCTACTTCCTATGAAATTCGGCCACCAAGAGGCCCTATAAGAGGAAATTACCGTTTTGCCCCCGAAAGTCTATTTTTGGCCCAAATAAAGAGCTCATTGGATATCAAGCCCATTAAGCCCTTTAAATTCAAGCCCAAGCTCCCGTGAATAGTGCAAGCCCGTATAAATAGTGCCAAGGGTGGAAATTACTATTTTACCTCTTCTAGAAACTTGGACTTTAGGGGACACATTTAATTGTTTAAGACAAGCTTCATTAAGGCTTTGGCAAGTTGTCTTCTCTCCCTCTGTCTCCCTTAATTGGCCCCCCCTATCCCCTCCCTCTCTTTCTCTCTTTCTTCCTTCTTTCCTCAATTATTTGGCCTTAAGTTATCTTGAATTTCAAGAGCAAGATTGGATAAAATTTTGGAGTTGCATCAATGAGTTGCAATAATGCAACTTGGTGAAGAAGTAGCAAGACAACTCTCTCTTTTTTTCTCATTCTCACTTTCACTCTTTGCCCTCTCTCTCTCTCTCTCTCTTTTTCCTCTCTTCCTCTCTTTCATTTTCCTCTTGGATTCGGCCACCATCATCGCCGCCCCTCACTTTGCCGCTCACCTTGCCACCGCCATTCATCACTGTGCCGAGCTTGAGCTGCATCCTTGCCGCTGTGTAGTCGCGCCGTGCCGTCTCCACCGAGCCGTCCATCACCGTCATTTGCCATACAACGCCGAGTCCAAGCCAAACCGTTCATGTCGTCGCCACCGCTATGTTGCACCCTTGCCACACCGTGTTGCCATTCATCGCCGCCGCTATTAAATTAGTGGATTAACTTCCTAATCCTTGGTTAGGTTGTTAATTGTGTTTAGGATTAGATTAAGTGAAGTTTAGAGTTAACTATGATTTGATTAGTTAACTATGATTGGATTAGGTGATAAGTTATCATGAAAAGATAAGTGGAAGTGATAGGTTATCAAGGAAAAGTGATAAGCTATCATCAAAGGGATGATAAGCTATCGGTAAGTAAGTGATAAACTATCACCAAAGGGGTGATAAGCTATCGGCTTTTGAGTGATAAGCTATCACCAAATGGGTGATAAACTATCGATGAATTATCGATGAGCTATCATGATTAGTTGATAAGCTATCAAAGTGTGAGCGATAAGCTATCAAGGTTTGATTATTAAGTTGTTAGTTAATGTACCTTATGCTTGTGATATGCAATGGTTCTATGCATGCTTTTGTGCCGTTTGAAGGGTAAGTTACCTTGGAAAGATGGTCGTCTCACGAACTATAGCTTTCTCGTTGAAAATAATGTATGTTTGACATATAAATGGTGATTTGTGTGGTGTCGTGCTTAGATACCAAGTTTTACGTATTAGAATAATCTAGGAGGCTTGAAAAATGAAGCACGTGAAGTTTGACGAGAAAAGCATGTCTGTGTGATCACGTGTGATTATTTTATTACATTTTTACGTGTGAAAATGGCAATAAGTTTGACGTATGAATACGAATCATGGTATGAGGACGTATCATTGGTACTTTGGCTAAAAGAAAGAAGAAACGAGAATGGCAAGCATGATTGGTAGGCTCGTGTGATCACAGAAAGAGTACGGACTCCCAAGAGGCTTGGGGATGATGCCCGATTTATCGGATTTCCGACGGGGTCGGGATGATGATGATTTTATCCGATGCCCGACGGGGTCGAATGACGGATTGCGGTAGAGGCCGGACCGATTCTCCTTTATGGAATGTCGTCCATCTCCAAGGGATGTTGTGATGTTGCGGTGCCCAATGGGGTGGGACGATGCCTAGTCATGCCGGAAGACGCCAACTAGGGGTTGTGATGTGCCCTAGAGCGAGCATAATCACTATGCATAAACTTGGAACATGCTTGGATGCATTGCGCATGAGAAATGGTGATATGTGTTTTGATTGTGTGTCTTGTCTAATTGTATTGTTTATAGAATGCTATAACTGATATCATGCAAGGTATGTGCCAAGGCAAGGTAAGAATGTCTGTAGTTTGTCTGTTGATTGAGTTAAGTCACTCAAACCTGTTATAGATGAAGTAGAGCGAGAATTGCTCACCATTGATCTGTCATCAATAATAAGTTGCATATTTAAGGTATACTCTAAGCGAATCAGCATCCTACATGAGACTTAGTTTGTTGACATATTGAGATTTTATCTCATTCATTGTTGTTAACCGCTTTTCAGACCTGTAGTATGAATACGAGAATCGTGCAGTTCGAGGTTCCTACAGACCAAAGCCTTAAGATAACGCCGTACCTGGTCCCTAGTCTAGACTACTGTTATGAGCTTCACGTTACGACGATCTGGGTCGACGAAGGGTCGAGGCATCTAATACCTCACCGTTTTAAGGCGTGGTTTGTTCGCCACGATGATGCCCTCTTTGGTCCTTTGAGGGGTTTTGATGGACTAGATGGAGGTAGAGCTCCAAGCGAAGGAGTTAGGGATCCTATGGACCTAGAGGTTCCTGACGGCGCTGTTGAAGATCCGGAGTCCGACCCAGATGCAGAGAGCAATCTCGAGCCTTCTCCCAAGTACTACCTCTAGGTCAGGCTTGGAGGACTGACTTTTTGGCATAACCCCGTAGTAGTAGTGGAGATAAGTTAACCCCGACCCTGGTATCTTTTGATAGTCTTCATAGGAAGTGGCCCGTAACGAGGGCTTGTACATATAACTTCATAGGGTTAACAAGCATATAAATAAAGTGTAAGTTTTGCTAATGATGTTTGTTTTGCTATTTTTCTTGCTATCTCTATTGTAGTGATTGTTCGGGTGTTTATTAATTGTTTCCGCTTGCGTTAATCAAAAGATAAAAGAATGGGTCGATGACGCGTCCTAGGACGTTGCATTTTTAATGACCCAAGAGAAGTGATAGGGATCGTTGCGCACTCGAGGGCTGGGGTGTGACATAAAGCTTCGCAATTTTGGAGAGTTCTCGTTAAAAAGATGTCTCGAGTTTAAGCCTGCAAAGGAAAATTTTCTTAATTCAAGTAGATTTCCTAGTTGGAGGTTTCCTATTTTGGATCCAATTCTTGTCTATATATAAGAAGTGGATGTTCTTGGTGAAAAGTATCAAAGAGGAGCTTTTACTTGTGAACTACACCTTGAAGTAAGAGAGTGTTGAAGCCGATTAAATCTTAGCGTAAGATTTGTATAATTCATTTATGAGATTGAGAGATTATATCATGAGGAATTCTAAGGCTAAACACTTGTAGATTATTGGATGTAATTGGGGCTTCGGTAAATATTGAGAGTGTTTGAGTGAATCGAGTGTGATTGTAATCTTCATTGTATTACTTGATTTATAGTGGAATTTCGTGCTGCTTTCCCTGTGGATGTAGGTCACTACGACTGAACCACGTAAATCTGGTGTTCGATTTATTTTTCTTTTCTGTCTATTTTAATGTTCGATCGCTTACTTTTACAATAATTGGTTTTAGAGTTTAGTTCGACTGAGTTGAAGCGAATCGATGGCGACAAAAGAAGGAAAAGTGAAAATCGCCATATTTGATGGAAATGATTTTAGTTTTGGAAGATGCAGATTGAAGATTACCTGTATCAGATGAAACTGTACTTACCTTTGTTTGGGAGAAGCTAGAAACGATGAAGCAAGTTGATTGGGAATTACTAGATAGACGAGCGTTGTGTGTTATTTGGTTAATGTTGGCTCGTAATGTCACGTTTAACATCATGAAAGAGATGACCATTGCGAGTTTGATGAAAACCCTATCGAACATGTACGGGAAGCCCTTTGCAATCAACAAGGTCTATTTGATGCAATGTCTGTTTAATTTGAAGTTAAGCTAATATGCTTCGATTGTTGATCATATCAATAAATTCAATGTGATCGTTAGTCAATTGAGATTGATTTGAAGATGATGTATGTGTTTTGATTTTATTATCCTCATTGCTTGATAGTTGGAATACTACTATTACTGCTGTTAATAATTTTTTTATGTCAACTAGTTTGACTTTTAATGGGATTCGAGATTTGATTCTGAGTGAGAACATCCATAGAAAATAATCTGACAGAATCAAATCTGATGAATCTGTATCTACTTCTTTAATAAGTGAAAAGAACTGGTACATGTGTTAGCAAGAGTGTTGGGGCTAACAATATAATCTAGGGGGGTGAATAGGTTGTTTGAGAATTTATGAAAAACATTTGTGGAATAAAACAAGTTCAACTTCAAATAGCAGGTTAAACATCAGCTAAAACATCGGGTCAAACATATGCACATGCTGCACATGTGACTGTTTAACGTATAATGTTGATGATAAACAGATGATGGTAAAAGTAAAGAACTTCAAACATTAGGTCAGACATCAGTAGAAACATATTATAGAAATCAAGTATGTGTTGCTGTTTGACAAACAATGAAGATTACGAACAAGTGTTGCTAGTAGAGAAGAGAAAGAAGATGTGCAAGCAGTTAATGAAAATCTTTCACTTTTCTTGCGAAAATATGATGCAGGAAATAAAGATCAAGTCCAGTAGCTATTTCAGATGCTGTATGCAGTAAATGTGCTGTAAGAGATAAATATCAAGAGAAACACTTGCACATAGTAATTTATAGTGATTCGGCTTATAACCAAGCTTACATCCAATGTTGAGACTAACAGACACAAGACGGGATGGACTGTACTAGTAATATGCTCAACAAGTTACAATTGGCAAGCAATGATCTTGTTACATGATAGATCACACTATCAAGACTTAACTGTTACACTTACTTTTGTACACTTAATCTCTCGCGCTATTACCTTACAGCAAGACTACCCCAAGAAGATCTTTCGAAGAGAACAAAAAAAAAAAATACAACATGATGTAGCAGCTACAAGCAAATATTTCAGATCTATATTGTGCCTCTCTTCTCTCTCTCTAACTCACCAATATTTTGGCCTAGAAGGTCTTCTCTTATATAAACATCTTCAATCTTCCCGTTGGAGATGCTTTGGAGGATCAACTAGCGGTTAGAGATCTGTTGCTGCTGTTTAGAGAACAGTCACTGCTCATACAGTACCTTTTCCTAAACATTTGCAGACTTTTCGGAAATAGCTACTGCTCTTACATTGATTGCTTTTGACATTGCTGTCAGTCGTTATTTCCTGCTTTTTGATAGACATCCTGATCTTCCGTTGTGCAGTTCCAGCCTTCAATGGCTATTCTCCAATGAACATCTTCACATGATGTTTAGCAAGCATCAGTAACCACATCCTACATTACCTCTGATAAATAGCAAGTCCAGCTTTTGTATTGTTCGATAGTGTTGTTTCTATTTTTTGCTCAAGGACACTTCACGATTCTTCACTCAATGGGTCACACCATTTATATCGCTTGGTCCACAAGATCTCAAGGACACTTCGCGATCTTAAACTGATGGATCAGACCATGGATATCGTTCAGTCCTTGAAGATCACCATAAACATTTGCACTCAGCTGATCATTTCTTTAGTCCTTCCAAGAACATTGACAATCTTGATTCTACCAAGCTGTTCATCTTCACAGTCCTTCCAAGCTTTGTCGAACATTCTTGTTCTAGGCTTGTTCACCATCTAAGTCCATCCAACTGTTCACCCGATCTTTGTACATCTAAGCCATCATGAACATCCCCGTTCTTCTCGATTTGTTCACCCTCAATCAAGGTCCTTCTAGATGTTCACCTTTGAAGATCCATGCAGCTTGTAGACATCTTCAATACCCAATATCTTGTTTACCTCATACATCGGTTGATCAACCTTCCTATGTTGTTTATGACCGTTGGCTTTTCACGTAACGTGCATAGGCAATAGAATGTAAAAGCAGCAGAAAGAATAACTTATACACGTGTCTCCAAAAGCGTCGTTTGTGCGTTTCATTAAAAAAGCAAAATTACGAAGATAGTTTTTCGGATTACCTCTCGTAGCGTGCCCTAAGTAATTGGTTCAAATGTTCTTCAGTTCAGGCCCCATAAATGTTGGATCTCTAGTTCAAACACACCACAAATCGAACGTCGAACGAAACGATGAGATCACGATAATCATCACTTCAATTGTGCTAGCAATCTTGTGGACTCCGCACTCTCTCTTGTATTTTGTTTTTCGGCAATCACAAATTGAGAGAGAAAACTGTTTTTCTCTTGCACACACTTTTCACAATTACACACGCACTAATCAATAGCTTTCTGATTAGCAACCGCATACGCACACATGCATGAATTGATCGTGCATGCGCAAGGTGCAGAATTGATTAGGTTGTGCACATTGTGTAGATTGTGCACAACTGCACATGGTTAGCATTGGTGACCGTGTGCTGTACATATGCGCGGTCAGCAACTATATAAATTTTATTATTATAAATAACTATATATATAAATATATATCAGCATGTGTGCATTTTTGGGCACATCAATATGCATCCACTTCGAGTGTGCCTGTTCATCATATGCATGCGAGTCCATGACAAAAAATTAAATAAAATCTTATTTAATTTAATTTTAGTCCGACGCAATTCGATTGCCGTAATTGCAAACAAATTTGCAATATTGTCTTTTCTGTTCAATGTCATCTTAAATTGGTTATGGTGTGTGACATTCTTAGATTCATCACTGAGCTGGTAGTAAAACTTGCACTAACACATTAGTACTCCCAAGAGAATCGATTGTCTCGATCAACCTCCAGATCCTACAATCCATGATTGACATCTAGCAATATTTCATGGCCACCTAGATAGTGTAAATGCTTTAAGAACATAATGAACCTATCAACTTTGGCTATAGTGTAATTCAATCCCTTTGTCTTACTATATCCCGATCGAACAAAGACTATGGAATTTTTGTTAAGTCACCAATTCAATCATATACACAAACCTAATCGACATGCACTTTATATGTGACATAAACAATTTATTCTCAGTTATAATCCCGACTGAGGATTTCAATGCAGTGTCACGATTAGATTGCATAGGACATCATTATTGTACCTCGCATGTAAGAAGGAGACAGATTCCATTTTGTGCACATGTGTAACTTCGTATGTAAACGAGCTATGACCATCAAGTACAAAGACAGATCAACGAACCGTCAATATGCGCACCTATGAATCATAGCCATCTAACACACAAGTTAACACGGTGCCTCAGGTCTAAGGATTATTTACACAAGAATAGAGTAAGAACGATTAGACATTGACCATGCCAAAAGCTTCCATGTTGTTAATCGTTCTATGCATGTCACATTTAGTGAACTTGTCCGGTACAAGCACCTGTGTTCTAACTCGGACATCACAATACCCAATGACTCGTGACTCAATATTCTCTTAAGTATCTAATACTTAATTATGAATTTACGAACGCATCGGTATCAATAAGATCATTAATATCCACTTAATGATTCGTCGACTGAGAACAGTTTAAAGATTCAATCTAACTGTGAACCAGTCACACATATTCTTAACGTCTCAAGAATAGGTTTAGTCACAACTGATCTTACGGAATCATTCATATATAAAAAAAAAATTGGACAAATGAATGAATATGTTTTTACCATTAATTAAATAATAAGAAAATACAACTGAAATCCCTAACATGTAACTATTACATGATTGCTTTAGGACATATATCCAACAATGACAACATCTGCATTTCGGCCTATGTGCATATCACCTGTTGCTACTCAACCAATACATACGTTAGTAGCCTTCCATTGTCTTTCTCATCGTTAAAACAACACAAGGGATTTTCCAACAATCACCACATTGGTGATTATCCCAACAAGGAGTAGTATAAACTTGAACAGACATAGTCAGTCTAAGATTGTGGATGCTATCTGTTGGATTGTGGCAAAATGGGGCATCTTAGAAGAGATTGCTTTAAGGTGAAGAATGAAAGGGTACAAAATTAGAGTTGGGTCTATAGATGATGTTGCAATCGTAGCTGATTGTATTTCGAATATGATTATGTCTTGTTTGTCACTGATTATTCATTGTATGATGGGTGGATTATGGATTTCGATTTTTCATTTCATGCTACACCAAATAGGAATTGGTTTACTACATATCAGTGCACAGATAGTAGTAAAGTACAATTGAAGAACAACATTGAGTACGATGTTGTAGGTGTTGAGGATGTTAGAATCCGAATGCATGATGGTGTTGTGAGAACATTGACTGGAGTGAGGCATGCTTTAGAGTTGAAAAAGAACCTGATTTTCTTGAGTGCCCTGGATTTAACTGGGTGTCGGTATTCTTCAGAATGTAGAATTTTGAAAGTTGTTCGAGGTGCCTTGGTGATAATGAAAGGAATCAAGTATATTGGCTTGTATGAGCTCCATGGTGAGATAGTGACGGAATTCATGATGTAGACGTCGGATGCATCTGTTCGAGAGTCTGAATTGTGCAATATGCGTTTAGGGCACATTAGCGAGAAAGCCTGAAGGTTCTAAGTGAAAGAATTTATTATGTGGTTATGTTGCTGACAAATTGAATGTATGCAGGTGCTGTGATTTAGATTAACGGCGGAAAGAGCAGTTCAATATGACTATTAAAGAAACCACGGAGATTGCTGTCGCGACCTCTCATTTTCCTTTTGAGGGGAAACGGACAAGTTTTGAGATGTTTGCTCAAAGATATGAACTTTGGATTAAGTTCAACTATCTAAAGGTCGAGGTGCTCCCAAGCTTCACATTTCGCGCAGCACGAGGGACTTTTGCGTTTCATTTTTTTATCCTAAGTTTGATTACTATGAGTCACCACTAAAAAAAATGTGTGGGTTGGTTAGCTACCCAATCGAGATAGGAGAGAATTATCTCGATTCTACGAAACCAGAGATTTTAGACTCAGGGACTAGTTTACGTTAATATTGTTCTTAACGCCCTTTGGTTACCTAAATTGGTTGATTGTTTCCTAACGATGATCAAATGGTCTTGATTGGTTTTAATGATGCTTTAGAAGCCATTCTATGTGTCCATGCATTTTGTTTTTGTGATTTTCATTTAAAGTTCTAAATTAAGCCTAACCTAATCTAGAAAAAAAATTACTAATCAAGATAAGCGGTAAGAAAACACCCCAGGTATTGAAATGACGAGCTAAAACTAAGTGCGGAAATTTAAAACTCGCAACTCGTAATGGTATTATTACAAAACTAAGCCGGATTGGACATCAGCTTTTGCCATCTTTGAATAAGAAAGGCCGCCTTGTAATGGACCGCCTTTGTTGAAAGGAGATGTCTCGCAATGGGCTGCCTTTGGTGGGAAGGACTGTCTCATAATGGACCGCTTTTGGTAGGAGGAGCCGTCTCGCAATGGACCGTCTCATTGGGGTATCGGTCATCGACTCAAAGTATGTAATCTTACATTCATCTAACAATCAAAGACAATCAATAACAATCAAGTGGCCTCAGGATTGGCCTTTGCTTTGCATGCGTTTGAAACCAATTTATTGAAAAAATTGATTAGTTGTGATGAAAGATTATTAACTTCCAATTGCCACGGCAAATACGATAGTTAATATCATTAATCCCTAAGTTCGGAACTAGGTTATTTTCCTATCTTAAGGCTCAAGTCATGCATCGACTCCTAATCATGCATCTAGCATAGACATTAATTTAGGCTAAACTAACATGCATTTAGGCCAATTAAGAACTTGGTTATCACACAATCACACAAATGAGTAAGCCTTAAGGAAAAGGTCACTTATTGATGTCCTCGGATTTTAGCTTGTAATTCAGTTCAGAACAATTAATTCGGAAAAAATAGCAAACAATGTTCAATTTGGATGATTCAGGTGTCAGTAGAAATATTAGGATGTGCACTACGACTTTTCTGAAAACCGTTTTATCCAATTAGGATCCGAATGACTTGGATTTGTTGATTTAAGATCCACGGTTGGATTTCGACCCGGATCTGACACGTTTTAGGAGATAAATCAATAAAAATAGAAAAATAAACCAAAACGCATCAAAGTTTTGCGTACAGCTAGATGAAAGCGAGATCTATAAGTTTCATGTTTTGAGTTTTTGCAAAGGAATCCTCTATTTTTCCGAGTAATTCAATCTTTACCGAGAGCTTTTCTAAAAACGGTTTTGGAGGCCAGAACCGACCTTATCCACAATTCGATTTATGTAAAAATAATAAAATTTGTAATTAGGCCCTGAAATGTTCCAGTCTACCATTTAAGACCCTTATTAACAACTTTGTAGTTTTAATTTTTTGCAAAAAAGACCTTTATCTTTGTCTAATTTGTGAAATCTTTTTTGTCATTTTCAGAGTTCCAAAACTGTTCTGGTTAACAGCACATGACGGTGCACTTCGAATTAGGAAAACATGCATGATTTTATCTGAAATTTTTATATTTTATAGATCGAGATGTTAGATACGACTTTCATGAGACGACTTCCTCATATTGTAATCACAAAAATGCGTAAAAATTCATATCCGAGTAAAGGTCAGTTCGCAGATCAGCAAATCAGAGCAAGAACAGAACATAACATTTTGAGAACAGATTCTGTAATCTCAGTATTAAGCACTTTTGACCTAGTAGACGATATCCGTTCGAGATTCACGACCACTCGTTTTGAAGCTTATGAAGAGCTCTACAACTTTGTAGTTTACCACTTTTTCATCAAACATCATCTACCAACTCGTTTCAGATCATGAAGAAAACTCGTTCAAACAGGTCTGAATTTGACAAAACATGCTTAAATCACGTGCATCAAACTATGTCTTAAACTAATCATATCAGAAGCAAAAACTGACCTATTCTAAGCTCAACATGATGTAGTTTTACGTATATAAAGAACACATGCGATGGACAAGAGATTGGCCACATTCAATCAACTTTGATTCATCCGCGAAATTTTCGCCTCAACTAAGTTTAGGAGTGTCTTTCCTTTACTAATTGATTACCGGAGCTTGGATGAGCTAGCTTGGCCTTCGACGAACTCTAGGAAGTGCCGAGGATGGCTCCAAATCTGAATATAATGAAAGAACAATTGGAGTTATTATTTAACTTAGCAAAATTGAAATCGAACAATTCAACGAAATGAATGAGTTCGAGAAGGTCTGATGGCTACTCGTGTGGTTGCTGGACACCACAGCTTCGAAGACAGATCTGAGAAGTTGGTCGCATGCTAAAGGAAGTGATCAGAGGTCGCCAAACCACCGCGAACAGCGGCTGAAGTCACCGGACTGATTACCGGTTTAAAAATCGGTAATGATCTTCAAGTAGAAAAATCAACAAAACAGCAATTTCCGGTGGCTCCTTCGATGAACTCAATCGGCGAGGACGTCAAGAGGTGGCTGAGGGTGTTTGATAGTGTGGTAGCTCGCCGAAATATGGCCGGCAACCAGCTGGTAGGGGCTTGAACTGTCCGGAGCTCTCTCGCAAGCTAGAGAGAGAGAGAGAGTTTGTTATCCAAAATGACAGCCCCTCTTCTATTTTGGAGGGAAAAATGTTTATATAGGTCCCTTATCTTTAAATCCTAGCCTTAAGCTAATAGTCATCCTTATCAATTAGGAGGATTGATACATGGATCAATAACATTGTAAACTATATGGCTAAAATTTAGTTTATCTTAAGGGCTGAGAATGAGTGCTTAAAGACTAAGCAAAGTCTCTAATTGGTTCATCTTAGTTCACTAGGATTAAGGATAATGGTATTTTGGTAATTTCAAATTCATAGTGGCATTTTTGTAATTTTTTCACCTGGAATAACAAGGAGGGCTAGGGCTAGCCGTTTATGGCCGAAAATGGGTCAAAGGCTGGAATTTTAGTCGAAAATGGCCAAAATTCTCCAGAAACAGCCTCTCGTTGGTCTGACTGGTTTGATCGGGTTGACCCGATCTGACCAGGTTGACCAAGTTTGATCAGACCTGTTCGAGAGGTAAACGATGTCCGATTTCGATGATTTTTCACCCAAATTTTTATTTTCTCCTCTATCTTCAGCCTAAATAATTTTGTGAACCAAAATTATTTTTTCCTAATTTTTTTATTTGATTATATAGTCATGAAACGCCCCAATCCCTCTTTTTCTGGCTAAACCAACTAGCCATTCTAGATACGTTGGCACAAACTTGTTTTATTTGGCCAAATTGAATGTCTAAAGATTATCAATGATGCTATATCAAAATGGAAAAAAATGAATTAGGTTGATTAGAATTATCAAAACTCGATTTTAAACCTAAACCTTTTTTAATATAGCCAAATCTACCTAAAGGTGTGCGAATTGGCCCAAATCAATATTAGATTCTGGTTTGGTTTAATCAAAAGACTCAAAATTTGGTCTCATCTCACAACTCATGAAGAAATGGCTCGGGACAACTGTTTAGGCTCGAATTAGGGCTAATTTTCCAATGTGCGTAAAACTTGAAATTGATTGTGGGCTTTGGTGTATTACATCTTCTAGATCAAATGTCTCAAAAGAAAGAAATTCTAAAAATTCTAACAAAAGTGTCAATTTGATATTTAGCCAATTAGGGCCTACTTTTTCTCAAATTGGGGAAAAGTGATTTATGTGAAATTGAAAGTGCAAGAACTATATTAAGGTAAAAAGAGTATATTTTGTGATTTTTCTAGAACTTTTCTGATTTTTTCTGTATTTATTGGAATTTTGGCCAAGAAAATTAGTTTTTCCAAAGAAAAATCAATTTCGATGTTAAATCTCAAAATTTTCAAAAATTGAAAGTGAGAAAATTCATTTGGCACCATTTAGAACCTATCTAGATGAAAATATAAATTTTGACCCCGGGGTTGTCTTTTGGACAACTCTTGGTCAAATGTTTGACCAAAAAATCAACCCAAAAGTCCAACTTTGACTTTTGGGGGTTAAGGTCTAAATGTGTTCTAAATGATAGGCCAAATTGTGGCCAAATGAAAAATGATTCTTTTTGGGTCGAGGAATAAGTTTTGTCACGATCAAAATCTAAGTCTCGCGTTTCTATCTTTTATGACTTACTCGCTAAAAATCAGGTGTCAACAATTGCAAAGTTAATTCGCTTGGATATTCGTAGGTTGTCGCAATTTTCTTCAAGGAAGAATGCTAGATTTAGATAACTATTTGAGGAAGACTAGATGTATGTGCTTAGGCACAAGTTTGATGCTATTGTCAAGATCTGGCAGTTGAAAACTTTGATTGAAAAGGAGACTAGTAAAATGATCAAGCATGTGCGAACTGATAGTAATATGGAGTTTTGCTCGAAACTGTTAAATGAATTTTGCATGAAGGAAGGCATAGTGAGACACCACATAGTGCTAGTGAACCATAACAAATTGTAGAGTTGATGAGCAGAACATTACTAGAGATGGCCCATAAAATGCTCTTTAGTGCTGGTATGGCTAGGAGATTCCTAATGAATGTGCTTAGTACGGCGAGCTACCTGATAAATAGATCCATATCAACTGCGATTGGATGTCAGACTCCCGAAGAAGTGTGGTCAGATAACGTTGCTGATTATTCTGTTATTAGAATATTTAGTTGCCCATGTTATGTTTGAGTTAGTGATGTTAAACTTAATGGAAGGGTGAGAAAGTGCATGTTCCTTGATTATGCCCAAGGTGAGCAGGGTTATTGGTTGTGGTGCTTGGAATTAAATTCACCTATTATAAGTAGAGAAATTATGTTGATGAGTCTCCAGTACTTCTGGGCAGGAGTGTTAATAGCAGTGCTTATACGGATCTGAACGGTGTTCAGCTTGAGGTGGAGTTGCAACCAGAAACTCCTAAGGTAGCTGGTACTAGTGAGGTAATTGACACAGATGGTGCTTGTAGTGAGGTGGAGCCTTTAGAGCTAATATTGTAATTATTGATATTGACAAGGTGTGTGTTTAATCTCCTGATAGATTTTGATGCAACAATGGTTTTGCTTTGTTTATGATAGAGGAGAATGTGTCGGAAAATCCTTATGGAGTAGTTAAAGGTGCAAGTAGAGCTGGTATTCCGATGAGGTCCTCGATTATAGCGAAGTTCAAGCGCGAGTTGGACTTGGAAGGCAGTTAAGCCCATAAGGGACTGTGGGAGAGTAGTAGAGAAGTTCAAAATTTTTTAGCAAAGTTCAGATTTTAGCGTGAAGCGATTGTGACTTGGCTCAAACATCGAGTCAAGGTGGAGATTGTTAAAGATATGTTTCGAGTTTGAGCCCAAAAAGAAAACTTTCCTAATTCAAGTTGGTTTCCTGTTTGAAATAGGTTTTCTAATTGAAGAAGTGGATGTTCTTTGTAAAGAGTATTAAAGATGAGTTTCTACTTGTGAATTACACCCTGAAGCAAGTGAGTATTGAAGACGATTAAATCTTAGCGTAAGATTTGTGTAATTTCTTTGTGAGACTGAGAGATTATTTTGTGAGGAATTGTGGGGCTAAACGCTTGTGGGTTATTGGATGTAATTAGGATTTTGGTAAACACTAAGAGTGTTCGAGTAACTTGAGTATGGTTGTAATATCCGTTGTATCGCTTGATCTATAGTGAAATTTCGTGCTGCTTTTTCCGTGGATGTAAGTCGATACGATCGAACTACGTAAATCTAGTGTCCAATTTATTTTTTCATTCTGTCTATTTTATTATTCGATTATTTGCTTTTACAACACTTCTGAATTTATTGCATCCTCCATTGAATGATGAAGGCTCTACTAATAGGCTCCGTAGGTCAAGTTGAATTGGATATAGGAGTTAACCTATTAGAGTTCGAACCAATTCAATAACTTGATTGTTTAATTATGTCTTGAGTTAGAGCCATTTACGATTACCCGATTGGATAAATATCTAAGTTTGACCGCACAAAGAAATTCAAGAAGGGCAACTTCTGTTACGGTTAAAACAATAGGAAAAAGAACTCTTTGGCACACTACATGACAGAATAAGAGGCTCCCATAAATATTTACTTTATGGGGGGTAAAAAGGTCATTGCCAAAGAATGAAACAAAAGCAATTGTTTTATTATTATTCTTGCATGTCGTAACCACACAGTAACGAGCAAAAGAGCCGCACATTGAAGAGAAAAATGCCAAACAATGAAGCTCTCAGTGTTAAGCGGCGTGTGAAGATTTTCTTTGGACAAATTTTGGAGAACTTTAACAAAGAGTTCTTTGATCAACCATACAAAGAGTTTTGGACACATGCGAATTTCATGCTATGAGTTTTACATCCAATTGAGTTGTTTATTTATAAACACTTTAGGCTTGGACCTAATTTAGGTGCGGGAAACACACGAGTGTGTAAGTGATTGTAACTCCAATTTTGGTGGATTATTTGATGTTGGCTCTCCCCATGGATGTAGGTACCGACACCAAACTAAACCACGTAAATCTTTGGTGTCCCTTATCTTTCCTTGTTTATTTATCTGGTTCTTTTAGATTAATTTAATTACAAGATCTTGTCAACTTCCATGTTAATTTTACAAGAATTAGTATCAGATCTTGAGGATAGGATTTTCTGGATTTTGATTTGGGGCTTTTGCTTGTTTGATTATTATCTAAAAATATGTTATTGCAATTATGTCTAGAGCGAAAGTAGAAATTGAGAAGTTTAAAGGGAGGAACAACTTTAGGTTATGAAGCGTCAAGATTGAGGTGCTACTAAGAACTCAAGGTTTGGCTGAAGCATTAGAGGGTAAGGCTAAGTTGCTTGAAACAATGAAAGACGTTGAAAAGGACATGCTAATGAGGAAGGCAAGGAGTATAATCTTATTGAATCTATTGGATGAGGTATTACTAGAGGTGGTTGAAGAGAAGGACGCCGCAGCGTTGTGGGCAAAACTTCAAGCACTCTATGTAATGAAGGGTTTGAATAATCGCTTGTACATGATGAAGAGGATGTTTCAGTTATAATATATTGAAGGTACATCTATCAGATCTCACTTAGATGGGTTTAATAAACTCATAATAGATTTAAAGAATATCAATAAGTTCTATGAATAACAGGGCATGATGTTGTTAGTCTCTCTACCAAAGTCATAGGAGCACTTTATCGATTCACTGCTATAGAAGCGCACCATAGTTACCTTGAAAAAGGTGAAGTCTGCTTTGTTCTCTAAGGAGTGGCAGAGAAAGTTGTGAGGTGATAGTCTGGCGCAGGATGTAGTGCGGGGACTAGTGATTCAAGGTAGAGACTAACATCGAGGGTCCACTAGTAGCAGAGGTAAAAGCAAGTCAAAGTCACGCCGTAAAAAGTCCAAGGGACATGTGAAGTGCTTTGAGTGTCATGAGGAGGGTCACATTAGAAGAGATTGTCCAAAACTAAGAAACACATGTGATAAGCAGAATGCTACAAATAGTGTGGTGAACGTTGCCGAAGAGAGCACCACTGATGCAGAGGCTATTTTGTGTGTGACTACTAGTTCGTCAGGAGATAAATGGATGCTAGATTCTAGGTGTTCTTATCATATAATGCCTCATAGGAATTCATTTACTACTTACCAGATTGCAGTTGGTGGAAGAGTTCTAATGGGGGATAACGCAGCCTACAAGGTTGTGGGGATAAGGACAATTCAAATTGAGATGCAAGATGGGGTGGTGCACCCATTAACAGACGTGAGGCACGTCCCGAAGATTAAGAAGAACCTTATTTTTCTGGCGATACTCGATGATATTGGGTGTAAGTACCCCACTGAAGGTGTAGTGTTGAAAATCTCCCGAGGTGCTATGATAGTGACGAAAGGCAAGAAAGTAAATACTCTCTAACATCTATTGGGAGAGCTCATGATAGGGGCTACTGCAGTTTCATCATGTGAGTCAGGCTCTAACTTGACTCAATTATGGCATATGCGGTTATGGCACATGAATGAAGCAAGTATGACGATGCTAAGTGAGAGGGGCTTGTTGAAGGATCAGAAGACAAGGAACCTGGACTTTTGTGAGCACTCTATCTTTGGAAAGTAGCGCCGAATTAAGTTTACAATTATTCATTCGATCAAATAACCTGTTGAATATTTTCATTTAGACGTCTGGGGCTCGTCTTTAGTTCCTTTGAAAGGAGGTACCCGATATATGCTGCATTTATCAACAACTATTTAAGGAAGGTATGGGTATACTTTCTAAAACATAAATTTGATGTGTTTGATTGGTTCAAAAAACATAAGACATTGATTGAGAAGTAGTCAGATAAGAAAAATCAAGCCTCTAAAAATTGACAATTGAATTCTATGGTAAAGATTTTACTGAGTTCTGCGAGAAAGAAGGGATTGTGAGACACAACACAGTACCTGTGACACCATAGCAGATTGGCATAGCAAAATGGAAGAAGTGAACTTTACTTGAGCAAGCTTGGTGCATACTTTCGCATGCAAGACTAGGCAAGAAATTTTTGGCCGAAGCAATGAACATGGCATATTACCTAGTTAATCAATCTCCATCATCTGCTATATAGTAGAAGACTCTTGAGGAAGTACAATTGGGGAAACTTATAGATTACTTTGGATTATGAGTATTCGGATGTCTTGCGTATGCTCATGCAAGTGATGGTAAGCTTGAGTCGATGGCAAAGAAGTGCATATTTCAGGGTTATGCACATGGGGTAAAAAGCTACCGGCTATAGTGTACTAATCCTAGATCACTCGGTATTCTAATCAGTAGAGACGTGATCTTTGACGATACTACAATGCTTCGACAAAGGAGTCCTAATATACTATTAGTAGAGCAGATAGATTGTGGTGTCAGTAATGAAGTGGAGCTTTAGGTGGAGATTCCAGAAACCTCAGAGGTAACAAAGGTTTAGATGACAAATGAGGCCATAGTTTCTACAGGTGGTAATACTGAACAACCTACACAGCCGCAGCACACTATAGTCACAGGTAGACAAAGAAGGCAAATTAAACCATCGGTATGCCATGGTTATACAGATATTGCTTATGCATTGACTATAGGTGACGAGGTGAACATAGATGAGCCTTTGTCTTACTCTAAGGCAATGACTAGTAATGAGTTGTCACAATGGCTAGGGGTTATGAACAAAGAAATGGAATCACTCCACTGAAATCAGACATGGTAGAACGTCAAAGTACCTAAGAGTCAGAAAATTGTTGAAAGCAAGTGGGTGTACAAATGGAAAAAGGGTATTCCCGGTGTCAAGGCAGTGAGGAATAAGGGAAGACTTATTGTGAAGGGATATATATAATAGGGGCGTATTACTACAACGAAGTGTTCTATCCTGTGCTAAGACATACGTCTATTCATGAATTGCTTGCCTTAATTGCTGCACAGGATTTTGAGCTGGAGTAGCTAGATGTGAAAATAGCATTTCTTCATAGAGAGTTAGAGGAGCGAATTTATATGAGGCAGGCAAAGGGATTTGCTATTCTAGGTAAGGATCATGTTTTCTTATTAAAGAAATCTTTATTTGAGCTAAAAGAGTCTCCTAGGCAGTAGTATAAGCGTTTTGATACTATCAAAGTGAGTCACTACTATTCAAAAAGTTAGATGGATAGTTGTGTTTATTTAAAAGATTGGAGGATGGGTCTTTGAATTATTTGTTATTATATGTTGATGACATACTGATAGCAGCTAAGAATATGTTTGATATTGATGTGCTAAAGAGACAGTGATGTGCTAAATTTGAGATGAAAGATTTATGTGCTACAAAGAAGATATTGGGTATTGAGATTTCGCGTGATAGGACTGCAGGAGTTTTAAGCATGTCTCAAAAGAAATAATTGAGAAGATTGTACTATGTTTTAACATGCAGTTGGCGAAATCTGTGAACACACCATTAGTGAAGCACTTTAAACTTTCAAATAAATTATCACCGTAGACTGAGGAGGAGGAGGAACGTATGTCCGATGTTCCTAATTCTAGTGTAGTGGGTAGTATCATGTATGTTATGGTATGCACTAGACCGGATATTCCACGAGTTGTGAGTGTTGTTCACCGTTATATGAAGCGTCATGGTAAAGCTCATTTGGAAGCTATGATATGGATTCTCATATATTTTAAGGGGATATCAAATGTTGGTATAGTGTACCGAAGGGACAATGATGGCAATGACACCACAGGTTATGTGGATTCAGATCATGATGGTGACTTGAATGAAAGAGTACAAGTCTTTAGCAGGTAAGTTTCTATGCTGGTAGGTGGTGTAGTGAGTTGGAAGGCGTCCTTATAGGTAGGGGGTCAATAGTTCTTTTTTTATTATAAAACAAACTGATCCTCAACTCGAACCGAATATGAACCAAACCGAAAACTTGGTTCAATTTGGTTTGGTTTGATTCAATTTTCAATTTTTGATTTTTTCTTCTTCTTTGTTTTCTTTTATCCTCCACAGCTCATAATCAAGAAAAACTAGATTTGCCCCTTTTTAAATTCCCAAACTTGAATGCTCTTTCACAAACTCTAACCTCCATCATCCCGATCCCCCCATCTTCCCTCCACTACAAACCACCTTCCACGGCCACCTTCCCCTACACCCAACCTCAGCCGTTACCACCATCAACCTGACCCCCTTGCTGTTGAGGTCAAGTTCTGTCTATTGAGATCGTTGATCACGGCCATGGCGAGGCGATCTTGGAGCGGTGTAGATTTCTCTTGCTAAAAAAAAGGGGTTTTATTAACCAAGATTGCTCCAACGACAAGACCGCCATGCTTGGCGAGGCCTCCGCGGAGGAGGGCTTCGTGGAGTGCAGGGAGAGGGCGGCAGCGTCGGTGACTAAGGATGCATCGTGAGGGGGCGCGGAAGGGCCAAAGATGTGGCAATCCTTGACCTCCAATGGGGTGGGGGGAGGGAGGGTGATCTCGTCATGTGGGTATGTGTCGAAGTCGTCAGTTGCGCTAATTTTCTCAGCACCTGCCTTTGCCTCTGTTAAATTCTGTCGGAGTGACCACCTTCGATCGTAGTGTTGGGCATTCGAGAGGGACTTAGATTTGGAAGCTTCAATGGCGTTTTCAAGAGGTTGTCACCTGCATAATCTGCAATGCTTTCTTGACTCGGTCACTTTAATTATTTCTTCAAGAACAGCTTTGTTTTTTTTTGTTGTTGGTAAAATCAGTATATATATATAATCCAACCAACAAAACTTACAACGAAACCGGACACCAGACAACCCTCGTACTCTAAGTGACATTGGCGAATGTCACTGCGGGTACGAAGGAGTCAACCGGAAGGGACACAACAAGGAACGGACCGTCCCAAACAGAATCGGAAGAGCCGAAACCGACCAAAAAACAAGGCCAACCATCGGCCAAAGGAACAAAAGGAAGACCACGGGCTACACAAAGATGGCAGGGGGAATACCCCAACATCGTTGGAATCTACGATTGCTCGGGTTGTCAGGAACCTGGTTGAAGGTAGAGGCTTTGTCCCTCACCACCTTCTCAAGGTGATTCTTCATGGCCGGAACGCAAAGAGATTTATTTTTGAAGAGAACGTGGTTCCATTCCACCCAAAATAGTGTGGCAGAGGGCTGCAAATGAGAAGCGGGCCACTACCTTGTGAAACTGGTTTCCACGGAGATGGTGGGTTGTTCATGCCAGATTTGTATACCAGTCCCCATTCCGCCACACCACGTTGTACCGCGTAGCCCAGAACGCGGCTAAGATGTTTGAAGTATTGCACCCGAAAAATAGATGGTCAATGGAATCCGGTCTGGCCCTGCAAAACGGGCAAGAGCCTTCATGGATCCTATGAGAGTTCAAAAGGAATACCTGCGTCGGTAGACGCCCTAGGGTGTTAAGCCACAATAGGAAGGAGTGGCGAGGGACCATGCTGCGGTTCCACACAAACGAGTGCCAGGTAACACGGACTTTCTTGGCACGGATATACTCCCAGGCCGAGCTAATAGAAAAAGTGCCGGTAGGATGAGCTGCCCAGCAAAATCGGTCCGGTTGGGACGGCTGAAGGGGCAAAATCGAAGGCAACCATTCAGTAAGATTCGTGAAGGCACGAGCTACCAAATTAGCATTGGACAGCACCTGAAAGACAGAAGCCTTGCGGGGAATAGCCGTTTCATATATTTGTCTATCGGAGACCGCCTGATAGAGAGGACCCCGGGGATTCAATGAGTCAAACCAGAATGAGGTAGATCTACCATCACCGATATGCCACTGGAAAAGATGCTGAAAATCCAGACGGAGATCTAAAATTTTTTTCCACGCCCACGAACAGAACGTAGGTTTGGTAGCACACCAGAAGTTTCGGTTCTTTAAGAAAGTAGAATTAATCCACTTACACCAAAGCGACTCTTTGTCTGTAAACAGGATCCAAATATGTTTTAGAGTGGCTGCCCAATTGCAATCGACAAGCTTGTGAATGCCCAATCCTCCCTCCTCCTTAGGGAGGCACACATCATCCCACGAAATCTTTGCTCCGCCAACTCCCAAGTTGGGACCCTTCCAAAGAAATTGTCTAAGGATTTGTTCGATTCGCGCGAGCACGTATTTAGGCAAAATGAAGACGTTAGCCCAGAAAACTTGAATAGCTTGGAGCATCGATTTTATAAGCATAATACGGCCCGCAAACGATAAGAACCGATGGGCCCAAGATTGTACTCTCGATGTAATGGAATTAACCAACACTTCACAATCTAATTTCCCAAGTCTAGATGAAATGAGGGGGACACCAAGGTAACGTATTGGTAATGTGCCTTCCTGGAAGCCGAAGGTAGAAAGAACCAGATTCCGAAGATCGCCGTGGACTCCCGACAAAAAGATGTCGCTTTTGCGCTGGTTAGGAATCAGCCCGGACCATGCAGAAAATAAATCCAATCCCACTTTAAGCAGTACAATAAAAGACGGGTTAGCCTCAAAAAAGAGCAAAACATCATCGACAAAGAACAAGTGGGACAAGCGAGTCGCCTTGCACCGCCAAAAGAACTTAAACCCCGGTGAGCCGGATTGCTTACGGAGGATCCCGGAAAAAATTTCCATCACCAAATTGAAAAGAAAGGGTGACATAGGGTCACCTTGGTGAATGCCTCTGCCACTAGCAAAGAAACCGTGAAGTTCGCCGTTAATTGACACCGAGAATTTGGCCGAGTTTACGCAAGTCATCACCCGGCCGGTAAACAAAACCAGAAATCTGAAGGCCAGAAGGACTGACTCAAGGAACCCCCAATCTACCGTGTCGTAGGCCTTTTGAAAGTCTACCTTGATCGCACATTTAGGAAGATACGGTTCGTGGTGAAACCCAGAAAAGAGCTCCTGTGCGAGTAAAATATTGTCGCTTATACGACGTCCCTTGACAAAAGCGTTCTGGGGGAGTCCGATAAGCGACAGGATGACACTAGCCATTCTATTTGCCAAGATCTTGGTAATGCATTTATAGATGATGTTGCAACAAGAGATTGGTCTGAAATCCCCCACGCTGGAGGCATTAGGCACTTTGGGAATCAGGCAGAGAATGGTAGAATTAACTTCCCACAGTAGCGCACCAGAAAGGAAGAAATCCTTAATGGCCGACACTACCGAACCGCCAGTGATCCCCCAAGTGAACTTAAAAAATTCCACATTGAATTCGTCCGGACCCGGCGCCTTACCAACCGGAAGGGAAAACAAAGTATTTGTAATTTCTATATCCGAAACAGGTCTAAACAAGAAGAGAACCTGTTGTGCGTCCAACGGCCTATGAATTGCATAACGCAAGTCCTGAAGACTAGGCCGATTCAGAATAGGGCGCGAGGCAAGGAGCTCCTCAAAGGAAGACACAATATGCTGTTGAACCTAGGCTGGATCCGTGATAGGACTTCCTTCCGCATCCGTGATTGAAAGAATGCGATTGACATTGTTCCTTTTGTTGACGAAGTGGTGAAAATACTTAGTATTGACATCACCTTCCTTAAGCCAACGAACACGGGACTTTTGTTTGAAGAAAGCCTCTTCTTTGTTCCTGAGGTCTATGAATACACGGAGGTTGTTCCGTTCTTGATCAGCAAGCACTTGATTTCGAGGGTCCACAGCAAGGCGTTCCTGCGTGGACACGAGGGCCTCCCGTGCTTGTAACGTTCTTGCAGATAAATCCGAGAAGGCAGCTTGGTTAAGATGCTTCAGCCGGGCCTTTAGCAACTTCAACTTACGGCACAAAGAGAACATATGGGATTCAAAAATATGGGTGTCCCAAACTTGCTCAACCATGACCAGAAAGTCCGGGTGATCCATCCAGAAATTAAAGAACTTGAAAGGTTTCTTTGAGGGGGGAGGGACAAGTACCTTGATTACCATGGGGGAATGGTCCGAGACACCCGGGGCTAAGAAGACTGCCTCCGAATATGAGAAGCTAGTTCTCCATTGGGCATTCGAAATCACTCGGTCTATCTTCCGCTGTTTACGTAGCTCCCCCGAGGAAGTAGACCAAGTATACCGAAAACCTATGTATCTAAGGTCCTCCAAGCGCGCCTGAGAGAGACATTGACCAAATTCATTAAAAGAAGGAGGCCACGCATTAGAGTTACCGATCCGATCCGAAGGGTCTTTGATGGCATTAAAATCGCCTGCCACAAGCCAAGGGTACTCCTCAAGACCGGCGCCAGTTTGAATAAGATCCACCCAAAGACTTCGACGGGAAAAAAAAGTATGTTCCGCATACACCACAGACAGATATAACTCGATTTGGGATTCCACCATCCTCAAGCAACCGTGAATAACCTGAGAAGATTTAGAGGACTCCAAAAACAGGGCTAAGGCGGGGTTCCACCCGACCCAAATCCTTCCACGAGGAGAAAACTCATAGTTGGTAGTCCACGACCACCTCGGCAACAAGCCTAAAGAGAAGCTAGGCAGAACATTCTGATCTACCTTAGTCTCCAAAATACCGACACAAAGAAGCTTATGGGCACGAACAAAATTCCTTATTCCGTTTGTTTTATAGGGTCACCCAAACCCCTAATATTCCATACTCCTATAAACATAACAAGGAAGAGGGGCGTTACCATTTCCGAGGCCCAGATGGCTTCTTAGGCCGAACAGAAGGTCTGGCCTTGCTACTACTCGGAGGAACCGATTTGTGAGAGTGCCGAGCAGAGGATTAATCCACAGCCTGTTTGCCTAGGGCCATGTTTGAGGCTTGAGAGTCCGCAAGCATCTTACGAGTGGTTGGGGGAATAGGGGGGACTCCTCCTCCTCATCACTTCCAACATTACTCACTACCTCAGCTGAGGAAGACTCCTCATCAGAGGATGCATGCACAGAGGCTTCCAGAGTTGGGGAAACCGGAGCTGCCACAACCAAATGAACGTCGTCAGACAGAGGACAGTGATGGTTACGGGCCTGAGGCTCCTCCACAGTTGTCGAGACTGGAATTGAAGAAGTTGGTCGGTTCTGCTTTCGACCAACTTGTGTCCACCCTTCAGAATTTGCTCCCCCCGTCGCCGGAGCTGCAGGGGCCGTAGGAGGGACTGGGCTCACGGGCGAGCACTTGTGGCCAAACGTGCCACAACTGGGGCATGAGGCCGGTTTCCATTCATATTCGACTGCAATAGTCCAAGAGGCACCACGAATGCAAATCTCCACAGAATCAGGCCGGAGCTGCTTGGCATCTATTTCAACGCATACACGCGCATAGGAGATCATCCGCATGCTCTCCATCTGGAGATCAACATAGAGCGGTTTACCGATAGCACTAGCTATTGTACTAATTCCCGGGGCCGACCACAAGGAGAAGGGAATATTCCTAAGCTTAATCCACATCGGCAAGGAGGTGTGTTGGCCACGCTTGAGCTCAATAAGAGGGTGCCACTGCTGCAATATTAGTGGAACCCGAGCAATTGTAATAGGGCCGTTGTCCAAAATGGATCTCCGAAAAGCATCATCCGGAATGTGAAAGAAGTAAAACCCATCATCATTGGCCAAAATTTCCGATAAATGGTGGCCCCAAACATGTTTTGCAGCAGATTCTATAAGACGGAAGGGAAGCTTTTTCCCCACAAAGTAACCCACCAAAAACGCATCCCATTTAGGGTCCGTGGCTTCAAAGAGTTCCTCCGGAATATCAATCATACCATCAATGGGATTAGGGGGGATGTAAGAAAGGGCGTACCCTTTCGCAGCAGACTTAGTGACAGCAGTCCATGACCTTTGCTCCGGCTGGGGCGGATTGGCCTAGGCAGGATTGGCCATGCTCACTTGACGGTTGGTCCGGGTCTGAGGCAGCTTGGACGGAGCTCTGCCTCTGCTACGACTTCGCCTCATATTGCGAGAGGATTTCCGTGGTTGCGCCTCCGAAGGAACAGAAGACACAATCCCAAGGAATGCCGAGTCATTCCTTCGAGCGGGATTTCTGCTTGCCGGGGCGCTTGGGCCCCCCTTAGCCGGATTAAAGTGGGCATTATCCCCCATCAGATGGTTCCTAGGAGCCTCCGCAGAGGAGGAACGAGCAGCAGGAACGTTGGGCCCCGTGGGTGCCATTTTCTGAACAGGCAAGAACGAACCCAGAATCCTTAACCCAGATTTGCCATCACGGTCCAGAGAGAGAAGAAAAATGAGATTCCTTCGGTGGGAAGGAAGGATATGAGGAGGCGACCTTCCACACCGAAAATCGAGCCAAACCGCCGGAGGAAACCACCGGAACCGCACTCTGGCCGACGCAGGAACAGTAGCGAGCGGGAAACTGCTTTGAGAGAGAAAGTGAACAGTACCGGGTGCACAAGGGGCAAATGGAAGGATTCAAGAATAGCTTTGTTTATCCCCCTCTTTTGCTATATTTAGTTTTGATTCTGTCGAGAACAATCTTTGTTTCTCCTTGTTTATGATTCTGTTGCTTGATTTTTCTTTTCTTAACATGGGTATCACTCTAGAAGGAGGGTTCTTTTCTTTTCCTTTTTCTTCCTTCCTAATCCTCTCATTTGCTAATATTTGGATGAATTCAGATCTTCTTTGGTTTCAGTTTTGAGGATTAATGTTTCAAAATGGATTAAAAAAAATGGTTATTTTTTTGCCAAATCGGTTGGGTTAACTCGACTAAAATAAACCTAACCAAAAACAAATAATGGTTATTTTTTCATTATCCAAACTAAATCGAAATGCACGAAATTTGCGATTCGGTTCTAACACCCCTACTTACAGGACCACGTTGCCTTGTCTTCAACTGAGGTAGAGTACATGGCACTTGCTTTTGTGGCGAAGGAGGCAATATGGCTAAGGGGTTAGCTCTCGAACTTTGGGTTAGAGCATAAAAGTGTTGATATATACTGTGATAACCAAGGTGCGATATATCTAGCATATAATCCAGTTTATCTTGAGTGAACGAAGCATATCGACATCATGTATCATTTCATCCAAGATGTCTTAGCGAAGGGTAAGGTTGTTGTAAGAAAGATAATGAACACTGAAAACCCGGTAGATATAATGACAAAACATGTTCCTTTGGAGAAGCTTAAGCTCTGCTTGAGCTAAATTGGTGTATGTAGATAATTAGCGCTCGTTAGGACGTTGAGAGAATAGCATGGATGATGAGCACTATGACTTGGCTTCAAACGTCAAGCCAAGGTGGAGAATTGTTGCATTATGTCTTGAGTTTGAGCTGTTTATGAAATCCGGCCCGATTGGCTAAATATCCAAGTTTGACCACACTAAGAAATTCAAGAAAGGCAACTTCTATTACAGTTAAAACAAGAGGAAAAAGAACTCTTTGGCACTACAAGATTGAATAAGGAGCTCACATATATATATATATAACCAATTCAAACAAACCACTCCAAATTAAGTCAGAGCAAGCCTCTACATCCAAGCAATCTCCCATTAAAACAGAAAGCCTTTCTGCTATCCCTATTGATAAATTAATGGCTATTTTGCTAAAAAAAAACTTTGTAGGAATTACAAAAGAATCTTATCAAGGATTTAGCCACGACAGAACAGGTACAACATCCTTCCCCATTAAAAAGAATTTCGAGCGAGGTGATTATTAGGCCAACAGCAAACCCTCCTCAAAAAACAATTCAGCCAAAATCCAAATTTATTCAGAAAACATTTTATGAAAAAATTTATACCGTTGAAAAGGATTTCTTCCATGAAAACCCAAACATTTTTGCAAAAAACATGTTTGGAGAAGATTGGTTTTACACTCCCCATGAAGTGGCCGCAGACGAAGACGAAGATTGATCAACTATTCAGCATCGGATTTGATAAAATACTGTTCACTATACACTGTAGAAAAACACTGTACACTGTAGCAACTTTTTACTATAGCATTTTTACTATTCACTACAGTAAAATCTGTCTTTAAAAACCCATTGAGTCGTCAGAGTGAAGGCAGGTCTCATTTCCAGAAAGAAAGAAGAAGAAGAACATCCTCTCGAGTTCTCCTTGCACTCTCTCTCTCTCTCATACCGGAGGTTTCAACATTCAAGATTGAATCTCTCTCTTCATACACTATCCAACCCACGCAGAGTCTCTTCTGCTTATTGAAACACAAGACCAACCCAGAATTGAACCTCACCCTTATCCCAGGATACCCATACCATCCAACCATAGCCAAGCTTCAAAGAGAAGCCACAAATTTAGACACTTCCAGTTCCAAAGATGAACTTCTTGATTACCTCCGTCATACCTGGAAACCCAAAACCAGTAAGTTTCCATCTTTATCCAGAAACCCTTACAGATCCCCAATTTATCTCTAAAGTTCCAGATCTCCACATGATCTGTGGATTTTAAGAGTTTTCTCTTAAGATATTTAATCTTTCGCACTTGTATTTAACTTTATGTACTTGTAATCTATCCATTTACATTTATCCAATTATTCAAGTTTCATTTATCCTTCAATCTAAATCCCCAAAAGGAAGGGAAAGCCTCCACTAGTGGTTACAAATCTTGCAATTTAATTTCTTGCAATTTACATAAAAGCAATTTATCTTCTCAAATCCCACAGCCGTATGGTTTTACCTACAACTGTGCTGGTTTGATGTATGAATCCAGATCAGCATAATTTATGTATTTCATATTTCTTGACTCTCCGTCTTCGCTATATTAATTTCTTCCGCAATTTATATAGAATTCAATTATTCAGTTTTTGTGTTTTTATTCCTGTATTCTTCTTAACTATCACCATTGAAGCAATAGGTGAAGTTGAATTAACTTTACCTTCTGTTAGACCTCCTAAACGCAGACATTTAGATTAAACTCCATAATCTTTTTCCACCTCTTTAATTCTATTTAGTCTCATACTTTCATCATTCTTATCTTCATCTCTTTAATTATCCTCCAATCTTCGGATTGTTCCCTTAGATCCTAATTGAAAATGAATTTATTCTTAATACAACTGCCCTTTTTTATACTGGCGTTGATTTAAATTGCATACGCGAAGGATTGATACCAACAAAGTTTTTTGACAAAACAATTGATTCTTTAAAATCGGCTTCTGGAAACAAATTGAAAATTCAATACAAATTACCCGCCGCCTCAATCATCAAAGATAACATTTCTTTAAACACATCTTTCCTTTTGGTAAAAATTTTTAAAACAAAATGTTATCCTTGGCACTCCTTTTATCACTTTAATCCAACCTTTCAAAGTAACCAATGAAGGGATTGAATCCAAAATCAAAGGTTGCAAAATATTTTTCAAATTTATTACCAAACCTCAAACCAGAAATTTAAATCTTCTCCAAGAACATTCAATTGCTGAAATTAACTCCTTAATAAAAAATAAGGAAGATCATCTTCAATTTTTAAAAGAAGATTTAGAATTCAAAAGGATAGAATAACAATTATCCTATGATCATATTCAAAAGAAGATCGAAATCCTGGAACAAGATATTAAAAATAATATCTGTTCTACCCTTCCAAATGCTTTTTGGTCCCGAAAAAAGCACATTATTAATCTGCCTTATGAAACATTCTTAGCAGGATTACCCATCTTGAAAAATATTTTGAACCTGATAGAGTCATATATATATATTATGTGGTAAAAAGGTCATTGTCAGATAAAGAAACAAAAGCAAGAGTTTTGTTTTATTATTGTTTTTGTCTGCGGTAACCGCACAATGAAGAGCAAAAGAGTTGCACACTGAAGAGAAAACCGCTGCATAGTGAAGCTCTCGGTGTTAAGCAGCGTGAGGAGATTTTCTTCAGTGAACGTACAGAGAACTTTAACGAAGAGTTTTTTTATCAGTCCTATGAAGAGCTTCGGACACAGGCAAGTTTTGTGTTGTGAGTTTTACATCCAGTTGATTTGTTTATTTGTACTTTGGGCTTGGTTGAATTCTAGGTGTGGGAAACACTCAAGCATGTTAGCAGTTGTAACTCTGATTTTCCGATTTGGTCTTCTTAATACGGCAAAGGAAGTATGGGATCTGCTTGCCAGTTGACATTCCACTTCAGATGTTGTCCATTAGCATCAGTTGTTAGGTGTTGACACATAAATTTTGACCCTCATTTATGATTAATTTAGAATTTATTTCAATAATTAATTTGCATAAAAAAATAGGGACCGACCCCGGCCCTTACAAAAAATACTTAAATCATTTTCATATAGTTTGCATTTAGTTTTAATTTAGTTATTCAACATATTAAATTCATGCACTTGCATTAAAATGGACTGAAAAAAGACTCATGGTCCGAGCCAAAACTAATTGAGAAATTCAGCCAAGGCTATAGGGTGGGCAGCTGAAATTCAGAAGATTAGAAGGCAAAATTAGAGCTTAATTCAACCCGCTTAAATTAATATTTAGGATAAAAACCTTTTTAATCATAAAAATCCATAATTCATCCGAAAAAAGGCTGAAACTAAGCACAAAAGAGGAAATAAGCCTGTGAAGAGCTCAAGGCTTGACTCAGCCCATCTAATAGGCTGGCCAAACCATCCTCGCGACGGCGCCACTCCACTGGCATTATTGTTGCAACCGGCGACCCATACACATCAACTACATCTACTGTAGTTCACGTTCCTCTAGAGAGATCATCCAAACAAGCCATCGACATGAAGACCCATCTGCTTGAAGACTCCCCAATGGCTAGCTGACAGCCCTAAAAACTCAAAACTAGATCAGCGAACTTGCTTTCCAACGCTTTTCCCAGTCCCTACACCACCAGATACTAACGTTCCACGGTGAGATACTAGGCCAAATCTAGTTTCAATAGCATTGGAGAAGCCATCCAGACGAAGTCCCATCGTGGAAATCTAGATCGAGGAAGAAGCCCTAGTGACCAGCCTTTTCTACACTTCAAAGAAGGGTAGGTGACCTTAACTCTAAGTGTACCGCGATTCAGCCACCCGAAAGCACCTCTAGTTCCCGGCATCCAACTACGCGAAACTAGGTCTAACCTAGTTTCAAGTTAACCAGATAAGTTGTCTAGATGACCCCTCACTGCACTGATATAAATCGGAAAAGGAGGCCTGCCGACCAGCTTTGGACAGCGACCAACCCAGATTCGAACTTGCCCAACCTTGCCGTTACTATTCTCTACCCCTCACCAGTGCTTCGACGACCACTTGTCGCCCCAGCAATGTCGAGCACCACTGCAAGTGACGCCGGCCGACCCTAGCCCCTCAATCCACGAGTAGGAAAGTGAGTTATCCACAAGGTTTCAAATTAGGTAACTTTCTTATCTCTTATTCCTAATCAATGAGTTGCCTATTTTTTAAACACGTGATCTGAAAATTGATTGTTTTAGATGGTTTCTTGATTTAATTGATTTTCTTTAAGAAAATGGAAATTTTTGTAAAATAAATAAATAATTCAAATAAGGGATTTCCCTTATATCGACATCATGTGATTTTGGCAACTCTATCTTAACCACTAGATAGCTCCCTGATATGCTTGGAAAGTTGGACAATCCAATTTATAACTACTTAAATTCGATCCACTGACTTTATCAAGTCAATGTATTTGAATTAAAGCAAATCTACCAATATTTTCTTACTTTAAAAAAAATCGAAATTATTTTTTAATTTTAAATATATAGGAAGGTGGGATTTACTAGAGTTTCCGTCTTAAAAATCATCTTTAGAAAGATAAGATTTTCTAGAAATCCTATCTCTTAGGTTGCATTCCATTTTAGAAGATAATGTTTATTAAAAAAGTTTATCTCATAGGATTTAGTTTCATTTAAATAATATTGCATATAGAAAGGATTGCATTTGATTTATATAATATCTTCTTAAAACATTTAGAATTAGGATGAGACTTTCTAAAATATTTTAGGATTTAATTTATATTAGTTCGTCGATATTTAGAAAAGTCTTCATTTAGGATAGTTTGAATTTCATTGACTTTTAATTCCGAAATTCATTGAAAATGCTAAAAAAATATATTCATGTGCATGTCATCTTTGGTACGTCATTTAGTCTAAGTTCATTGTAGAATAATGCCTAGGTTCATATAGAATCCCGTCTAGGTACATGCATTAGTATCATGTCTAGGTTCATTTAATATAATACCTAGGTGCATTTGTATAGTATAAATGTTTAGGCTCATGCATTAATTTAATTTAGATACTTAGGGTCATTTAATTAAATGTGTGACATATAGTTTAGTCGCATGACATTTTTTCCCGTCATTTAAAAAAGGTAAGTTTAGGGTCATAATGCATGTTATTAAATTACACTTCATTAGATTTAGTTCATTTAATTAAATGTATTTCATTTTAGCATAGTTGCATTGCATTTTCATTAAATAAGTGAAAACCCCAATAAATAATTGCATTAGTCTAAGTCTTGCATTTGGGAGATAAACGCTAGGGATTAGGCTATAGCGTCTAGGTATGTCATCTTTACCATTTTCTTGCAATTTATTTATTGGTTTGATTTATTGATTGTTACTTTAATGTTTGGGCACCCGTATGATCACCTCACATGTTAAGACTTTAGTTTAAAATTAATCCAAAGCCGCCTGACAAATATTTTTCATAAGATGAAATGGTACCGAAAGGTAGTTGGATTTAATCTAGCATAATCAAGTCCCCGGACTTAATTTCTCTAATTCGTAGAAATAAAACCTTTTCTCCCTATGTTTTATTTAGGTTCTAATTAACTTACTGTAAATGATTAGTGGCGACTCTAAATCAAATTCTTCGCATGTGAATCATTTAAACCTAAGTCGTGATTTCGTAGAACTTGGGAGGGCTAGAGCTAAGTTAGATAATTTCATTTAATTAACTTAGTAATCCATTAACCTAGGTTCGACAAAATTTAGGTGGTAACATTAGGGAATTCGCATCGCATGCATTAGGAGACTGGTTAGTCTATTAATGATTTTTTTTATCCTCCTTGCATGGATTCTGATGCTCAAAAGTTTGTTGAATATCGCGATTGCATGCATGTTATGCAATTTTTTATGGCACTAAATGATGAATTTGAACCTATGCGAGCTTCACTTCTACATCGAGATCCATTACCCCGTCTTGAGATAGTTGTCTCAGAGTTGTTGACTAAGGAGATTCGAATTGCTACATTGATGGCGCACTCTTTGTCCTAGCCTATAGATACAGTGCTTGCCACTCCTGGTACTTCCTCTCGCACAGACAGTATTGTACAAATTGTCATCGATCTGATCATCTTATATCCAATAGTTATCGACAACAACCTAGGCAACCTACAAGGACAAACAACTGATTCTGGTATAGAGGTCCACCTCAAATTGCACGTCAATCCATTGCTGCTATCATTGAGGGTTCCACTAAAGACTCATATGTTACTCTATCATTAGAAGATCTTCATTCTATTCTTCAAGAATCCAGTATTTCTCACTCCTATATCCCTAGCACTTCTGCTCTGTTGTAATCATGGTTCTTTGATTTTGCCTGTTGTAATCACATGACTTCCAATTCCAATTTATTTATGTCAAATCATTCACTTCAAAAGTACCTACTATTCATACAGCTGATAACTCATATATGATAGTCATACAGGGAACATTTCGACATCCAAATTGTCCTTACCTAGTACCTTCTTATTTCCCAAAATCTTTCTAAAATTGATATCTGTAGGATAATTATGTGAACTTGGTTTTGACATTCATTTCTCTTCAAATGGTTGTTGTGTGCAAGATCCACGGACGGGACAGACAACTGGGACATGCTGTAAAGTGGGACGTTTGTTTGAGCTTGTTTTTTTTATAGCTTCCGAATCCTTTCACTAGTTGTGCTGCCATAGTTTTATTTGAAACTTGGCATTCTTGCTTAGGTCATGCTTATTTATCTAGATTAGGTCCTTTGATTTCCAGTGGTCTTCTAGGTTCTACTAACAATAAACACTTTGATTGCTTATCTTGTATGTTGGGAAAATATCATACTTTACCGTTTGATCTTAGTGACTCCATCTCTTATGCTTTCTTTGATTTTATTCAACCTAATATTTGGGGGCCATCCCCTACGCCAACTATGGGAGGATCTCGTTATTTTGTGATTTTTTTTTTATGATCATTCTCGTTATGCATGGTTTTATCTTATGAAGAATCACTTTGAACATGAAGAATCACTTTGAACTTATATTTATCGTGATTTTGTTACTATGATCAAAACACAATTTTTTCGAGATATCAAGGCTGTTTGTATCTATAATGCCATGGAATATAGAGATACTCTTCAAATTATTTCTCAAAATGGTACTATCATTCATTGTTCTTGTTCAGGAACTTCACAACAAAATGTTGAGCAGAACGTAAACATAGGCATATCTTAGATGTTGTACACACTCTTCTCATCTCAGCCCCTTTTCTAGAATAGTTTTGGGGAGAAGTTTGTCATACTATTGTATGCACTATCAATTGTATCCCGTCACGTACTATAGGTAACATATCTCCTTGCGAGTGCTTGTATGGTAGTGTTCCCAATTACAATATTCTTCGAGTCTTCGGTAGTGCCTGTTTTGTGCATCTACTTCTTGATGAATGCAAGAAGTTAGAACCTCGTGCTTGCTTATGTTGTTTCCTTAGCTATGGCATTGAGCATAAAGGGTATAGATGTTGGGATCCTATCTCTAATCGTCTACGTGTGTCTCGTCATGTTACTTTTTGGGAACACAAGATGTTCTCATCGCTCCGTCCATTTGAGTCATCTCCCATCATTTGCTTCTTCACCAATCCATTTCCTAAAGATGACACACTCGCGTCTTCCTCTTTGGAGTTGTCTTCTTCTAATCTTGATGCGGGTACATTTGGCAATCCCATTTCGGCAGCTCCTGACATGTTTGTGCCATCCGCAGATTCTCCACCCTTGGTGATATCTTCTTCACTCGTTCGTCGTTTCACTAGTGTAAGTCAACCTTATGTTCAACTTCATGAATTTCATTGTTATTCTACTATTGCTTCTTTCCACGAGCCTCGTACATATAGAGGAGCTCGTACTAATCCTTTTTGGTAGCAAGCAATGGTGGATGAGTTGCAAGCATTAGACAAATCACATACTAGGGATTTGGTTGATTAGCCTCTTGAAAAGTCTGCTATAGGTTGTAAATGAGTGTATAAAATTAAAAACGAAGGTAGATGGTATGGTGGAATGCTACAAAGCTTAACTAGTCGCAAAAGGTTTTACTCAGGATTATGGGATTGACTATGATGAGACTTTTGCTCTAGTTGCACATCTTACATATGTTCGCAGTCTTCTTGTTGCCACCTCTATTATGCGATGGCCTCTATTCCATATGGATATTAAAAATGTCTTTCTCCATGGATATTTTACTGAGGAAGTATATTTTGAACCTTCTCATGGATACACTACTTCTGATAAAGTGTGTCAATTACATCGAGCATTATATGGACTGAAGCAGGCTCTTCGTGTTTGGTATTCTAAGTTCAGCTCCACCATGGAACGTCTTGGATTTAAATCCAGTCCTTATGACAATGCTCTCTTTGTTCAACGAACATCTCGTGGGTATATTTTTTCTACTTTTATATGTAGACGACATGGTTATCACTAGTGATGATCATACCGGCATTACAAAACTACAGCACTATCTCAGTCAGCAGTTTGAAATGAAAGATCTTGGGTGACTCAATTATTTTCTAAGCTTGGAGGTTACATCAAATTCCTCGGGCTTTCATCTTTCTCAAGCTAAATACGCCATCGATCTTCTTTCTCAAGCAAGATTCACTAATAACAAGATTGCTACAACTCCCGTTGAGACTAATACCAAATTTAATGATCGAGATGGGACTCTTCTTCCGAATCCCACTCTTTATCAATAGCTAGTTGGCAGTCGTGTATACCTTAGTGTCACAAATCCTAGCATAGCCTACGCTATTCACGTTGTTAGTCAATTCATGGCCGCGCTACGAACCACTCATTTGCTATTGTTCTTCGAATTTTTCACTATGTCAAGGGCACCTTATTTCATGGTCTTCATTTTTCTACTCAATCTACCTTGGAGTTGAAGGCTTACTCTGATGCTGACTGGGCTAGAGACCCTCCTGATTTTCACTCCACTACTGGCTACTACTTCTTTCTAGGTAACTCACTTATCTTATGGCATAGTAAGAAACAGACTGTTGTCGCTCAATCTAGTACGAAAGTAGAATATTGTGCTATAGATGATACAACAATAGAATTATTATGGTTACGATGGTTATTAGAGGATATGGGAGTGCATCATAATGGTGGAACGATACTTTACTAAGATAATTGGAGTGCTATCCAAATAGCACATAGTGATATTTTCCATGAGCACACCAAGCATATTGAAATAGACCGCCATTTCATACGCTCTCATGTGCTTCATGGCACTGTTCATCTCATTTGCACTTCATCGGTTAATCAAATTGTTGATGCCTTCACCAAGGCACATCCACCAGGCCATTTTCAAGATCTTTTCTCCAAATTCTAGTTGACTTCTTCCATGTCACATTGAGTGTGAAGGGGATGTTAGATATATCTTACCTGATTCTATGTATCTCTTAGATCATAATCTCGTTATCATGATTGATTGTAGTTCCTATTGTAATATTTTGTTACTATAGACAACCATCATGTAAAGCCTATAATTAGGCTCTTGTATAATTCATCAAAGATATAGAAAATTCCACAACTTTATTTTTTATTTATTCTTATCACAGTGGTCAGACTCTAATTTCCTCATGCAATAAATGATGAAATGGAATAGTCAAAATTTAGATGTCAACAGGTTAGACCTAGACTTTTTATTTTTTGTATATTAATTTCTTTTGACTCTAATAATTGATTTTTGTGGAATATCTCAAAGCAGCAATGATGATAGCAAAACTTAAACCAAGGCTAAAGTACACTAGAAGTGTCATAATTTGGCACGGGTGGACACTTTAGTGCCACAATTTCTAAAAGGTACACTTAAGTGCTATTTTTTTAAAAAAGTAGGACACTTAAGTGCCAACTCCGGCGAGCTT
>BCNH02000010.1:12250655-12281707 GCA_001662345.2 Metrosideros polymorpha var. glaberrima | reverse complement strand
AAAAATGTCACATTATTGAAAATTCTCGCCGGAAAAAGACACGTCAGCATTTTGGCCGGAAAATCTCGCCGTTGGCACTTAAGTGTTCCTTTATTTTCCGATTTTGGCACTTAAGTGTACCTTTTAGAAATTGTGGCACTAAAGTGTCCATCCGTGCCAAATTATGGCACTTCTAGTGTACTTAAGCCCTTAAACCAAAGTATTAAGTGTGCAAAATTTCTATTTAATCCATACAAAAGCAATATTCCTATTCTAAGATCAAGCGAGTGAGATTTGCTTACTGTGAAAATGTGTAGAAGCAATGTTGTAAAACTAAGGGTGTAAGAAATTGAACGATTTAGAAAATATTTTTTCTAAATATAATTGCTTATATTGCTTAGAAAAATGAATGAACGAAAAAAAAAAATTCATCATCCACAAAAATGTCTATAAATTGTTGTCCATAATAAAAAATATATTTTTTTGCCAATTATTTCAAGCGATACAAGCGATGATTTATAGAAAAATATTTTCCAAATTATTCTTTTTTCACAAAACAAATGGAACCTAAGTGTAGGTTCTGCATTTAACTATACTTTTAAAACTTGGACTTTCCAAGTATAGATATTACGGCGGTTGGATTCAAAAATTAAAGAACCAGCTCGTAGCACTAATATGATATTTGAAGACTAACTCTGTCGGAAATTATGTACAAATTAGCACGGGAGAGATTTTATCAAAACCTGTTATTATTAGAAGATATGATTCAAAACAAATAGAGAGAAGGTTTTACACGTGTTATCCAAGAAATTTACCCGAGCTCTTTTTGTGGACCTTCAGTTGGATATGACAGACTATATGATTCAAATACAAGTTTCGTATCTGGAGGCTTTATAAATTGAAGAACACTCGGACATAAACTTAGACCCTTGACAAGCGCAAAAGCAAGAGAGTGTGATTTTTTTTAGATTTTCGAGTAAGCTTGTTTTGTAACCTTTGCTATAGCCACCAAGTACTTTGATCCTAAGAGCCAATACAAGTGACAAATCTAATTATAAACACTTAGAACTGGGTTTATAGTTTGGGAATATATATATATATATATTGTGCTGTGTGTGCAAGGTGTGAGAAGAACTATGAAGATGGCTTAATAGTAATGAGCTTTTTATAGTGGGGTTGGAGTAGGAGTAGGAGTAGGAGGAGTCTTGTTCAGTCCTATGGATTCTACACTTGTAACAATTTAGTATATAGTAACCTTACTTAACTAATGGATTTCAGTCTAATAGGGCTGCTAGAGGTTAATGTACTATAGGGTGTAGGCACAAAGTGTTGAACTTGTATTTTGTAATTTCTCTTTCCCTAGACTCTTTGTTTCTGCTATTTGTAATGCTAGTTTACTTGTGCATGGAAGCAAACTTCGATTAAAGGGTTGGCTCTACACTATTCGTATATATTATATGAAAAAACCAATTTTGTCCCTTCTAGGTTGGTTATTTGGGCCTCACAATTTTTATTTTACGGGGAAGAGTCCGTCAGTAGATATTGGAGGAAAAGTAAGTTATAGGGTTATTTTTTGGAAAGATCTACAAGCTCTTTTCTAAACTTGACCTAACAGTAAGGCAGTTTTCACATATAGATATTAGGTTTTAATTTGTCTAGGCCCTCTAGAAACTCTTAAAAAGCTACCCTAACATCTGAGGGCCATTTGTTTTTGTTCTTTTAAAAGCAAACAACGATTATTTCCTTTCCTACCAAAATTTTAGGAACAATTGAAATTTTATATATGAATTTAAGTGTCAATACATGTGTATTGTGAAAAATTCAGATACTTCGGGATTAAGATAAAGTCAAAGTGCGTCTATTGTAAGGTTTAACTTAAGCTCTAAGTAAAATGAAATTTAAAAGAGGTAAAAATATAGAAAAATCAACTAGATTTGGTGACTGAGCTCAATACAGAAAAAAAGTCAAACCCAACTGAACCGCCTATTGGTTCGGTTTATGAACCAAAATATTACGAACTCCTTTCAAAATAAAATATAGTGTTCGGCTTGCTGGTTAAAACAAAATTGTGGTCGCTACTCAACTCTCTAAATTTAGGACTGGCAATTTCTGACACCAACTCCAACACAAACACGAAATTAGTTGGTTTGGGTTGGGGTTTAGGTCAATTTCGCACCTAACTCGCAAGACACGACTATTAATCGTGTCGTGTTCATGTCCAATCTGTCAAACATGAAATTTAACCGTATAACCCATTTGAATTGATGAATTAGGGTTGAACGACATGCATTTGACCTGTTTTGACATGATAAGCTAGAAGACTGTTCTTTTCATGCTATCCACTATTTAAGATTTTAAATTGATTATATCTCATTAACTATGCACATGTTTTATTTATTAATTTGATGTTATTTTTTAATGGATTATTGCAATTTGTAAAGATTTCATGAAAATTTGAGGATATTTTGGGTCAGGTTCATGTTGATGTGCTGGTTTCGTGTTGGCAAGTAGTTTTCGTGTTATGATTGGTCACGCATTGATTCGTCAACTCCCTATTTAATCGTGTTACAAGGGTAGTGTTGTGTCAACTCGTTTATTTTTTAATCGTGTTTGTGTCACGTATGTGAAAATGACGAGCAAATCATTCGTGATCGGGTTGACTTGTTTTGTATTATACCTTTATAATTGACACCATAGAACATGATGTGGGAATAAATATGAATTGCCGCCCCTATCAAAACCTCTCTTCTCATGAAAAAGGAGGTCCCAAGCCCATCTACCAAGTTGGATCTTTTCACCAATTTTTTTGGCCCATAGACCCTGTGAGTCTTTAATAACTTGAAGCGGTTGGGATAGAGCATCACGATTCTGAGCGAGAAGGTATTTCTTGGTTGCAAAATAGTGTCAAACACCCTTACCTATATCTCTTCTTAGGTACATATGCTTCATGTGGCCAAACAAGTTCGTCCTTCTATTTATTTATTTATTTCAGAAATGGCTGCGAGAATATTGGAAGCACTTCGGCCTCCAAATATAAATAAAATTGGAAGTACCATGTGAAAAATAACCAAAGCCTTGTTCACCTAACAGCGCGCGCAACATTTGTATTCATTTAGACTAAACTATAATCACATTATTCTCGCTAGCTCCTCTCGCTCTGTTTCTCTGCTGCTGCAAAAATTCGATATTCCCTTATGAAAAGCTCAAGAAGATGAATTGAGTAAAGTTGTGTTCTAACGGTGGAACAGATTCAGTCAACAACATTGTATATCGAAGTTTAAATATAACTATCTCGGTGACCCATGCTTGCACGGGATAATAAAATTTAATCGTGTTTAATCAATCTATTAGGCCTTCTATAAGTAACGGATATACACTCGATGGCACCTAGAATTTTGCAAACTGGGGTTGTCAGCTAGCAGCGCCTTGATTTCTCAAATCTTCTCAAATCCTAGGTTTGAGTAATCTACGGGATGCAACAGTAATCATGAATCTAATACCAAATTAGAGTCATCCCCAATTGTTTCGGAAAACCTAGGTTGATTGGAACCAAAACGCCAGGCAATGATGGAAAAGTCATCTGCGTAAGTGCCCAAAAAGACTTGTCTACGAGAACTAGATGTCTTAAGTCTGACGGCTTGGTTACGCGTGGGACGGATAGCATCCCAAGTCGCCCTTTAAATACTGCAGCCGTGTTTTTTGTGAAGTCCTCAATCATTTATCATTTAATAAAGAATAAAATCCAAAAAAAATTCTAAATTATGTCAATTGTGACATATTTATCCCAATTTTTTTTATTATACCAAAAACCACACATTTACTCTAAAAAATTGGTGTCACAGAAAAAATTTAACGTAAAAACAAAAATTTAAGTTAAATGTATTACACAGATATAAGTTTGGAGTTTTTGGTATCACGAAAAAAAATTTAGAGTAAATATGTTACGCGAGTACAAGTTTGGGATTTTTGATGTCATAAAAAATAATTTATGGTAAATGTATCATGGTGGGCAAAGTTTGGGAATTTTTGTGGCTTTTTCCCTTTAATAAACGATACAAAAGAGATGTTTGACAAGTATAAAGTGAATTTATATATAAGACAAGCGAACCAACATAATTCAATCATATAATATAATATGCATGTCATTTTTGCATAATATTTTCTCTAATTATTTAAACTCCAATGGTTATTATCCTCGATATAGCTCTACAGATTAAATTTCCCTACAAAATGAATGTCAAAAAATGGAGAAGGTGTTGTAGTAAAAATGAATTTTGGACAATTTTGAAATATGAAACCCATACGAAACATAAACAAGAACATTAGTAAAATTGAAAGTTGAATAGTAAATTTTAAAGTTAGATTACTAAGTCTTTTGACCTTCCCTATGCATAGTCTGCCCAAGAAATATCTAAATAATTTGAAATAAATTGACACAGATGACATTGAACCAGTTATAATACTCAATTTGACTCGCAAAATAAACGTTCTAAGTTAGATAGATACACCTAGGTCTCTTGAGCTTATTTATAAAGAATGTTATGAACACGTTTTTCTAGGTAAGATATGCAAGATCCATCAAAGTGATCATACTAGCATATAATGGTCTCCGTATCATCAACATGACATATTAACTTGTCCATAAATAACTACGTGAAGTTCACCGCAAAAATCAATTTGAATTGCAGATTCAATAATGAAAATGGAACATCATCCAATTATCAACGTCCATCATCTATGCATTGCACGAGAACCGTCACTGTTTATCGATATACTTCCTGGAAATTAGACAAAGTGCCCCAGGTCGATGTCATTACGACTTTATAAACTTGATAATGGATCTGCGTCGCACGAGCATGTTCAAGTTTGCCCGCGCTGCAATGGCTCGAAGATGAGTTTGGGCACGCTTTAGCAGAGGCATTTAGTTATAACGCTCCATCCGACTAGGTTGGGCTCACGGCAAGCCAACCCAACCCCAAAAAACAGAATATATGTTTAGATATATGCAACTAATAGGAATTGCCCGTACTTTCCATGGGATTTTTTATGTTTTCGTTTAGTTGATAAGTCAAATATTATTTTTAAGATATATCATTAATATTTTTTCTTCTTCTTTTTCTTTATTTGCCAAATAATGCAACTATTTTAAGAGAATGTATCATCACATTTCAGATAGAAGTGAAATGTACCTTTTTAAAAAATAATTCGTATACTTTTGAATTACGAAATGACAACAATTTGATCTTTATCTTTGTTGATGCTCCTTTGACACTTGGATTAGATTTTTCAATTCTCGATACAGTAATAATTATCGTACTTAGTGAATCCCTTTAAGAAAACTTCGATATATCTTTATCTTTCAAAATCAAACAATACTGTAATAAATAGGCTCATTTAATAACGTTATACGGGTTTATAACATTATATATAGATGGATTGTTGGTAAAGGGACTTGGGCAACAATAAGGCCTGAACTGAGAGCTTAGCCAAGCCCGGCCCCATGCCCACACCCCCATCGTTCAACTCTAATTTATCTCACTAATTGTACTTAAGCAGCAGCTCCTAAGAGGTATGCATAAGTATATGAAGGGTTGAGGTGGACCGAATTCCTATATCATATACGCATTGATGAGCTGAATGTCATTGAACGGCATCAGGTTTTTTTTCCGTTCTATAATCTACTGTATATGCTTAAGCAGAGCTCCTAAGATGTGTGTCCAAGTGTATGATGGGTTGAGATGGATTGAAACCCTACATCATATACGCATTGATGAGTTGATTGACTTATAACTTGGTTTTGTTGCTTATCAATCGGCCTTTTTGGAACTATTGTGTGTGTTTGCTTTATAAGCTGAGAGAATATATGTTTCTATACCCGCCACATGACACTTCACTTTATCTTTGTACTTGTCACGTGACTTTTGTCTTTATGCTTCTTCTTTGTTTTTGGGTCAAATTCTTTATGCTTATTACGTGGCAAAACATAGCATAGTTTTTCCACGTTGCGCAATAGGTTTGATGATTAATTAATCTTTCATTTCACATTTCTACTTCTTATTTTGTTTCAAGTTGAAACAAAACGACAAAGATAGGAAACTTTATGTATCTTCCAATTATGAATAACTGAAATTTTTTAATATGGTTTTAAATAATTTAATGAATGGATCAAGATATAGTTTATATAAACTGACAAAAATATGTCTTAATTAAAAAATTGTATACAGTTTATGCCATGTACTTTATGTTCTATTTAACTCAATAATAATGGAAAAATTACCAAAAAGGTCAAAAACATATTACATTTGTGCCAATTCAGTCCAAAACTTGTCAATTTGTCCAATTTAGTCCTAAACTAACATAGACATCGACTGTCCTATGTGTCACGATCGGCGCTAACGGAAACAATTTGTATTTTTTTATAATTCTTTTCTTTCTTTATTTCCTTCTTCCTCCGCCAATTGCTGGGTGCCAAATTCGGTGAGGGTCCCCCTTGCCAATCCTCGCCTGTGATCGGTCGCCAGCCATCGCCAAGGCCTGACGACAGGCGAAGAAAGAAGAAATAAAAGAAAGAAAAGAAATAATAATACTACAAAATATAAATAAATAAAAAAGTTACAAAAATTGTTCACGTTAGTGCCGGTCATACCACATAGGACGAACAGTATCCACATCAGCAATTTCCAACCAAAATTGATTGGAATGACTAAATTTACAAATAGTCAAAAAGTTTAAAACTAAATTAGCCAAATTAAAAGGTTTATGACTAAATTGGAACAAGTGTTATGACATTCGGAATTTTCTATGTTCAGTAATAATATTAAGTATTAATTAGATTGAAGTTTAGGATGACACGTATGGAATATCAGGTGAGTCACTAAGCTTGTGACATACGGAAGGGTTGAAAGGGTGAATTCCTACATTTGGGTTGCCCGAAATGTGATGCTTTATGATAGACGTCAACGTATGCGCTAGCCTCGAAGAATAGTCATAAATTTGTCTATAAAAATCAGAATGGCTTGATTCCAAAGCCAAAAGCAAGACAACTCTTAGATCTACAATCTTTATGTTTTGAGTTTTCACTGATAAGCATTGTAGAATCATCAATTAAAGGAAAAAGTAGACGTTCTTGGTAGAAATTTTAATTGCGCTAGCTCGAGAAAATGATTATAACTTTGTCTATATAGATCGTAATGATATGATTCCAAAGCCAAAAGAACGACAACTTTCTATAATTTTTATGTTTTGAGTTTTCTTATATAAGCATTATAGGATCATTGATTAAAGGAAGAAGTAGACATGCTGAGCAAGAATTTCAATTCTACGCTAGTTCAAAAAAATGGTTATAAATTTGTTGATATATATCAAAATAACTTGATTTCAAAGTCAATAGTACGAGGACTCTTAGTTCTACAATGTTTATGCTTTGAGTTTTCTCAGATGAACACTATAAGACTGTCGATTTAGGGAAGAAGTGGATGAAACGTGAATGGACAGAATAAGGAAAAAGATAAGGACCTCAATGATTACTCTTCTAGACTTCTAAGGAAGTTGAGAAGGCATCGATTCTTCTAGACCAGTAGCTTCTCAACTTTAAACCTCTCTCTTCTTTCTCCACCAATTATTTTAAGCCACATGTTCTTAGTGACATTATGCTTAGCCTAATGATGTCATTAGGTATTACATCACCTAATTCAACCTTAGTCCATTATTGCATGAAATGATTATAAAGCACATTTGGCCCAAGCTAATGAAGCATTTCCTTAGCTCATTAATACTTGGAATTATTACTCCTCACACTTGGCCAAATGAAATGAAATCACATTCCCTTCTCATAAATATCTCTTTCTTTGGCCCTAGTTACTAATATAAGGGCCACATGAATCAATTTTATTAGAACACTTACCCCTTCATTTATTATGGCAATTAATGCTCCAATGATAGTTATTCAATCTCACTTGGCTATATAAAAAGGGTTTTTGGAGGCTTCTGTACTTTAAAGTGGGATATTCCTACCTCATTAACTCTTAAGTTTCAACTGTACTCTTCTATCCTTCAACTTCATTGACTACCAACTTCCTTTCCAACTTTTGTTTCCGTGAGTAATAACAAAGGCCCTACAACCTTATTAAAGCTCTGTCTCAATCTTTCGGGTTGGACGAGGACCCGCCAATTTTCATTTCCTTCCATCAACGGTTTTGTCGTTTGTAAATCAAGCATCGTTAATTTTGTTTCATCTATTTTGTTTGAATGTGACTGAAGCTTTAGATCAATTAATTTTTCAAGGTAAGTAAAAACTCTAAACGCTAAGTTAGATTGACCTACTAAGTACTCTTGACTTGGTTAATTGTTGTTTGTTAATTTAGTTTGAATATGATAGTAAGTAAAAACTCTAAGCGCTAAGTTAGATTGATCCACTTAGTGCTCTTGACTTGATTGTTTGATGGTTGATAATTTTAGTTTGAGTTTTGATGATAAGTGTAAAAAAAGTTTCAATAATTGGGTGATCAAAAAGTTATGAAGTTATAAGTTTTGTTTGTCAGTGAGATGGGTAGGTGAAAACTCTAAGCATTAAGTTAAATTGATCGACTTAGTGCTCTTGACTTGGTTATTTGATAGTTGATAATTTTAGTTTGAGTTTTAATGATAAGTGTAAGAAAGTTTCAATAATTGGGTGGTTAAAAAGTTAAAAAGTGATGAGTTTTGTTTGTAAGGGAGATGGGTAAGTGAAAACTCTAAACACTAAGTTAGATTGATTTATTTAGTGCTTTTGATTTGATTATTTGATGATTTATAGTTTTAGTTTTAGTTTTGATGATACGCATAAAAAAGTTTCAATGATTGGGTGGTTAAAAAGTTATGAAATTATGAGTTTTGATTTTAAGTGAGATGGGCAAGTGAAAACTTTAAGCGTTAAGTTAAATTGATCTACTTAGTATTCTTGACTTGGTTGATTATTGTTTGTTAATTTAGTTTGAATATGATAGTAAATGAAAACTCTAAGTGCTAAGTTAGATTAATCTACTTAGTGCTCTTGACTTTACTTAGCACTCTTGACTTTGTTATTTGATGGTTGATAATTTTAGTTTGAGTTTTAATGATAAGTGTAAGAAAGTTTCAATGATTTGGTAGTTAAAAAGTTATGAAGTAATGAGTTTTGTTTGTAAATGAGATGGATAAGTGAAAACTCTACGCACTAAGTTAGATTGATCTATTTAGTACTCTTGACTATAACTGTTTGATGATTGTTCTTTTGACTTGATTATTTGATGGTTGTTATTTTAGTTCAAACTTGATATTAAGTGTGAGAAAGTTATAATGATTGCGAGATGAATCGTTGTGTTCGTGGACTTGATTCGATGAATCTTCATATGTTGAAGTTAAGATGATATGCATAAGAAGTGAACAAAGGTAAGTGTGTCACTATCATAAATTAAATGAGATTGGACAAACCATGAATCTCGGTATGGGACAAACCAAGCGGGACACCTATAACATGAGACTTGGTAGGGAACGAGTTAAGCGAAACACTCTTCATAAGTGTGTGGTGTGGAGACGAACCAGGCAAAGGCTGGTGGGCTTGTAACAACCCAGTCCGATGAGGGTGGAAAGTGATCGCCAAGGTAAGAGGACTCAGATAAGGAATGACTCCTGACTTCTAGGATGGTGAAAAGGGCAAGAATGAACCAAATCGCACACCAAAAAAATGGTGGGAATAGGTGTTAGAATACATATAAATGTTATAACTGAATATGATTGTGTGTTGTTTTTTACTTGAATGTCTAGTTCATGCTTCTTGATGCATTGATGAATATATGACGCATGGTTACTAAGAAATAAAATATTGAAAAGAATTATGAAATTTTATGTTCCGTCGTCCACATATTAGTGGCGACAATGCCCCGGAATTAGGATGCCCATGCTATGTGATCTAGGATGCCTCATGGAGTGTTACGGGATGTCTCGAGAGTTCGAGATACCCAATGAGTGAGATGGGATGCCTCGGGTGGAGTATCGGGATGCCTTGGAGTTGAAATGCTCCTGCGGTGTGATTTGGGATGCCTTAGGAGTGTTCGAGATTGTGGATAAGAAATGAATACGATAATTGATCACGTAAATCATGATTATGATGTGTGTCTCTTAATAAATCAAGGGATGGTACTATGAATTAAGAGATGTCATTTGCATGTATTAGTAAGCAATATGATTTAAAGTTTCTATTGATTTGCTATCGACAAGAAAGGTAATACATTTTTTCATATACTTATTATGCATGGGGTTTTATGATGCATCTTATGTGAAGCCAGGTTGAGTGGTGAGCTGTTTTCCTACCTTAGACTTAGAGATTTCATTAACTAAAATTCGGCTCACTTCTTATTTTTCAGTCATGTAGGATGGATCCTCCATCGCCACCACTTTTGGAGCTTCTATGCTTGTCGATTGTATTCTTAAAAATGTGTTTGTACCTAGATCTATTGTAATTTATGCTAGGTGAATGGGTCGACGTGGGGTATCTAGGGTGGTTCCCCACTGATTTGTTACTTGGTACTTAAATATCGACAAGAGTTAACTAGACCGTCGAGAGGTTTCAATGGCATCAACGACACGAGGTCGTCGATCCATAGTGGATAGCTTGACCTTTGTACAAGCAGGCTTTTGTGCATAGGAATATGATAGTGGAGACAGACAACCATAACCTTTTCCAGGTATTATGTACTCTGTGTTTTTGTTTGGACGCTATTTTGTATACTAATGTTATTAATTAATGGATGCACATGTATTTCAAATAAGCTCGTGCTATTTTTTGTCAAGGGATGTTGTGAAAAAAAATGTTATTGCGCTTTCGCATGCAAATCATAAAGGGAAAAATGACACAAATACAATAGGTTTAAGACTTTTTTGGTAATTTCTCCCAACAAAAACTATCTAACTAACAACCTAAATTTGGTTAACATGTCACCTTACTAACTATAGATAATGGTTGCTACAAATTCAGAACCTTTAGTAGAGGAAACTGAAGTTGTTAAGAAAGACAATTAGACCTTGCAGAACTTGAGAAAGAAAGCAACCTCCATGAACAATGGAAACTTAGTTGGAAATTTACTTTTGCCTTTTTTTTATATTCTATTCTATTCCTATTTTACTAGCCACTTTTACCATTTAAGTATTATCTTTTTTTTTCCAATGGCTAACATTGGTGGATTTTCTATGCCGTCATTTTTCTTAAATGTTACCTTAAGTCAATATTACTTATGTTGAAAAACATGTTAGAAATTTAGTTTGGTTATTTAGTTTATTGACACTGTAACTATAAACATGCTGATGCTAACTAATTATACATGTGTGCGTTCATAACTTAATTTAGGTTACAGAAAATTTGAAAAATAAAACAAAGATAGCAAGGAGTTGAGGAGTATTTATATGTCAGGGATATAATTGCCGATAATTTCTAGTTCTTAAGCTAAAAGAAAACCAATGGTAAATGAGTGAGCAACTGGCTCGAACCAACTCAGTTCAAGAACAATTTATATGGGGACCGCTTGAGTTTCCAATTCCAAAATTGGGAACCAATCTTGACCGATTCGAGTCCTAATTCTATACATTAAACCTGCCATTTCTACTCGGGAACCTGGAACTTGCAAGGCCAATTCTAGGTAGAGCCTAAAACCAAATCAAATTTAAATTTGTTCACCCCAAACCTTACATAAGTTCTTTTACTCTTTTTTTAAAAATAGAATAAATATGTTAAAATTGAATATGTTTGACATATCATTCTCAAGCAGAAAGAATTGTATTCATGTTTGACACATCCATATCGTATATATAATATAAATAAACAAAACAACAAAAAAGCCCGGCCAATATAGTTCTAGACTAATACCAAGGTCAACATGATCGATTCTTAGTTCCAAAAACTAGGAACCAATTCTGACAAGATAAGTTTATGTTCTAAGTTCAAAACCTACCCACCTAAGATCAAATGACTTTTACAATGGCATGTTTGCTATGCAAGAATGGAGTGGAATTCCCTCCTCTTACAAACATATGCAATAATTATTATTTAATTTATAAACTTGCAGAGTAAAATATCATTTATATTTATTCAATGTTATAGAACTTATTGTCATATAGTATTTTATTAGCATTTGCTATAATATTTTAATTTTTGTGTGAAGAATAACAACAAAATATTTTCTATTATAAATGATTTGTGTGTGTTGCTAAATGATATTTATGATTAGATGATGACTATTTTTTAAGTTCATGAAATTTTCAAATTAAATAGGAATTAGAGTAAGTTATTGAATTATTTATCATAATGGCTATTAGATGATTTTTTTAAGGCAAACAAAATGATAAAGCTAGATAATTTTTCATTGAGCTAATAATAAATTATAATTGTCCTCATCACTACTTATGTATGGCTGTAGTTATATTAACTAACAAATATCTCATAAACTACTAGTTGTCACCCAATATTATTGTAAAAACTTTATATGAATAATTAATATCATTTATAATAGGTATGGATGTTAACTTCTTATTTAACATTTTTTTAATAATTTCTTGACAATTTTTTTTAGATTCAAATAATATACAATAAAATAATGCTTGTAACTAAATGCAAGTCTATTGGTCAATTGAGAATTTAATTTACAGAAATGTCATTTCATTCACGCCATAAAGGTCAAAACTGATGGAGCTATCCAGCATAGCAAATGACATTGTTTGGTCATGACACGCGCTATACGGCGCGTGGTTCTTTTTCATTGTTCGACGCGCGAAATCTTGCAGTCTGTTTGCCAATCGCCTGTCATTTCCTCTCTCTCTCTCTCTCTCTCACTCCTTCGGAGAAGACGAGGTATGCATTATTTCTTCTTCTTCTTCTATCGCTGATGAACAGCGAATTCGTCGATCGATCGGTTTCTGCTTCGTTTTGGGTTCTTGGGTTTCCTCTGCTCTTTCGTTTCTGTACTAGAAGAAGTATGTCGATTCGCTCTAAGGAACCTAGTAGTTCGAATTTCTTCATGTTTGACTTGCACGGAGTGAGATTCTTCGGATAAAGCGAAATTGAGTGTATACTTTCCCCCCTTGTGTATATCAGAATCATGGGATTTGCAGATTGATTTTTCACTGGTTTGCGTCTGCTGCAGATTGAGTTTCACCTGACTGTTTGATCTGTTCTTACTTAACTCGAAAGTTGCTCTTCGATGTTGAATTTGGTACTTTGACCGTAGTACTCCTTTACTCATTCGGTTCGGTTGGCTTGAGAACTGTTGCCAACAGCAATGCTAGGTAGATTCTACGCGTGGTCGACAAAATCAGTACATGGAGTTATGTGGTGCACTCTGATTGGGTGTTGAATATGGTAAACTCCGTCGATTGTTGTAATATCTAGTGCCTTTAGTTACATGGAGGGACGCTTTCTTGGATGCTCATTGCTCATGGAAGACGTATTTGTGAGCAGAATGAAGGGAGAGGAACTTACTGTGTATACCCAACACCCCCCCTGCTTTCTTGGGGAAGGTAGAAACGAACGCTTTTTATCAGTGTGAATGATGTCGGGAAAAAAAAAAAGAGTTATCTTGAGATTATTTGGATTGAAAATTAGCCGACGGACAGGAGAATTGGCTAAGTGACGGACATTGCTCGCCAGCAAAGGTGGACTAGTATAAGAAGACATTGGATTTTCTTAAATGTGATTTGTGAGCCCTGGGAGCTTTTCTAGTTTCGTTTATTTTTAAGAATTTGGATATAGATGACTGGCACTTTTGAAATGATGCAGGAATTCTTCTGGCATCTTTGTCATGGATTATTTCATTTGATTCTTCCAAATAGTTAAGAGGAACTTCATCATCATTAGGTGAATGAGCATGTGATGTCATCACTTGTGGTATCGGTGGCTTATAACTGTTGACATTGTTCAAAGCTCATAGTTTGTAAGTGCTAGTAAAAGTCTTTTTCCAGTGCCCCCTACAATCCCTACATGAGCGGAGGGACACTTGCATGGTATTAGTTTACTCAATCGAGCTCCATTATAAACACCAAGTACTACAGTGAAAATAGACCTCCTTGATCTCTACACTGTTATTAATCTATCCATCCTGTCCAGGATAGACTAAGACCATGCAAAACATTATGTTGCTTATGACTGATAAAAGTCAAATCTAGAACTGATGAGTAGAGTAATTTTCAGTTTCTGCATTTATTATGTTGCATGCAAACAAAGGATTGAAGCTTCGGCAAGCACTACAGAGCGTTAATCTATGTTCATTGCTCACGTTCTGATATGCTAAAATTATGTACCACCACTTGTCTACAATAAGCAAATCTCTGCCAGCACCGGTGGACATTGTGCATGTCTCTTGTCATGGGTTTGCTTACTGTGCCTATTTATGGGAAATGTAGTGTTGAATTAGCATTCCTAGAAGGACCAGGTAGTTGTGTATATGAAGGCTCATGAGCTTATTTGGCTTTGTCCAGGTCCATTGTAACCTGCTGCCGGCCTTTTCCAAGATATCACAACCATGTATCCGGGTGGTTATACAGCTGAAATCACAAGCTTATCACCGACATCTACAGAAAAGGATGTTTATGATTTTTTTGCTCATTGCGGTGCGATTGAATACATTGAAATAATAAGGTTCCTTTCTGTCATATTTCATTCTCCTTGCTTATTTAATATCCTCATTCATCTCAGAAATATTTTTAACTGGTTTTTGTCTTTCGCCTTTTAACTTAAGAATGGACTCTTAAGCTAATTGTTTCTTATTGATGTGTGTGGCTGAATGAAACAAACATGGATAGAGTGCCAATGGTTTGCTCTTAACTCATATTTTCCTGTGTCTTATGTTGAACAGACAGATTAAACATTGTGGATGTCATTGACTTGATTTTTCAGACATCAGCTTTGTTTATCTGAATAATGAATGGATGAAATACTATGTTTCCTTCAGCCTGCTTGACTTGATAATCTGTTGGTTTGACATCATGGAGGATCCATGGACTTAATTAGGGTCCCACAGAGCTTGCATTGTGTCATTTTGGATGCACAGTGCTACTAGTTACGAGTAATCAGTGAAAAAGGGCTGAATTTTGGTCCCCATTTGATCTTCACATCACTATTCATTATTTTTTGCGTCTTATATCAAACAGACAGATAAAACATTTGTGGACGCCATTGACTTGATTTTGAGACAAGCTCTGTTTATGTGAATAATGGATATTAATCTGCACATTTTCTCCAGCATGCTTGAATTGGTAAATCTGTTAATTTGATATTATGGGGGACCCATGTTTCTAATAAGAGTCTCACAGAGCTGGCATTGTCTCATTTGGATGCTCAGTACCACCAGTTTTCGGTAATCAGTGAAAAAGGGCTGGATTAATATTTTGTTATCTTGGTCTAATCTATTATAGATGGGCACTCAAAAGTGACATACTTTAAATCCACTACAAGCATTATAGGTTATCTTTCATGAGGTCAGAGAAGACCTAGCATTTTTAATGTCAGTTCCTCAGCTGTGTGTATAATGAGTCCACCGAGGAGGCCAGCTGCTATTTTCTTACTCAAGCCCAGACATTCACCTGATATAAAATACATTATAAAATATTTCAGGATTCATATTAATTTCTTTATTAAAATTCTGAATGACAAGTTTCCGAAGGATCTCATTCTATGCATATTAACATGTCAACATACATGTTCAGTTTCTTGCTTTTTGAAGGTTGCAACTTGCAAGACTTAAGACTTATTGATGGATTGATGATTCTTTTTTTCCTTATTAGTGAGCAATTTGACACTACACTTTTCATGTTCGAGAGTTTTAATTGCAGGCCATTCTGTGATTTGCATCTCACTGATAGTGACACAATGTCTATGACTCTCAAGTCTTCCTTTAGGTTTTTGCTAGAGTGACACTGCATCTTCATCTTAATAAGTTGTGTTTGATTTAAAATCTAGGTCTGGTGAATATGCTCGTACGGCTTATGTGACTTTTAAGGATGCTTACGCTCTGGAGACTGCTCTATTGCTCAGTGTGAGTGACCCCTCTCACTTGAAGAAAGAAAACTAACTGGAGTTTCTTTTTTCTTTTAAAATTAGTGTTGGAAACCCCCTGGTCTTTAAGTGTTATGGTGCTTGACCCACTCATTTCTTACTCTTCCATAGAGGTTTAATAGTGATGTTGCATGTACTACATTAGTTCTTTGTAGTTCCATGGGAAATTTTGGAAGTACATTGAGTAGCTTTTCCTGTGGGTAAACTTTGAAAATTCTTGTTTCTTCGTATAAAACCTTGCTTACACCTAACCCTTTGAGCACCTTTTACTGATATGATGTGTCAGGGAGCTACAATTGGAGACCGACATGTCGGCATTTCACGCTGGGGAGCATTTATAGATGAGTCAGATCCTTGGACTGGTTCTTCGCAGAAGTCTGATGATGTCACTGGTGTTGTGGTATTTGAAGCATTTCACTTTTACCAGTAACGACGATTTGCTGGTTCAGTTTACAAAATGAAAATTAGCAAATTTCTGCAGGCTTGGACTCATGATCAAATGAAGATGCATAGTTTGTTTGAAGTTGTATGCTGTTTACTAGCCTGAGATATATACATGTGGCAGAAAAAGAAAAGTACAAAATATGTGTAAGTGCTTTATGCAACAAGTTGAGGAGCTTATGCTCGTCCAATGGGCAGAATGCCAGAAGCTCTCATTTTGAATTTTGGGATGTTTCTGAAGTGATGGCATAAGACATCAAATCAATTTAATCAAGGCTAATTATTAGTCTGTGATGAGTTGAAAATTTGTCGGCTCACAGGAAATTCAAGAACTATGGCCAAAATGAAATTGAAACTTGTTTTGTTGCTTGCTTCTTTAGCCAATATCATCCGACTGTAATGTTTAAGAAGTTTGTATAGTTCTACTTTATGGTGTAGTCAGGTCAGTGCATTACTCGATCGTCTTGTGAAACCAGATTGTGAATAGAGTGCACATCTCTAGGTGAAGCTGATGATTTTGCACGATAAGAAAAACTTCAACATCTTTTTTTCTCTAGGTGCTGAATTCATGCGCACACTCACTTATCTCTAAAAAACAATTTCCATGGACAGGCTACTCATGCGATGCCTATGGTTTCCTCCCCGAGTGAAGCCGTGACACTTGCACAGGAAGTCGTCACGACAATGATCGCCAAGGGATATGATCTGGGGAAGGATGCATTGACGAAAGCCAAGGCTTTTGACGACTCGCATCAGGTGTCATCCACTGCGGCTGCAAAGGTTGCAGAGCTGAGCGACAGAATCGGCCTCACTGATAAGATAACCGCAGGCAGGGAAGTTGTGAGATCCGTCGATGAGAAGTACCACATTTCAGATGTCACCAGATCAGCGGTCCTCGCGACAGGAACTGCCGCTGTTGTTGCAGCAACAGTCACAGGAGAAGCGGCTGTATCAGCCGCTCATGCAGTTGTTAACAGCAGCTACTTCTCGAGGGGAGCTCTTTGGGTTTCAGATGTCCTGAATCGAGCGGCTAAAGCTGCGTCTGACTTGGCTAACCATGGAAGTAAATAAAATAAGAATCTTTATTGTTCATAAAACATATTGACCCGTCACGGTTATGCAGATATATGAATAAGTGATGTTGCTTGCTCTCTCAGCAGTTATATGTATGCCCTTATGATAGCAATTGAATTGTAGACATCTTAGTCTGGTTGTGCATAGTTCAGCATTTTGTGTTCATGAAACTCAGTAAGAACTTGGTGACTATGGTCTATGGATCACTTTGCGAATGCCTAATGACTTGTATAGCGGAACTTGTGAGCCTCATGTATGATGGTGCTTTATGAAGAGTAAAGTTGTAAGAGAATGAGTTGGAGATCAACCAGATAATTAGCAATGACATATTAAAGCTAAGCAGCTGGCTGGTCTTAGAAGGCAACTGCAGTCTTAGAAGGCAATTGCAGTGGACATGAGACCCCTAGAGTTGACTGCCACTCCTTGAGATGCTCTGATGTTTAAACTTTATACGGTGACATTTTTCCTCTTTTCTCCCAGTATTTTTTTCTTCCCAATTCAGCATCTCTATCTTCCAACTGTGGTTTTAAAGCGGTTCCTTTCATATTTATGGGAGAGCAATATTCTTTTATTTAAGTGGGAGCTGAAAACCGGTTTCTTCCCTGAATGATCCTTGCACATTGCAAGGTCAAGTGGCCTTTTTTATTGGTTCGAAAAATGGTCTCTGGAAGTGCTCTGCCACTAATTGACTTTGCATTGCATCTTTTCTTTGCCCTCCCATAACCCACTGTAGTTTTCTAGCTCCAGAACACCACTGATCACACGATGTTTCACATACGGAAGGTCTAGTTGGTAGGAGAAGCAAGTTAGCCATGGAATTGTGCATCTCCGGTTGGATCACTGCTTGCTTAACGACTCTTAGAATAATGTGATCCCTCAATCATTTATTGCTCTATTTAGCAAGAGCAAGAAGCTAGCAGCATGAGTACATGATATGCTTATATCCTTTGAAATGTGCTAGACTGCACTAACTCATTTGGCGAAAGCGCCCATAAAGACACAGGACTAAAGAACCTTAAGGGTAGCATTATTTAGTCCTTCATCTTGTGTAGGCGTTTCTCATCCTATAGGGTCACGGTCACAACGATTTGTGCGACAGCTCTTGTTACAAACAGACAGCATGCAATCTCTATCCCGTGGTTGGTTATTGATGAGTGATGACCACTAAATCGGAAAAGCTTTTGATGGTAGTCGCTAATTCTTTTCATTTGTCAATTTATCTTGTCCATCATGAATGTGGTAGGAGGGATTGGTCCAGCACTAGAATTTACTTTTTTGACAATTCTCAACTGTTATTCTCCCATCTGAACAGATATGATTAGATTGCTAACTGTCCTTTAGCTGCTCGTGCTCTTCTGTTTTTCAGGGCCCAAATGAACATACACGGACATGCATCCACGAATTATTATCAGACTTCAAATCCGAGAGGCTGTGAAGGTGTTCATACACAAAGGAAAGCAAGAACGAAGAGAAAAGGTAAAGAGTAAAGGTAAAAGGAGATCGATCGCATCTTGGCATAGCTCAGTTGGTAGCATCAACATGAGAGACCCCAGTAGCTTCCCCTTTTTCCGAGTGGCATCATATGAAAATGCAGTGGCTTTATTCATTGCATACTTTAGTGGCTAACAATAAAATATGCGCCGCCCTATAATCTCATATCGGAGTTCAAAAAAAATTTAATCACCAATTTCGACCGCGGCCACTAGTGGTGGAGTCCGGGATATCGCGGGTCAAATTTGGCAGTTTCCGTCCCTTTTTTTTTTGCCCCTAACATAAAGGTCCCTTTTTATTTTCTGGGACCAGCTGGAACGTGAAGCTTGAGAATTTAATAATTTTCCAAATGGCATGATTTCTAGAGAAAGCTAAACAAAAGAGAGACTCAAGGGTATTATTAAATGGATGTAACTTGAGTGCTGGGTGGTTTTGTATATTACAATAGAGAATTGCATTCCCATCTGTTAACCGAGACAGCAATGGAGGCAACTACTTATTCAACCTCTCCATCTTCTGCCTCACGAAACGAGTCCACAGAAACTGGATTGACCGTGTCTCTTAAGTTTATAGTCACCGCCAAGGCTGACCCAAGATTGCATTGCTCACCTAATCTGCTTGTCCATTCTGTTCTCAATACTTTTCTTCAGCAGAATTAAGGTGAGTTCTAGATTGCATTGCGGTGCAAGCAAAGAAGTCAACAGTTCTCTGTCCAATACAATTAATTATGGAGACCTGAACAACTCCCAACATAATCGAAACGTCACTTTTGGAACAATCAACAAAGTAGAATTCGGTGTCTCCTAAGTCCTAATTCCTTTTTCCTTTTCTTCCATGAGACAGTCAGATCTGTAGCATCTGTCACTTTTCTTATGCGGTGCCTTTGGTCAGTCGTGCCGACTCTTCAGGTACATCACTAATTTGCTACATCAAGGCCATTCTTCCACACATTTGGAAGAAACTTCATGAAGGGTTGGCAAGAAAATTTAGTTCAACAGACAACTCCAGTCATAAGATTGGCATGCATTCAATCTCTGCAATTCCTTGAGCAAACTTCATCAAATTTCACCGTTTGTGTCAGAACTGAACCATCTCATCCAACTCTTTATGCATTATTAGCTGGAAATTCTTGGGTGAAGAAAGAGAGTGTACAAACCTCCTTTTGGTAGAAACATAGAGCAAGTGTACAATCTCTGCCATACAAAATAGAAAAGCAAAATTGAACAGATCATGTGATTGGAAGATCAAGTTCTATAACGATTTTTTCCTTGTGTAATCTCCCTTAAAAAATATATATATCATCTTCTCTTTGTACAAGAATTCACTCAAACAAAGAACACAAAATTTGCAAATATGCGTGGGGCAATACTTTGTCATCGCCACCGGAAGCTAATAGCAACATATCGGACAGCGTATAAGACCGTTCTCGTTACAATCCGGGCAACATTGGAACCCGTACTCATCTCCCTCTTCTTCCGCATCTTCTTCACTGGTGCCGTCGTAATATATCTTGCAACTTCCGGAGCAGCTCTCACAAGGCACAAACCTAATATCACCGCATGCCTCACAGGCACCGTTGTTTCCATTGCCACTGCCGCCATCATCCACCATTTCGCAGTTCTCGAGAAATTTCTCAAGCTGTCCTTCTTCGTGCATACGCCGAATTTCCTCGGCTCCGCCAATGTACTTGCTTCCCACAAACACCCTCGGCAATCCACCCCCACAAGCCCCATCACCCAACAGCTCTCTCAATTCTTCCTTGAATGCGGAATGCATTGACATGTCTCGCTCATCAATACGGACTCCGATGCCTTTCAAGATGACTCTTACATGACAGCAATCCTCGTATGTCTTCCTGACCCCTCGAAGGCTCGTAAAGTAGACGATCACCTTCTCCTTTCCACATGGCCAACGCTTGCTGTCAATCCCATTTGCTATTTTAGTTTCAGTGGCTTCCTTAGGCAATAAATCATGGCCGGCCATGGACGGTCGTTCCTGATTATTCAATGACTGCATATGAAACGGATGATCAGGTGAGAGCTCTTCAAGTGACTTCCTGAAAGTGGAAATGACTTCACGATCGAAACCCACAACCACAGACTCGGAGTCCAATCCGTTGCCATCAGCCATGCGCAGCCACAAGGGCTTCGGGGAAACGGCGCCATTCTCTTGAAACCTCGATTTAGGCCGATCCATTGGGGCATGAACTGGACTCCTAACCACATCGAAGGAAAAGCTCCTTATGTGATTCGGCGACCGGAAAGGGCTTGTTTCCTCCAGGCCTTCCATCAGCTCCCACGTATTGATAATCTCCGGCTCACCAGGCGGAGTCCTAATTGGCGTTTTCGGGACGACTTTCGGGATTTTCTTTTCAATCATGTTAGACCAAGTCTTGGCCTCGATCAGTCCGACTGCGAACTCCTTCACACCATTTTCGATGACACCATTGTTCCCATTGCACACCTTGTGATCACCACCATCGACCACCATCACCTTCTCCATGTGGTTGGTGATTTGATAAGAAGGGTCAAGCTTGAGAGAACCGAGGGTGCTAGATTTAAGAGCAACAAGATGGTAGCTATCATCTCTGCTCTGAGGCAGATGATCGCCGTGGACCGAATAGCTCCGACGCACGGGTGAGTACGGCGTGTTGCAGTGCCGACATCGCTTCTGCTTCGAGCTCGCGCAACCCATCGTGCACACGGAAAACAGGCGAAATCGAACTGAAAGGCAATGGTACAGAGGTTACAAGTGACTTGAATATAAAGAACGGGGGTTATACAAAGAAGGGTACAATAAATAAAGGGGTCGTTTCTTTAGTAATACTCATAAAACAGACATTCCCAGCTGAATGAGCTGGAAGGGGAAGGTTCTGCTGCAGACTCCATTAAAAAAAAACACGACACTTCCTCAAGGAAATAACCAAAGCATTGTCAAAAACAAGAAAGTGATCAAGCTATAGAAGCAGATTGAAAGTTTCAAAAGAACTCAGCCGACAAAAGGGAAGACCAGAAAGAAAATCAGATATTGGGTTCATTCAAGCTGAACCACCTTCGAAGTTTGGTTCCGCCAAATGATCTCTGTGATTCTGATACGCCGAAGCCAATCAGAATCGATACGATCCCTCCCAACCGAACACTCTGTTTCTCTGCACTGAGCTACCCATTAGAAAGACAATGCTTGCGAGAGGGAAGAAGAAGCAAGAACTTGGACGGATCATCGGGCTAGCTTAGCAGGCGATGGGAACAGAGGAATTCGTGTTTGACTTTCAGAGATCTGGGAAAGTTCTTCTTTTGGCGACCCCCCCGTGAAATGATTGCGAGGAAGAAACTTCGAGAGGGGCGAGGGGCCAAAAGGGCGAGCGGAAGTGGCCCTCCTTGGGAGAATTCGAGAGAGGAAAACAGCCAAAAGCAAGAGAGATGCGAACTGCGAGTCGCGAATTCTAATATGTCAAGGAACGACGGCGAAGACTAATTCAATCCGTGTGATATGGTGCACAGGGTCACTCCTCTTCTTTTCGAACTGGATTTGCGATTTGCGATTTTATACATGCCTCATGCTGCTTCCTGTCTGGGCCTCTCTATCGCAGAGTTACATTTAGAACTGGTAATTTGAAATATTTACATACTAAACATGGCAAAAGCCACACACACACAAAAAAAAACAGAACCCTAAAATATGCTCATTGCCATACATTTAACATTAAAAAAATTTCTGACATCCAAAAATTCCAAACTCGTATCTTTGTGGTATATTCACCCTTAGTCAAAGTTCTAGGCAAACATCATAAAGCAAACAGTATTGACATCATACCTATGTGATTTAAGTGAAATAAAAATAAAACTGTTTTGATTGAAAAAGTCATCTAACAAAATCATGATAGAGGATAAATATGTCATAAAAGTATAAGTTTGAAATTTTTATGTCATAAGAAAAAGTTTAGGATAAATGTGTTACAATAGACATAGTTCGGGACTTTTTATATCACAAAAAAAAAAAATCAAGATAAATTTGTCACAGTGAACATAATCTAAGGTTTTTTTGTGATTTTTTCCGTACTAAATAAAAATTAATGAGGAAAAAAATTTATCATAAATTATATCGAGGATAATAGGTTTGACATTAAAAAGCCATTACATGGTCTCCAACTTTTTGTGTGTCGCCGCATTGTCATCCAATTCGTAATAAGAATCAATCTCTCTAACACATTTTATTTATTTTTGTCATTTTTTGTTGACATGGACAATCAGAAAATCCCGCATCACCAACGGATCACCAACGGATCAGTTAGCCGAGTCGTTCATCCACTCGATTTTTCCTTGTCAAAGCTAGAAAACACGTCAGATAGATCGAAAATCAATTTGAGAACGATGTGGTAAAAAATGATACAATTTTTATTTTTCGCGAAGAGAAAATGATTCGAGTTGAGGGGTCGATTCTATACTTATCCAAATGTCACCACATAAAAATTGTCAATTTAGGTTGATTGTATGCACACTCAGCGTGTCTTGAGGAGCGGGAAAAAGGACGTGGGAGCAAAAGAATGTGGAAATGGAACGAATGTTGTTGTCATGAAGCGCAAATTATTGCAAGAATGTCTACGAAATGAAGATGCCTGAAAAAGCAACGTAATTGCCATCACGAGGTGCGTCGGTGACGGGAGAGAACGACGCTTGCTTCCTTCCAAAGGATCGTTCCACACCTCCATGTCTTCCATCTTTAATCAATTATTATAACTTAATCATTTTTAACAAAGTCCATTTACTTTTTGGTCACGATTAATTAGCTAAATTACACGTGTGGGGAAAGTCAATAATACGTCCTATGTAAATCTGAGTAAAGCTTCGACCCACTCGATTCAATTGAAATATGTGTCAATCACATAATAAGAATCTTTGAATCTGACTCTGGCCGTCATTAGATTAGAAAACTCTTCTAGCACACGTATAATATTTGCACTAGAACAAAGTTATTTCGTTTGCACCGCCCAATTCACGGTATGGGTTCTAGGCCTTCGAATTGCGTCGGTCTGAGTTCGGGGGTCATTCGGATCCAGGAAGATACCGATTGGAATAATAAAGCAACTCATCTTATATATATCTCTCTCTATTTTGAGACCGAAAAAGGAAACTTTTTTAGTTTTAGTAAGTTTCCTACTATGGATCATTTATATATAAGAATGTGACTTCCTTGAGATGAGCATCCAAGAGGCGACTTTTTCATAAATTTGGTGTTAAATCAAATTAAAAACCGATTCTATTTGAGAACTGGCCTTGAAACCGGTTCGAAACTAATTTAAGGCCAAGAATCATGAACTGAACCGGTCCTGGTGTGAACCAACTTGAAATTGGCTAGATAAGGCAGGTTCAGTTCAATTCTGGATTATACCAGCCCAATTGTTCACCCCTAGCTTTAGAGATTTGTTGGGGGAAAATAAGGCTTACCAATTACACAATATGCAAGCTGGAAAAAGTCAAGGAAAGGGAACAAAAGAAGCAAAAAAAGGAAAAAGTGTGGGGAAATTAAGTTTTGGCGATTACATGATAATGATTTTGACGATGTTTAATATTTTGTCCATTAGATAAAGGTAAATTATAGTCACACATTTAATATGAAATTTTTGTTGGTTTTGCTTTACTATACTAGAGGCTCAACCAAAAACTTCGCCGCCACTAGGTAGGGGCCGTGCAACTTCACCCAAACATTACAAGGATCCGCGCAACACTCACATCACGCAGACCCTGGCCTTCGATGTTGACACCAAAAAATGACTACTATAAACCTAGTAGATAATAATTTTTTAGAAGTCATCGATGAGCTTAACAGTCAATAACTTGAAGAGAATTGACAACTCTAATAGTGTTATCGACAGCAAACATTAGTCATGGATGAGAACCTTCATCGGGGATGAAGTCATCGACATATAACTGCTGTATAGCGATATTTTTTGTATGTAACTTTTTTTGTGGATATGTGTTGCTAGATAATAAGAGATTGTGTGACTTCTTATAACCACTGATAGGATAGAGAAGTTATTTCTTTTCCAATTGTCGTTGTATGTGACCTCTATTTGTAACCGTCAGTAGAGGGATATAAATACCCTAAATGTACTCTTTGTAAAGCCCAACCAATCAAAGAACTAAACGTTCTCGCAAATTTATTTGTATCCTTACTTTCCTGCGATTTAAATGGCTAGACTAGATTGCCTCTAGTGTTTGTATCTTTAATTTTTTTGGTTTTCCTGTGCAAAATTAATAGAGGACTATTCGCAACCTTTGTTGGTTCATATTGATCTATCCATATTCTTAAAGGATATTTTATCGACAGTTTTTAGCGAAACATCTTTTTAGCATACCTGGCGAGACACCTTTTGTTGATTCGAGGATACAACAATGTCAATAACCAGAAATCAACAAGAGTCCGACAGTGCTTGCAGCAACTACAACCTAGTGCCACAAATCGGTGACCATGTTGCTGCCCGTTTCAAATCCTCAGTTGTCGAGAGAGCAACATAACGAAATTGATGTGAAGAAGTTAATCTTCTAATGAATCTTACTAAAGAACAATTATGTGATGTTGCTCCAAATTCCAACAGGGTACATATTGAGAGAAGATTATTCAAAAAATAGCAAAATGATATTGCTAATTACATCATGAGTCACATATCAATGTGATCAAGCTAATTGTCATTAATGCTGTTGAGGCCAGGATCGTCCAATCCACCAACATCATTGCAAGTAAATCCAATGGTTACGAGATACGTTCCTAGTCCCTCTATATTTATTGATGCTAATAATGTTAGTCAACTGAGGATGAAGTCATCAACATTGACATCAACGTGTAACTACTGAGTAGCAATATTTTCGGATATATAACTCTTTGTGGATAACTGTTTTCAAATAATAGGAGATTGTGTAACCTTTTGTAACCATCAATAGGATTAGGAAGTTATTTCTTCTTCAATAACCGTTGTATCTAACCTTCGTTTATAATAGTCAGTAGAAGGTTATAAATACCCCAAGTGTACTCCTTGTAAAGCTCCGATCAATCAAAAAACTTAACGTTCTCGCAAATTTATCTTCATCTTTATTTTTTTGCAATTTAAATGGCTGGCCTCGATTTCCTCTAGTTTTGTACCTTTAAATTTCTCTCCATTTACTTTCATGTCCAAAACCAACAAAGCACCCTTCGCAACCTTTCTCGATTCATATCGATCATCCATATTCTTAAAGGATATTTCATCGACACTTGACAGTGAAATAACTGGGCAAAGGCCGTGTGGACCTCATGTCACCTCTCGATGAGGACTGATTTGTATAAGTGGGGGGAATCATTCAAACAGGAATTCACAAGTCAAGATTAAGATTAACTCAGGAGAACAGCCATAAGCTCAAACGTGCTGCCTCGGGCGATTATGATGTGCTTTTGGAATGTCACTTGTCATTATCTATCCAAATCCATGACAAACTTACAGCGCTTTGTACAAAACTTACGCAATGATTGATGTTAGCTGGGGAGACCTAAGCATCTCTCAAATTCACCTGCAAGACAATGGAATTAATGGAGGAAAGGAGAAGAAGTTAGAGGGTTAGTTCGAAGCAGTACTTCAGGTTGGTGGAGATGGACAGTGCTGGGCGATGTGCGCAGTGAAGACACCACGGACAGGGACAACAACACTAATCAAATCGAGTCCTGAGTGCGGCAATCTCGTAATCAATCAGATGACTCGCTGAGTCACGGTGTGTTCAAGAAGTTGTCCTTGTGATTGGAATGATTGACGCCATGTTAACGTTCTAGCTATTGGCTGTGTCTTCTATCTGCCAATTGCTAAGGTGGGCCCAAGATGTAAGTTCCAATTTTAAAGCCGATCCACATGAATTCATTCCATTTTTTCGGTTAGTTCTTAGTTGGAGAAGTTGAATACGAAATTGGTTTACAAGTAGATCACATATTCATGGACGGGGATATAGGAACCTCTGAATAGTTTTATTGCCGGCCGTCGTTTAGACAATTATGCTGTCTCATAGTACGCGGCCCTTCTCTCGGCCTTTCAAAAGAACTGTCTCTTAATCTCCATAAAATAGTAATCTATCTTATAAGGCTCTCAAGCCTCAAAAAATTTATAATCAACATGATCTATAGAATGATAAGTGGAGAGCATACTTGTGAAACCAACTCATCATATTAAACTAATGGTCTAACTCTAAACTTGCAATGACATCACAATATATTATTTTTCCGGACGTAGTATATCATTATCAATAAGTATCCCCTAGTTTAGGAGTTTATCATGAGCCATAACAATTGCTTTTATAATGATTGCCCGTCTTCATTTCTTCTTCTTTTTAGTTCTCGATGTTACAAATGGAAGGTAATGGACAATAAATAGAATGATGGTTGTTTCTTTTTGAAGCATACTTAGATTTCAGGTGGTATTCTTCCTAGATCAATTTTTGCCATGTTAGACTACACAATCTTAATCATTGTACGAATCAATCAAACCTCGAAATTGATCTCGAAGAGTGATCTTCTCTGAACATAATATTCGTTTTCCAATATTACTTTAGGATTTTTGTAAGGTCCATTGATTGAAAAAATATAGTAATTATGGTCACTGTTGGATTAGTGGTAGTGTACTTTTCTTTGCCAGAGTGTAAATTTACTAATCAATTTAGTCTTTCTTAAGAAACCATTGGTGGACCAACAAAATCCTCAGGTAATTAATCTAAATACTCCTCATGAAGGTTTACACTTCTGGCACCAAGTAATATAAAGGTAAAAGTTCACTTTTATTCCCCAAACTTGCACATCAGTAGACTTATAATATGTCTAATCAAGTCATTAAACTTTTAATTTATCTAATCAAGTCCTTGAACTTGAATAGCTCTTCTAACAAGTCCCTCTGACTCTAAACCTGTTTGATTGGAGCCAACGTGTCCATTGGATCCGGCAAGAATTCGACTTGTAGAGCTCAAATTCGTCGTTCGGTGTTCATGTTAAAAATCTCATTACTCAAGGTTTGGTTGTGATCTTCACTTTCAAAACCTTTAATCCCACGCATCAACTAATAATCCATAGTGACAAAAAAAATTTCCTATATCACGCTCCTGTTACTTCCGATGGACAAGTCGATTTTAATTCATTAAAACCTGAAGTTGGAAGACAGACTCAATTAGAAATGGTGTTCAGGTTGAAGGACTTGATAATTAAAATTTAAAAAACAAGACTTTGATTGGAAATTATGAGGAAGTCCATGGACCAAAGGTGGACTTTAACTTAATACAAAAGCACAAAAAAGCAAAAAAAAAAAAGAGGAGGCCTTATGCTGGAAGGGTTTGGAAAAAGAACAACTTGAGGGAAGCATCGTCCCCAAAATGACTCCGTAGCTGTCGAGTTGCTTCTCTTGATTTCACCATTCACTCCGGCCAATCCACTTTATGAATTCACTAAAAAGTAAAAACCACCATGGAATTTAGCTCCCAACAGCACGGACCAACACATGGATTCGTGCAATGATTTGGGGATGGTTAACCTTCTGATTTCTATCAAGCCATTTATTCGCTTTCATGCACATTTGTTGGTCCACGTGACGGCAAGTGCGCCATCCTTTACGGTTTCCTCCTTTACCACCTTATTGCAAGATAATGATTACGTCCATTGGTGTTTTTTCTTTTCTCATTTAGTGGTAAGATGGTGTCCGAGTCACATTTTCAAGCAATCTTATTCACATCGATTTGGCGCACTTAAGATTTTACTCTTAGAATGCTCTTAACAATTTTGAAATCCAATACCATATAAGCAAACCAGCAAACTCCTTGCTATCTAACGGTCCATTCATTTCGTGAAAAATAACTTCTAGGAAAAAGCTTTTCAGATTTTTCGGCGTTCATTTCATGGAAAATCAATGAGTCAATCGTTGAGCCTCAGCAACGGCTAGCCGCCGAGCCTCAAGCTTGCCAAAGGCCGATGAGCTCAAGCTCGCCCTAGGCCAATGAGCGTCAACCTTGACTCACTCGAGGCCGGTCGCTGGGCAAGTTTGTGGCTGTCACCAGCAAGCATCGAGCTCACCTGTGGCGGTCACTGGCCGGTCACGACAGAGGTAGAGGAAAAAAGAAAAATGAAAGAAAAGAAAATAGAAAAAGGAAATAATTACAAATTCGAATTTTAAAAATAATTAAAATTCTATTTTAAAAAAAATAAATTTTATTAAAAAGATGCATGGAGGAAAATAAATCCGATTTTCCATATTGAACGATGGAAAATATTTTTCCAGTTCATTTTCAAGTTTCGGTCGAACATCGAAAAATATTGTCATATTCTTGAAAAATGACTTCTTGGAAAACATTTTTCAAAAACATCACATTTTTCGTGAAACAAACGGAGCCTAAGTCCCATGCTCTTTAACACAATAGCAAACTTTACTTAAGTGCTTGCCTGATAAATGCCTTAAAAGATTCTCGTCGACAAAATCCTTTACAAAGTAACCTATAATTAACCTTTGATTAATAGAGGCAATGAAGCCAAAATCATGTTTCCCTTCGCTGTTTGTTCATCAGAACTTAGAAGTGCATGTCTTGACAATTAACATGACCTTTATTTTTATTTTTTTACTAGTTGTGTACTCCGCATAATTTACTTAGATTATCATGAAAAAGAACAGAAGAAAAAACTTTGAATGTGAGTTTTAAATGTCTTAATTAAAATAAAGGTGGATTATAATGTTATGAAGGGTGAAACTTGGCCAGCTTTTGGAGTAATGTGGGGACGAGCACGAGAAATAGCTTGAGGAGTAGTATTTTATGAAAAATTCTTTTCAAAAGAAACTTATTCTTTAAAAACAAAAGTCTATAAAGTGAACTCCGTATCCCAATCTCCAGGAGCAATACAATTAAATTGCGCATCATAAATCAATAATGATAATATTTATTATTGTTAGTAGCAAATTGAGGATTTCCATTGGACTAGCGATATAATGTGTTTCTCCTTTGTTGAAATATATTGTAAACCCAACATAAACGATGCAATTCGTGGTCCAAGTTCTATCGAACGAGAATTAAGTGATACAGACATCTATTTGTGGTCCTAACAAGACATAGTGATTAGTTGCATTAGACTCTTGTTCCCAACCCCCAGAATTCTTTAATCTCTATCAAATTGAATAAAATTATCAATACTTACAAAAAAAAAAAAAAAGATATAGCGGCAAAAACAAAATGGGCTAAAAATAGATGTGCCTAACGTCCTCGTGCATCTATGATGGATTCACTCCATAGGCTATACATGGCCTAATAGTGGTGGTTGGACATGGCGACGAGTCTACCTAAGATGTCGTAACAGTGAAAATGGAACCACCCATGCTAATTTCACAAAACCTTGCCGCAAACCCACTTTCCCATCTTCGCACCCAATCTTGACAAAAACTTGAAACAATATCCCTGTCAAAGTGCTAACCGCACATGCTAGTGTCACGGGGCGATAGATTCGGATCGAACCCGTGCGGCGACTCAGGCTTCCTTGGATCGTTGGAGCGCCTAAGCCAAGCCTTCTTCGCGGATCACCGCTCTTGCTACCCGGATCGTAGAGAGAGAAAGGTTTAGAGAGAGAAGCTCTAGGAGAGAATGCTTTGCTTTAGAATGTTTTGGATTGATGAAATGAAGGAGAGAGCACCCCTACTTATACTAGAGGGCCTCTCGTTACAACCGTTGATCGATTTTTCATCTAAGGGATGAGATCGCATCTCCCCATCTACCAACCACCGACATTAGTACACTTTCCCATCTACCATCTACCGACAATAAATACAGGAAAGCTCTAGAATAGGGCGCAATTACAGTATCGCCTGCCCTTGAGAATATTCTGGAGGTCTTTAGGGCTTCTTGCTCGTTCATCTTGAGCTTTGCACGGTCCTTCCGCCAGTGGAACCTCAAGACCGTGATATTCTCCCCCACCTATTCGAGCGACGTCCTCGGCGCTCTCAGCTCGGGGTTTGGTTTGGATGGCCGAACGTTGG
>BCNH02000010.1:12215476-12246506 GCA_001662345.2 Metrosideros polymorpha var. glaberrima | reverse complement strand
GAATTGACATCCTGGACTTTGAGAACAACTCCACCCAGACCATGTTCCAAGGCCTACAGAACCACAAAATAATCAGGCGACATAAGTTAAAATCCATATATAAAACCAGAAACGGAAAGAACAATGACAACATGCTTTGACATGTTGAGTTGGTGGTGCTTCAAAAATATGATTGTGGCAGAAAGACAGACATCATAGTACAATGTCTCTTATTGGACATACCTCGAGGAAAATCTGTGCTTCGGACAGATTTCTTGAGATGGCAAATACAGTCTTTCGGCTTCCTTGGAATGTTGCAACAATATTTTCTGCAGGTATTACCTGATGAGGGCAAAACTCAAAATTGGAGTCTGACCATAACTAGCTTCTTCTCTTGAGGTATAAGTGAATTTGAAAAAGTCTCCTAGAAATTAATAATATAGAGTACATAGTTCCCAATTCTAAAAAGAACATCAACTCAGCAAATGGGGCAACAACTGCAATCAAATGCTAAGCGAATGCTAAGCGAACTGGAAAAAATAAATTGTCAATGGCATCCAGAAGCAATAAAAGAATCTCAGAGCAAGGCAATATCCTGAAAGATAGGTGGGAGCATGATGAAACCAGAAGGACAGTACTGCAATCTCATGGATCACGAGATTTCGAGTGTCATTTTATAGCTCCAAACCAGCTTACAGATACAAATCTGTTTGTGGCATAATATACCATGATTACTTTTAAGCTAGATCCCTTGTCAGTGAACTTTCCTAAGTAACCTTACATCTAAGTGAATAATCTTCTCGGTCAAACTCTACATACATGATTTCAAAGTTCTACTATGCATTCTTCTCGCAAGTGCTCTTGAGAATAATTTTTCCCCACAACTCATCAAGAAACAATTAGACACAATTTCCTGGGCACAGATAACGCACAGCTAAGTCGCAATAAGTAGAAAAGAAAAAGAAAGTACAATTGAAGGCAAGATTTTCTTGGAATTGCATCACTGATGTACCTGCCAGTCCGCAAAATCTATAACAACAATCTCAGCCTGTGCACTCTCGGGTCGGAGCTTCTGTACATCTTCTGGAGATAAAACTTTCCTCACCATGGCAACCCTTGTCTTCTCAACATCCAAAATCTCTCCCTCCTCAACAAAGAGAGGATTTATCAAAGCAAGTGCTGTATCCTCCATTTAGGAAGGTAACAAACAAGAAGTAGCAAATTGTTAGCTTTTCCTGACTATTTGCATCATGAGCTAATTAAAAGAGCTATTGACAATGAAACATGGCTCCTAGGCACATGCCCTTTCATTGGACTGCTCCCTCCTTACCCAAACATGAATGGAGGATGAATACCCACCATGAGAAAACATCTTATGCAGCGATTGCGTCACGTGTTTATGCTAACTTGGTGTCGCCAAACGATCGAGCAACTCAGTTGTTGACTGCCCCTAATCCACATATAGGAAATACTTTCTCCCAATCTAGACGGCATTACCGATCTCTCTGTAATTTCAATCTTGTCTCCCCTCGATCCATTCACTCAACCAGTTGATATAACAACACAACAATTATTAAAAAGAAGCTTACATGACCACTCATCGGCGAGCCCCTGATTCTGAGACGAGAACAAGAACGTGTTCCATCCTCTCTCGACTGCGGCCGTCATTACTTGCTTGTTCTCCGTCCAAACCCAAACCTCCTTCGCTCGCTCATAATCGGCCCAAGCGACCGACGACGACGAAGAAGAAGCAGCACGGGGCATCGTCTCCGAACAACCACTCGCCAGCAACTTCGCCTGGTCACGAGCGTGACCAATTCTTCCAAGCAGAGAAGCTTTCCGAGTCACGAATCTGCACCTATCCCAGTTCACTGCATCATTCACCAGTTCAAGAAAGCACAGTCAAATGGGACTTCGACGTGGGCCTGAAAGTCGAACTTGGGTAAGGAAGTACGTGAAAGCAGGAAGAGAAGCGAGATTGAACGAAGTACGAACCCGTTTCAGGCGCGAGACAGGTGATGCGTGCACCGACTGGGACCAAGGAAGCAGAAGAGAGCACAACACTCGTCATCATCTTCTTCGCGTTCTCTCAGACCGTTTGGTTCATCATTGGGGGCTTTGGGGCCCCAATAGCCAAATGTAAATGCGGTTTGGCAATTATCTTTTAACACTAAGGAAAAATGCAATTGCATGGCCAAGCAAATCCGAAGGAACTTTAAAATGTTGCATTTCTAAAACGTAAATAGACTCTTTTTTTTTCTTTCAATTTTACTTCGCTATACTTTCAATTACGGCAAATGTCCTTGAAAAGCCTAATCTTTTCAATAAAGACCTCAGCCATGCCTGAGGTCGCGTGACCAAGGTGGCTGTTGGCTTGGGTCGCCTGAACCCGACGATCATCAACCTAGGTCGCGCGACCTGAGGTGGTCATCGCATAGGATTGCACGACCCTAGGCTAACGGTCAGTTGGGTTGTGCGAACCGAGGTGATGGCCACCTAGAGTCACGCAACCCAAGCCTCGCCTAAGGTCACGAGATTGGTGGCAACAAATTTGGCCTCGCCAGAATCTCGTTGACTGCCTGCTGACCACCTATCCTTAGTCGGTTTTTAGTTTTCTCTTAAAAAAAAAAAAGCAAAATGGCTTTATAGAGTGTGGTTTTTCCAAACATTATTTTAATCAAAGTTGTATCCCAATGTATTTTTAAAATACACTTTACCAAACAGTACTTGCATTTCGAAAAACTCTTTTAGCCTAAGACTCCATTCGTTTCGCGAAAAATATGATGATCTAGAAAATGTTTTCCAAAAAGTCATTATTTAGGAAAATGACAATATTTCTAGTATTTGGCTGAAATCTAAAAATGAACTGGAAAATATTTTCTATCATTCGATATAAAAAATCTGATTTGATTTTTTTCCTTGCACTCCTTTTAATAATTCTTTATTTTTTTAAAAAAAAATCAAATTTTTTTCTTTTTTTTTTCCTCGACCAATCACCCACCATGGTGAAGGCTAGCAACCAGCCGAAAACGAAGAAAAATTAAAAATTAAAAAAAATTAAAGAAAATAAAGAAGAAAATTTAAAAAAAGTAAAAATTCGAATTTAAAATGGAAAAAAATAAAAATAATAATGAGCTGTGAAAGAAAGAGGAGGGAAAATGATTTTATCTTTTAAAAAGAGGAAATCATTTCTCCACTTTTGAATGTGTTTTTTTCATTGACGGAAAACATTTTCCTTGACTTGTATATTTTTCGTAAATCGAAAGCCAGAAAATCCGAAAAACATTAGCTTGTAAGTTGTTTATCACAAAACGAACGGAGCCCAAAGCTTCGTTGCATTTTCCCAAAGCCGAATATACTGAGATAACATAACACTTTGGCATGCCCCTAATGGCAAAGCGCTGCAGAATGGAACCTATTTTGTTTGCATTCACTTCGACACTGTCTCGTCTGCGAGCTTATTCTTCTTTTGCTCCGGTTCCCGACTTGCTTTCCCTAATTGGACAATCAGCTGCGGTATCTTCTCTTTAAGATTCGCGACACAAACCGTCAAACGGATTCAGATGTCATTCGGTTCGGGCCTCCGACTACTTCAATAGTGACTGGGCTTCAACAAGAATGTTGGACTTCGAGACTCAAGATGGGGGTCGAGAGTTTGTTTATAAACGGTCGGTAGAGCCGGTGAATGTATGGTCATCGTTGTCATTCTAATGAGAAGAAAGGATTGACCTTTTTATGAAGTTAGGTTTGGATCGAACCCCATCAAAGATTTGATCGTACTATATTTTATGGTTATTGTTAGGTCTACTCTACCGTCGGTGTAAAAAGTTCTTCCACATTCACCGTAAGATGAGTGACATGTGTAGCTAAAACTGATTTCGTGATCAAATTTTTCGAGACGTCAATCATCCGACCATGGATGTCTGATCCATCTGTTTTTTCTGGTAATGGACTTAATAAATATCTTTATTTTATCGCTTTCTTGTTGGGTTCATGATTATTCAATCGAGAGTGATGCGGACCCATATTGGTCGTATGCTGCAAACCACACCTGTTCTCGCGATTCGAAAAGTTGATACACTGTTATTTTTATCTACAAACATGTTTTCTCACCAATACCTCACTAACTCTTTCATCAAGAAAGACTCCTGGCCCATTTATAAGATCATTTGCATTTGGTAGCGAGGTCAATCGCCCGGGCTCAATCCACGCTTCCTCTCAACCAATAAAACCAACCACATTAGCCTTGACCACAAATGTACCTTGTTCAAGCAATGTCCAACACACACAGCAATTTATTGAACAGAAGATGCTTGAGTTCACCCTTGAGATCATCTCCTGGTTTTGCAAAGAGCATTTTTAAATGCAGAAAAGACGGTGTTCCGAGACAGAATTGTCGTCGTGCGCTCTTATAAAACAAACTGCCGAGAAAAGGAAACGGAGCTTTGTGTTCGGAGGCGTAAGAGAAATCGATTCTGGATTGCATACTCATTCTGATATAGGACTAAAACGTGGTGAGAATGAAAAAGTTGAGCCACTTTTAGACTCAGATTTATTCATCTGTTCTGAGCCCAGTTTCACAATATGCAGAAGTTCCGAAACTGCCAGGAAACTGAACAAGCGGAAAAACAATTCTATGTTCTAACCTGTGGCTGGATAGATCGAAACAGCACACCAACTGTGCTATGTCGAAGTCCCGATGATCTACATCGTTCTAATCTCTACGACTCTATTGTGAACTTGAAGAGCATGAGATGCTCGTACGACTTCCCGGGATACAAAATCTCCGAGGGAAAGTTGGGGTGATGCACTGAATCCGGGTATTTCTGAGTCTCCAGGCATAGTGCGGCATGTTCCTTGTAAACGAAACCGCCCTTGCCCTTGATCTCCTTTACCATGTTACTCGTGTAGAACTGCATGCCTGGTTGGTTCGTCACTAACTCCATGACTCTCCCCGACTTCTTGTCCCTTACTACTGCCGCCCTGTGCAGTTTCGGGCTCTGAGCATTGTCGAGCACGTAGTTGATATCGTAACCATTGGGGAGCTTGTTTATTCGGCTTCCTATGGCGCGCGGTTTGAGAAAGTCATAAGGGGTTCCTTTCACGGAAATGATCTTTCCTGTGGGGATGAGGTGGCCATCACAAGGTGTGATCTGGGAGGCGAATATCTGCACTTCTTCTGATAGGATGTCACCGCTGCTTTGGCCGCCGAGGTTCCAGTAGGTGTGTTGCGCGAGATTCACGGGAGTGGCCTTGTTCAGAGCTTTTGCTTTCATCGATATGCTCAAGTGGTTATCGCGCAAGATCGTGTAGGTGACAGAGACTAGGAGGTCACCGGGAAATCCTGCAGATTTGGATGGACTAAAATGGGTGAACCAGTTTTCTCGGTTAACAACGGGAACCGAGAAGTCATTGACATAGAGAACAGATGATCATATTCAATCGATTATGCGGACCTTCTTCGCCATTACGACTGAAATAACTGAAGACGATCTGAGGAGTGTGACCGTCTTTCTGATATTTTGTGACTTTCCATACTACGTCGCTGAATCCTTTCGGACCACCTAGCATTTTCACGATTTGATGCAGGACGAGAAATTATATCTCCAGACTGAAAATGCTTGCCGATCAAGTAACGTGAAAGCATAATTGTGGGAAAAACTTTCGGAAAGAGACGAACTTCATACCGTGGAGCATGTTCTTTCCTTCATTGGGAATAAGTTTGTAGCGGGTGCCGTTCAGAGTGAACTGAGCATTCGCTATTCGGTTAGCAACCCGACCGACCACGGCACCAAAGTAGGCTGAATCATTCTGCAGATAAGAGAGAGAGAGAAAAAAAAAAAGCAGCAATCCGTTCTGTCAATTTTAGCGAAAGAAGATCTATGCTCGCTCTTTGCTTGCTGTCATAATAATAAGGGAAATCTGGTATTGAGTTTCTCTTAAAAGAAAAGTGTCATCCAAATTCACCAATACTTTGAATTCATATGCCATTGCAGTAAGTAGGTAGAAACTTCCTCTCTCTCTCTCTCTATTAGTTTGTTCGAAATATTTGCCAGAAGACCTTAGCCCAAGTATCATATTGGTGAATTAATGACGAGCAGGTGTGTGACTACACATAGAAGTGAGCGGTTTTAGGTTTCGTATAGGTTCTACTTGGAACCTGGAACATTCCTGTCGAAATAGGTTCATCATTTTTTGAAACCTGAAATCTACCCTGCATACCCTAGAACTTATAACTTACCCTGTCACGGGTTCTAGAATCAGAACCTGGAACCTATAGGTTCCAAGGTCTACCCAAGTTTCGTCTGCATTTTTAATTGAACAATTGTATTAAACCATCACATTTAATGGCTACTACTTACCGCTACAATTCATTGACCGCAACTTATATTTAGACACATGAAAGTAAAAGTTTCAATCATAAATATCGTCAGAAATGGAAGTTCAGACTAGTAGTTCTATATTATACATTTATCATCAGATGCCATGAATACTACAGATCGCGCGAAGACATAAACCAAGAAAAAAAAACTTGTTACAAGTTTTAGATTCTACCTACATAAAACTTGAAACATACCCATTGAAACATGTTCCTCAATTTTTGGAACTTAGAACCTACCATGCATACTTTAAAACTTGGAACTGACAAGTTCCCACCGAACAGGTTCTCAGGTTACAGGTTCTACCCTGGAACCATACTCATCCCTAATTGCACACGAGGCACACATGTGCGGTCGGTAGATTTGTTTTTATGGTCATTAATAATCATGATTTAACTTCTGAAAATAACAACCCATTATCGTCACGTGATTTTCTTATGAGATTTAATTATTCAAAGAAGTCTCAGATCGTGGAAACCGACCCAAAAAGATGAAAGGCTACCAACATATGACCAGATTATACAAGGGTCGAAACAGAGAGAGGTACTACAAGCAGAGTTCTTGAGCTATGACAGCTCATTCCTCGTGTGAACAAATTAAGGTTTCTTTTCTTTTAAGTTTTGAGCTGATGTACAGGATGGCCACATCACCATTTAGGCAGATCTATTATAATCAATGATATTGGAAAATGATTACACTAGGACAAAAGGTACAGCTATTTACCTCTTAGAATATGGCAACGGCAGATCTTCTTGAGCGTTTATCTTTTATTGTATAATTTATATCCAAATCTCTCTCTCTCTCTCTCTCTCTCTCTCTCTCACACACACACAGAGTCAACAATGAGGACTTTAAGTAGCAATGATGGGGAATACAGTCAACAATGAGGAGTTGAAGAAGCAACGATTGGGAATATGGCATGGCGTTCCATTGAGAGAGAGAATTAGGAAGAGAAAGGAGAAGCTCACCTTATAATCGTTGACAGAATCAAACCCCAGAACCACATCATCAAGTTTTCCTGAGGTACGATGTAGAAAGAAAACCAACAAGAAGTAAAGTTGATGAACAAAATCAAACAAAAACCGACCCAAGTAAAAGCAAGTAGAGAGAGAGAGAGAGAGTTAATTCACTCACTGACCATTTTTGTCAGGGAGATGAAGAGACATGACAGTCGCACCCCAGTTAGTGAGCCTAACAGAGATATTCCCTTTCTTAAGCTCATAGATTCCAACCTCTCCATCTTTGGCAGAGCCGTGCTTGTGATGTGTTCCTAAAGTTCCATTGACAAACAGAAGAGCAAGCACAACAACAACAGAGAATAGCACAGAAACCTTGGACATCCTTTTGCGGAGAAATGTCCAAGCTTTTGATAAGACGCTCATTCACTGAGCACTGAAGCCCCTTTTGGTTTTATATAAAGTGGGATGCAAAAAACTGGGTGCCTCTTGTTGTGCGAGAGAGAGAGAGAGAGTCCAAAAGTTGTGAATGAAGATAGTGAAAATGGGTCAGAGCTGAAATGGGGATAGGCCAGACTGGCCAGTAGTTTATTCTGACTTCGGAGGCCTCGTGGTCCAAGAGTTCTTTTCTGAAAGTTACAAGTTGGACACATTGATACAGTACAAAAGGGTGAAGCATCCGTCATGGATGGGTCTAACTCCATCAAAGCGAGCGCCAGTGATTATCTTTTTGGGTGACGAGCGATCCTCGTCTCGGACTTCTCGATTCGGTCTCCCTCTTGCAGTCGCACAACTCGACTCAAACTTGAACACCGAAAATTGCAGTCCTTGCGATTGCAGACAGTCCGGGAATCCTGTCTGCAGACTTTTTTTTTTTATACTGAGTTTTCATTTGTCAATGTAAGAGAACCAAAAATCAGATTTTGGTGATGAAGCAAAAAGCAAAAGATGATGCGAAAGAATAATCACTATTCACCAGGATAGTTTTTCATACCTGGCCTCAAAAATGTAGCAACTTGGATGGGTACAACTAGGGATGAACAAGATAGATTGACCGAACCGGGAACAACTTGGACTGAATCGAACCAGCAGGTTCGGTTCCGTTCCCGAGAGTGCCGGTCCGATTCCCAATTCCTAAAAGTGGTACCGGTGTGTCGCTAATGATTTCATCAATTAGAAGCTTTTAGAAGCATGCATACTCAGAACAATCATTGGGTGATTGATTTCAAGTCATTCCATATGGTTTGACTGTGGACAACACCAACAGAGTAATGATAATGAGCACGTCCCGATTATGGGTAATGGATTGTGCTGATATCAAGTGTCGAATGGTGGTGGTCACTTGATCATCTAATTGGAACGTTTATCATTACAAAAATAGTCATTGAAAAGACTTGGAATTCGTATTAGGAGCATCAGAGTTGATCGGGAGCAATTATGGCAATTATGAACAAGAGACGGGCTATAGCAACATGTTGAATGTTTTAGGATTCTGCCACTGTTAGAGAGTTGTTATGATTATGAGTGTTAGAGAGACGTTCTATTGCTGGTAATGATAGAACCAATGGCTACTTAAGGATTTTGAGTAGGACATGATCATCTAAGGTTGGATGGCTATATATTCAATCTAAGAGAAATAGTGGGGTTAGATAGAAACGAACAAAACTAGTCTATTGCTTTGAGTGTTATATTCTTTGCTCTGTTTTTGTTGATAGTAGCTGTGTATTGCTGATTATTCCCTGTGTAGTGTTCCTACTTGTTGTAATCATGATAAGTGCAAGTGTACAAGAGTTTAGCAGTACTTGCATTCTAATAGTATGATCTATCGATTGATATGAGCAATACGTGTTGATTGTAACTTGTCTTGAAGATTACTAGTGCATTTCAACCTTGTTATGGCTGTTAGCCGTAGAAAATGGATGTAGGCTTGGTTATAAGACGAACCATTATAAATATGTGTGCTACTAACTTATTACTAATAGCACCATATGCAATTATCATTACCTGCATCAACTTATTTCAAAGTGTTGGCACTCGATATTTATCTATCTACTCCTACTTGCAATATCTTATATCTATTCACTTTTAGCATTACCTATTCATTATTATCTGTATCTATTCATCAATAGCACATGAACCTGATATCTATAATCTAATTCTACTACCATTGAAATTTAACTTGTTATATTTCGCAAAAGTTTTGTCATAATTCTCAAACAATCTATTCACCCCATTGTTAGCCCCAACAAATTTCAATTTAAGTAACTTCCAAGTTTACTTGATCACTTTGAATATCTAATTTCCCAACTTGGATTGTTTCAATTCTAACTTTGATTTGGCGTGATATTTTAGGCATATCCTAAATAGGAAATTTCCTCTCTTTTCTTTTTTTTTGTCAAAAGAAAAATGCAATTCACATGTAAAAATATTATATGAGAGATACATAGAAGGCATTCATGCTGGCAAACCTAAATAAACTGCTAAACAAAGCAAAAGCTTGAAAGCAACAAACAAGCACAAACTGTAGCTGGGAGCACATCCTTAAGAACAGATCTGTCATTGTAAAACGTTCGATGGTCGATTGCCAGATACAGTGATGAGCACACACCAAAATCTCTCACTTCAATTGCAACAGCTTGTGGTGTGCATCTAAGTATGACGTCCTTATCACCATTACCGTACAAAGACACCAACATCTATATATTGAAAGATCACAGATCAAATACCTATATGAAGCTCTCAAATCTGTATCTAGATCTAGTTTCAGAGAGCAAAACCCTCAAAACTTGACCCAAATCTAAATCGAGAGAGGAGCGCGGCCTAATCTCGAAGAGGTTGTGGAGCCATATCGCAAACGTCCTCCCCTATTGTCAACTGGATGAATGGCCGTACTGAACTCCACGTTCACCTAAGATCAACTGTAGAAATTTATTCACACACACAAACTACTAGAACAAATCATGAGAGAAAAGAGAGATTAACAAAGCAACGAAAACGGAAAGCAAAGATTAAGCGAGTTACGAAAGAGGGTATAGGGAAATGGAGAGGGAAAGGGGGAAGGAGGGAGGGAGGGAGGGAGGGAGATGCCTGGTTGAGGGGAGGGGAGGAAGAAGAGAGAGTCTCTCCCTCAAGCCGTCTTGCAAAAAGTGGCGGCCAAGAGGGAAAAAAGAAACCCTAGCAGAGCGCCTCTATAGCAAGTCCCTACTATCGACCCTTTTAACTGGCTGCCAAATGCGCCCTAAAAGGTCGATCTTTAAGACCTCAGATCATATCCCCGATTACCTTTGTTTCCTACTTTGGACATGGTGATGTTTGATTATGTGGGGCTTGTATACTATATGTTATTAATTTGGGAAACATTCCTATCATGAAAATATCAAAAAAGAAGAAGATTTCATTACATTTAGTTTAGATTGCATTCATGCATGTTTTCTAATTTAGAAATTAGATATTTTAGGTGCATTGGGAGTCATAGTAATTTGCATCTAGGATTAATCAAGAATATTTTTCCTGCCTCATAATGTCAAAATTTGATAATTGCATATCTTTGATAGATATTGATGATTCTTGAATGATCTCGCATAATTTCCATGAGCATTGATTCATACTAATAATTCTTGACATTATTCGTTGTTACTGCACTTCCACCAAATAGTATGTGCTTTCATAAAAAAAAATTGTGCTTGTTTATCAAATATTCGTGCACGTTGCATATTTTAGGTCATATTCATACATACATACATACATACATACATACATACATACATACACACATGTTTCCTAATTTAGAATTGCATATTTAGGAACCATGTAGTAATTGGGAAATTACCTAATTTACATTAGGATTTAATATAAATCACTACCTAGTTTAAATTAGGTCTTATATAAATTTAGGCAGTTACCTAATTTAGTTCACAAGGAAAATCTATCTATTGCATATTTCATATACAGTTAGTTAATTTCATAATATCCATGTCATATATTATGCCATTTAGTGATCATATGCTTTAAGGTCCCATAGTTTCAGCCATACATATTAATAATAGCATCTCATGCAATGCATAGCATATGTTTAATTTTTCATAAAAGAAAATACAAAAAAGAGTCAAAGTTGCATCAATAGATTTTTAATTATTTTTAATAAAAGTCACTTAGGACATGTTAGGTGTCCTAGAGCTTAGTTTTTTATTTATTTAAAAAGAAAACACAAAAATCTCATACATAGTTTAAACAATAAGGTTAATTTATAATTAATTCTATTCAATGTCATTAGAACTGCATGTAGGTTGCATTGAATTTGATTAACATAGTATGCATGTCATCTAGGATGTTATGTAAGTTCATCAATGCATGTTAGATTAGAACTCATATAGTCATAGCATGCAGAACATTTGGTGCATCGGATGATAATGGAGCTTCGATTTTGTTTTGCTTAACGCATCGAGGTTTTTGCCCTATTTTTAGCAATTTATCTATTGCTTGATTTATTGAGTGTTAAATTAATTGATTGCGCACCCGTATGATCATCTTTCACATGTTAAAGGATTAGGATTAAAATTACCCAAGACTACTTGCTAGATATTTTTTAAATGAAGAGAAAATGCACCTAAAATGTGTTAGATTTATCTAACGTAATCAAGTCATGTATGCATGAAATCTCTAGTTCGTAGAATTAAAATGCCCTCCATACTTTACTTGGGTTTCTAATCGATTCATAATATATTAGTGGCGACTCATATATGAATTAAATTGCATCTTTAGTTGATTGAAATAAAACCCCAAAGTTGCAAATGGTATGGGCTTAGGAGAGTTGTGCTAAGCATTTGCGTATAAATCCATTAGCTTTCCTTTGATGATTCACCTTTGGAAAGGTTGCGACAGCCTTAAGTCTTTAAGAAAGTGAAAGAGTTAACAAAATATTGTCATGGAAACCTTCCTAATAAGTTTTGAGGATTGACAAAATATTTTACTAAACTGAATTCATACTCATGAGACTATTTTTCAAGTGATATATCTAAGAAAATCTTATTCAGATCTTATTTATCAAACTTTGAATACTACGTCTGAAGTCTTGATCCGCATGTATAATAGATGTCGCTAGAGTATTATGAAAAGGCTATCTAAACTTATACGACAGATATTGTCAAGTTACTAGACTTCTACATACTCAACGCAAAAGACCTTCTCAGACTTAAAGATATTCAAACATTTGTTTGCAACATTTGAAGATAGCGTCTAAAGAGATTTTCTAGATGCAACATCTGATAACTAAGATCTTTCGGACTTGATTTTCAACGGATATATTATACACAACTAAGGATCTGGCTTGGAATTTCACTTTGCAAGTTATTGATCCTTGTTCAAATCTGCGAATTGATTTGCAACGGATAATCAAAAGCAAATCATCTCTAATTGATTGGATATTCTCTTGATTGACAAGATACTCTTACCTTATTTGGAACTCAGCTTATGGAAACCCCGATTCTAATTATATAGGTGATAAAATCAAAGGGAGATTCAATCTCTTCTATAACGGCTACTTAACTTCTTTAAGGAATGCTCTGATTTGACGGGATGTCCGAAAAACTATCCTTTGAAAGCTGTCCAACAGCTTGTTTAGAAGTGGCAAAGTATAAAAGAAGGTTTTGAAGTTGAAGTGAAGTAGTACGAATCATAAATTCCATAGTACCAGAAAGCCTTGTTTCATACACTTGTCATTAAGAGGACTTATACTTTATAATCGTCGAGAATTGCTAATTCGAAAACCATGAGATTAAGAATGATCATTTTGAGTACACATACTATAACCTCTTATTACTTCATTTGATAGTGGAATCCGACCAATAGTCTGTTAGCATGGAGAGTGAACATAAATTTGATCTAAGCTGAATCACTATAAGCATAGTGTGCAAAATTTTCTATCCCTATACTCTTTATTGTTGATAACATATTGCACACATGTCTGCCTCTGATACGACATAATCTCTCTTCAGATCTTATTCTTCACGAGTTGCTTATCTTAACTTTTCAATTCCGCTTTAATTTGTTAAGATTAGTCAAAATCACCTACTCACTCCCCCTCTATGTGATATTACTAGCTACATCAAAGGTGAAAAGGTCCAATGACCCTCCCCGGCGACAAAGCACACTGTCTCTAATCCCTACTTGTATAGAGAGAGGGCACCCTAGGAGAAGGGTTGAGGGTTGCAAACAAGCTGCACACGATTTTTTATACTAAATTGCTCATTTGAAGCCTAAACTAGCAATTTCTAGACTGCACTTAAATTGCTTGTGTGGGTAAGGAATTTCTAGACTAAACAAGCAATTTTCGGAGTGCCCCCTTAAATTAAAAATTGAAGGTTTGCGTCTCGATACACTTCACAAGTATTTAATTGTCTTATTTAGGTAGAGAGTACTTCAATTCACATTCTTACTTAGGGATATTGGGTACGTTTGATAACCCTCCAGAATTTTTAATTCTACTCTAGAAGTAATTCTGGAATAAAATTGCATTTAGTAAATAATAACTTCTGTAGCAGTTTTCTATTTCTGAATGAGAATTGTGTTTGGTAAAGAAGTGATTCTCTAGAGCCAGAATCAATTCTTGCCATAAATGATTATTTTCACTTCTCATTTTCCTTCTCACGCTCGCAGGCTGCTGTCACTGGTCGTCGACCTGCCGTCGCTGGTCACCACCCCCATTGCCACCACCAATCACCGACCGCCGCCGATCACGGGTCGCAAAGTAGGGTCGGCAGTCGGCTAGTCATTGATCGCCGCTGGCCGGGCAGTGGACGGTCGCCGGCTGCCACCAATCGTCAGTCGCCAATCCCCGGACGCCGTTTCGTGAACTTGTCAAAAGTAGAAATAGAATAATGGCGCGTTTGGTAAATATAATTTCTCATTCTCTGCCAAAATGGATTTCAAACGGCCCCTTAATTTCCTTCATTTAATTGTTAACATTTTCAACACTAGTTTACTTAATTAGCAATCAATCTCGTGACAATAAATAGGTGGTGTAGGCCATCGGTCAATTCATTCATTCGGTCATATTTCAATACAATCTGAGATAAAGACTCTTGATTTATCCTTTTGTTTAACACTCACTCACTCTCTCTCTCTCTCTCTCTCTCTCTCTCTCTCTCTCTCTCTAGGACATAGATCTTTTCTTAGCTTTTCTTTTAGTTCGTGTCAGCCCTTAATTGGACGAATGCACTCATCTGGCTCTAACATGAACTTTAGCAATTGGTCCAAACATTCGATGGAAAGACTAACGTGAATAGACAAAGATACAATGAAACCATCCGATGCACAAAAATAAATCTAAAGACAACATTGAACCATTGGAACAAGTCCGGGAACCATTTAATCACCTCTAAAAATAACGCAAATCAAGAATCAAATCTTAAGTCCAATCTTAAACTTTCCATTGATTTCTTCAATTAGTCTCCGAAACCAGGTTTCCTAGAGTGGGACAGTAACCTCCGTCCGGCCACACACAAGGAGTCCGGAGCAAAACTTATGGGCTGCCTGGTCGGCATAGATAAAGTAAATAGATTTCACCACCCAACCACCGTCAATACCGGCGGCCTCTATGCAGCACAGTCACTGTACCGGAAGATAGCCTTTCTTCTTAGGTTATTCCACAATGCAATAACCCAAAAAAGTGTCCTCGTCTGTTGACACTTTGTAATGTAATGAGGCAAACTCAAATTGGTGACCCCCAAGTAACATTATATTAACATGTCGACAAAGAACCAGCATTTATGTTTCTTTATCCTAAATGTCCTCTGATTGGTGTCAGGAGAGTCAATTACAACATCGCTCTTGACCTCGTAAATTCATAGTAAAACTCATTTCATATGTGATGGCTCTCAGGCTAGAGCATATATAAGGTTTTACCATGCATTCTATTTCCATAACAAAAACACCAGAGTGGCAATACAACAAACTCCTTTGAATAAATATTTGAACGGCTCGTGTGGTGTTGCCTAGCTGCAGCATACCTCGTGTAAAGAAACTTCCTAACTTTTAGCATCTTGATGGGGCTACAATGCCAAGTTCGATGACCCTGGACCTCGAGTTACGGATGGTGCAGAATAGCTGACTCAAAATGAACAATTCCTAGCGCGTGCTAAGACCAGTATTGTAGGTGCCAGGATGACATAAAATGAGAGGAAGGTTTTCAAACACATGAGTTTTCAATTGTTTCATGAACTGTGTACAGGACCTCTGAAGCAAATAAACAGAATTAAACAAGTTCCCCATTGAGGCACAAACCTTAAGATCTCCACCTCTCACCTTCTATCAAGAACCTTAAAGCAGAAGATAACTCACATGATCAGTACACACAAACAAGATATGCTAGAACCTACGTATGGCTATACATTGACAGAGAAATGACAGGAAGAGGAAGCGCTCCACATATAACCACTTTAATCTGCCATTTATCCCTTTGACGATTTGAGGAAGAGTCCTGTCACCTTCTCCATCCTGGTTTCTCTGAAATTTGGCATAATGCACGACAATCAGAAGACCAGAGTTTAACATAGACACGGTTAACAGAGAAATGGCTAGTGTACGAAACAGCCAGTCAGGTACGAAACTGATTATTCTAGCAACGGCAAAGAAAGTGTTGCCCCAACACAAGCAAAAACAAAAGCTAGTGTTGCCCAAACAAAGAGACAACTAAGGGTCAAGCTAAGACGGGTTACACAATTAGCCGATTCTTTTCTTTTTTGTGGGCAACTAACAGAAGATTGCTTTACCCAAATGTCACCAGAAAGAAAAGTTTCACATAATTAGACTTCAAACACATGATGCAAGTGCACCTGTGATAGGTAATTGGAAGCACTGCTAACTCATTATCCCCGGCTGAGCATGGGCCGTGTGGGTGGGCGGGCCAGCTTTTGTCATCATTTTAAACCATCCCAACCATTTTAGGGCCGGGGCCTTTCCGGCCCCAGATCCTGGCCTAGACCAAATGGGACCGAGCCATTTCAGGTCGGTCAGTCCAGGCTAAAGCATGAATTCTAAAAACCACACATTTCTGGAAAAGCCAAAATCTTGATGCCATCTGTTCTGAAACTGAAATTGTGTTCGCCCCTTCTTTTTTAGAAAAAGGTTTGAGTAAAAGGAACCTAACTATGTGCTCATATATTTTCTACAATAAACAGATTTTAAAAAGCAAATTGATAAACAACAATGACCCAAGTACACTAACAGAAGGGGGAAGAGACCAGATCTATACATTTTACTGTACAGCAAACCCATTAAAGAGTGTCTGTGCACAACAAGAGAGAGAGACAAGTCTTAAGATATTGAGGGAGGTGACAATGAGTGAAGAGTCATTGTGCCGCAGCTTGTAGTGCCACTGGACGAGATAGTGGCTCAGACTCGCACGGTGGAGGCTCAGCGGTTCGCGGGCGAGTCGCAAGCAAGTTAGGGCAGAGAGAGGCAAAGTGTTAAGAGAATTAGGGCCGTAGATGATGTGAGGGAGAAACAAGAGGAGAGGATAGGGTTTTTTAGACATAAAAGTAAATATATGTATTCTAGTTAGAGCCAGTCCGGGCAATTCAGTATCATGCACCTAAAGCCTGAAAGACCGGACAGGCCTGAATTAAAAAAAAAAAACCTTATTTCAGGCCCGGTGGCCTGGCTCGAGCCTACCAGAGCCAGAAAAAGACTGGGCCAGTCCGGGCAGTCCGATCAAGGTCTTTGGACCACCAGGCATTTTTAATCATCCATCAAATCATTGTACTCGTAACATACCTGTGTTGTCCACCCAGATAGAAGTTAACAACAGTCAACAGTTACTAGGAGAAAAAATGGTTCGCCATTTTAGTAATAATATTCAAAATGCATGCAACCACTAGCATCAAAAGAAATGTCTTACCAGTACTATCTCTAGATGACAACAATAAACCGTCGGTTCTGCTTCCACCTTTTCCATTTACTTGGACTTGCTTCTGCATGCGTGGTGACATTGAGGTCAACTTTCCATTGTTCGAAGATGGCAGAGAACGCCTCCTGACAAAACCATTTTCAACCCCATCTTGACTGACCCTTGCAGATCCATGTGCTCTCAGCTTTGCCTTTGCAGATTCAGTTGCAGCCATGTAGCTAGGCAACATAGAAGTATTCAATGAAACATTCTCTGAGAATTCCTGTTTCGCTGGGAAAGACATCCTCCTCTTGGTCTTCTGGCTCATCTTGGCAGTATTATCTTCCTTCGAAGTCGGTCCCTCATGTAATGCCAAAGTTTCATCACCCTTTTCATCATTTATGGATAAATGGGCTTCAATTGTTGGGCAATCATCAAGAAGCAAATCGATGGACTGACCAGCAGACACAGGTTTTGGAGGAGTTTCAGACTGAATTAGCGAGAAATCTCCAACAACTGCCATATTTTCAACAATTTGTAGTTCAGCACCATCTTCTACAACTTTCTCATCTTCATCGGGAGACTGGAAGGTAGAATCTATGAGAGTTAACTTTGGCTTCTCTGGCAGAGCTTCAGAAATTTCATGAGCCTCTTTACTGGGTGCAGCAACTTTTCTCAAATTCCCTTTTACCATCTCAAACTCATTTTGAGGCTGTTCTTGCACCTGTTCTGGTTTATGATTTATTGTTTTCCTCAGTCCACGTTTAGGCTTCTCAATATCAGGTACAGGCTTCACTGAATTATTGTCACCATTTGAAATGGGGACTCTTCGGCTAACACGCTTTGTCCTATTTCGCTCAGTTTCTCCAGATGTAGTGCTGCTCTGGTGCTTCTGAAACCTCGACCCAGTAGCTTTCTTTTGTTGTGGAAGAGGTTCCCAAAAGCGGGTTGATGACCAGCGTTCCAACCAGTTCTCAGTTGAGTTTGGTTCAACCGGATCATAATGGATATTCAGGGGCATAGCAGTGGTTGATGAAAGAAGCTACAGCAGCAATATGGCATAAGCTTTAATACAAATTGAAAAATTGAAAAAAAAAAATGTGTAGAACTCTAATAGATGCCTAGCATAGACTTTAAGTTAACACAACCGTTATACGATTCTTACATTCACCTTATGTGTGAGCATGCTAAACTGAACCTACTTAGCTGAGCATTTCGCTGTCGAAAATAAAAGACATTCTTGAGCCATATGCAACCTGGGTTAAAGAGCTTCACATGGTTATATGTAGAAAAATTCATGGCCCCCACAAACTTCTGTGCTACTTTAAGGAAAAGCATATTTTCGAATTGTATTAGACCTGCATTTGGATACGTACTTGATCTGACATTCATTGCACAATGTACAACTCTCAGTCATAAACTGTGAGATTTTATGCCTTAATGTGTGCCCTTAGATTGATTGTCATAAATATGTAAAGTTCAATACTCGGATGGCAAATAACTTTCACTGGATCTTGTTCACTGGGTCAAAAGATGCTCAAGAAAAAGTACAATTCATGCTTTTGCATATTTAAGTAACAAGGGAATTTCACAGTACCTTACAGATGAAAGAATTCTTCAGTAGCTTCTCTCGCTTAAAGTTAGTACTTATCCCATATGACTTCACATGAGGAGTATCCTGAAGAAAAACAATGGAAACATGACATGGAGAACTGGAGATACAAAAGCAAAACTATGAACCGCGCATTATGTGACTCGTGCTCTGAAATCAATGTTTATGTGGTCGCAAAATATCATTCCCATATACAGCATCCTCAAGTTTAACAAGACGTGTACGTTCATGGCAAGCAAAGCTTCTTATAACTTCTAAAGAAAGGATAAAGAGAAAAACAAGACACACAAGGTGTTCACGGCTGTAACATTTACAATGATACAAAACTAAGATGATAAACTATATTAAGGTTGCCCCTTTTCTTGCTTGTTCTATTTGATTTAGAAATATTTGTGCACTGAACTCCTGAATTAATAATCAGACAGACTATTTAACAAACGGAAACAATCTAACAATTCTTGCTATCCACTGGTAAGATTTGCAGCAAACTGCATGCTTTAACCTGCAAATCCCCTATTCCCAATAAAGGAGAATTGGGAGCAAAATGCCACATCGAATTGTATCAAATGCCTTGAGAATATTTACCGGACATCTTTGGATGCATTTGAAGCCCTCAGAGGAACATTCTTACCTTTCGACCATGAATCAGCCTTTGGAGATTGACAATGCCCCGCATGCAGACTAGAGTAGCAATTGCTTGTCGCCTAACTAGGTGTCCACGAATAAGCGCCTGCAGTCTTATTATGCCCTTTAGAACACGAAATGCACGACGTGCCTGCACAAGTTAAAGCTAAATCATATAAGCCAAACGCTGAGATAGCTTCACAAGGATGGACTAAGAGTAGAGAGAGCATCACCAAGTAGCCCCTAAAAGTAGCCTGCACTTTTGAAGCAGCCTTTTCTTGTCTGATTATCTCAGCAGCGCTCATGTTTAATCCTTCAACACCCACATTATCCACACCAGACAATAAGGGAACCGCATTCTCTCCTATGTCATGATTATCTCCCTTTTCTAACTCCAAGCTTTCTTCCATCCTTTCGCCAATGAGAGGCGATTCATCTGGAAGGGCGCAAGATTGTGGAACCAAATCTTCCGTTGACGCATCAAAGGCTGTGATTGGCTCTTTTTCCATCACGGTTTTCTTCACAAGAAATCGTGTTCACATATTAGCACTTGATCGCACTTTGCAGGTAACACAAACTAAATTGCAACAATTTTAACCCATATCTACATTCAGTGTTCATACTACAGAAGAGCAGCTGAGCAACAGTGACATAAAGAAGAAACAGGAACCACCAAATGCCATGAACTATTTTACTTAATTGGGTTATAAAATGGAATAATTACCACTGGATTGATAATGTTTCAAGAAAGGCACATGATAACAGAGAAACGGATGCTACACACTTATACCAAGGCTAGCAGACAAATTTACTTCAAACAGAAGAAAATATTTTTTGCTATTGTGAAACAGGTTACTTCACCAACAACTTAGTTGAACTAAGGACCGTACATTGTAATTGAGCCAGAAGCTGAAGGTTTAATTTCAATTAGACGGAGATTTCCTTTACATTGTGAAACAAGTCAACTCAACTGAGAACTCAGTTGCGATAAAGAGTATACATTGTAGTGGAGCAAACAACCAGGCCAAACATGGCAGCATGACAGTCTGTCTTACACATCATTAGAATGCTGAATGCAAAAATGTCCACGTTGTCAAGATACATTCACAAATTAAAAAGGGGAAGAGTGTTTGAAAGGCAAAGACTTTCTCAGATAAGAAGTCTGTTTCTTACAAGTTTGTAAGATGGACGGATATATGTCTGGTTAAATCAATTTTCCCCTGAGCTACTAATCTAGAATCCTAGGTTTCCTTTCGTTTTAGGAAGTTCTTTTTGCCTACAGTAGAAACTGCAAAAAACAAACCTTACCTTGGGACAGTTAAAAGTACAGATCTAGCTAAACAACTGAGTAAAGAATATCTTACCTTGACCAACCTAGATTTGGATGATATCTTCCCAAAAATTACTTGCCTGATCCATTTGCCTCCTGATTTACCCATTGAATACAAGACCTAGTGACTACCAAAGTAGGAGCCTGCAAAATTCAGACAGATGTAGAGAGCTATGAGAATGAAACAACAAGAAGACTAAACAGACTTGAGTACTTCACCAGATTTTGAAAGCACAGCCACGTTACGAAATCTCTACTCAATAGCAATATCAAAAATTTAAGGGTTTGACGAACTGATACTAGTAGTGTTCCGGAACATGAACAACAATATTTCCTTCACGCTCTAATCATTTAATAGCTACTTGATATTGCACTATGAAACGGGGACGAAAGGGAAACTGCAACCTCTGTGAGCTTACATTATACATTCTATTCCCACTAGGCCTTAAATGTCAATTAACCAAGCAGAACTGACAGAACACATTCAGGACAAGTCCAGAGAACAGATCCAACAAGCACCACCTCCTAGAACAACAGCTTCCACAAGCAAGAACCCCCCAATCATTACCACAAAGGACCCTAACGCAGAGCAGAAAATAAAAAATGCACCACACCCTCAAACCCAAGTACAGTTTCACAAGCCCAAGAAAGCAAACGACACAGGAATTCAATCAAACAACAGCCACACTCGAACAACGGCACTCAACAAAAAAAAAAAAAAAAACAATGGGCCAATTCGAAGAAGAGTACACGAATAGCAACATCAAACGCGAAGGCGAAAGCCACGCATCAAGATCCGAACTCATTGGGTAAATGCAGACAAGTTTTTTGCAGTACCACAAGCATGCTAGGTAGATCTGAGACATACCTGAGAGAGAGAGAGACTGGTGATACAGTGAAGAATGAAGATGGAGAGTGAGAAGTGAAGTGTGTACGAGAGAGGGGGCAGGATAAACGAAGGGGCCGCTCTGCTGTGAATTGTCTCTTGCGCTTCGATGTCGGATTTGGATGAAAGAATTTGCGTTTCTATGAAAATTACCAAAACGCTCCTTGATGTATCATCATTCATACAAAAACAATGATGACATTTATTAAAATATTGCGAAATGGAGAATTTGGATAATATTTTTGTGGGGTTTAAAAAAAGAGGGGTGGTTGGGAATGGTGGGAAAGTCTACCCCGGGATAGGTAGCTTTCAAATTAAATGAGATTCTTCTGACAATGATATTAATGGAATTTAATAATGATAAATTTCTCCCGCTATAAGCGGTATCTAATCTTTTTAATTAAAAAAAACCAATAAAGTAAGAAATTTAGCTCCTTTCATTATGGTACACTACGGAAATGAAATCCTAAAATTTATTGTGCCATTACGATCGTCTCGGAAGATGGACCAATTGAGGTGTGCAAAAGTTTACTCGAATACCACATTACCGCAAATACCAAAAATGAAAAAGGAACATGCATTGGAATCTTTTTGAGCAAAAATCCCATCTACTCTTACCGAAAAAATTAAATATCAGTCTTCCGAACACGAGAGGACATTCATCCAAAACATATAAGGAAAGTTCACCTAAAAGTTCCTTTATTTGTTGATACCATTTCCTTTTAAATGACTAAAATAATTAACAACCCAAAAAAATTTCATGGTCCTAACCTTTCAAATTCCTCACTAGCTTTCATTACGAGTCGGATCGAGTGACTAGTATGGTCAACATCGTCAACAATTACCATTTTCGATCAATAGGACTCTTTCCCCCCTTTTACATGAGCAAAAGCAAAATTCATAGTCCCAAAAGGCCCGCATACCCTATCCTTTGAATAGTGTAGGATCAAGAATGCACAAATGTGGAGTCCAAAGTCGTACCACAATCTATATTGGGAAGAGGATCTCTTGCCATTTACGCCATCACCTCATAAAACGAAAGCTACCCACGTCTCTACAATAAATAAAATAAAAACAAAAAATAGAAAAAGAGAGTAGGTTGCCAAGTCGAAGAGGAAGGGGATTCAACCTCTCGGTCTCCCCATAAACAGGGGTCATCTTTGGTTGTATAATTCTTGGGACCACCTAATTCGTGGTTCACTCAACTTAGAATTATTTTGAGGATTAGTGTTAATGTTAGATCATTGCACGTATGATAATTAAGTCAAGTACATATTTAAAGAAGCCATACCTAACGCTTGTTCAATATAAAAGTTACAGCTAAGGTTAAGATGTCGCTAGAGACCACCTACAACCTTTTTTCTTCTCCTATTTAATTGGAAGAACAATGATGAACATGGGATGTGCTGAAAGAGAAATTTGGGTAATTTGTTTCTTTTCTTGCTTGCAAACAATTTAAGTTAACTTTTGGTGGAGACAATGCTTTGCTTCCCCTTGTTTTGAATTCCTTTTTCATTAAATTTCTCATTTCCGTTCAATTTCTTCCGAAAACGAGTGTCGATGACGATAACATCGCTATTGTGGCTACAAATAAAAGAGTTCACTAGGGTCAGAACTCAAGTGACAACATAAAAAAAAATGATTTTTATTTGTTGTGCAAAGAATTAGTTAGCATGCTATGGTACTTTGTAGCTATTTTCTTCTCTTCCATGTTTAAAAAAGTTATTTGTTTGGAAAAAGTTCGAGTAAAGAATACTAGAAGTATCAAAACTTATGTACAACACTTGCTTTATTGCCAAAAAATTTTTTTGGATCACTTAAGTGTCAACTTTTTAAAAATCAATCACTTAAGTGCCAAACTATTTTTTTTTTATCATTTAAGTGCAAATATCAGAGAAAAACGATCACTTAAGTGCAAAAAAATTCTCCGATTTTGACACTAAGTGATTTGAAAAAAAAAATTGGCATTTAAGTAATCCGAAAAAAGTTTTGGCACTTAACTGTTTGTTTTTAAAAAAAAGTTAGCACTTAAGTGATCAGAAAAAAGTTTTGACACTAAAGTGAGTACCATACACAAGTTTTGGCACTTATGGTATACTTTACTCGAAACAATTCAATAGGAGCAACACTCTTAGTTTGATGCTTAATCCCTTTTTTGTCGGAACATAAAGTACTTCATTTAACTAGATAAATAGGAATTGTTCAAAGACAAAGCTTCAGAGCATAAAATGGCCCAAAGGGTCGACGGTGGAGAGGAAGTCTAATTGCGCAAAAGGCCATTTCTTCACTAGGCTTTGGTAGTCCAATATGCGGCCCTATTCGAACCCTTAAGCAGTAGACCAATCAAAGACCAAGAAGCACAACAGCAAATCAGTTATTTCTTCAATATGTGCATGTGCCGCCCAGTTGAATTGATTTGGTCGAGTTTACAAGGGCACTTATTAGCAAATCCAAACAATCAGATCCAAGAACTAGAGTCGTTCCTCTTCGTGCATAGAAATGGGGATAAAGACATCAAAAGTGTCAAAAGTTTCGTACGACACTCATTTTATTGCCAAAAGTTTTTGCCAACTCATTTAAGTGCCAAATCAGAGAAAAAACTATCACATAAGTGCCTCCAATAACAAATTCCAGCAAAAAATATTATGTGGCTTTTTCATTAAAAAAGGAAAGTCTATGTGGAAGATGAGATGGCCTTAATCACAAAACGATGCCGCACCAGAGAAAATCTCTCTTTCTCTATCGTTCTCTCTCGCTCTCTCTTTCTCTATCGTTCTCTTTTGCTCTCCCTTTCTCTCTCATTCAAGCTCTCGTGGCAATCGAAACTCCCTTTGCAGAGATGCTACGACTGTCGAATCTTGCAAATCTCGCTGTTCAAGACCTTTATCTCGAAACAAAATTCATCCTCCAGGTTGGAAGATACGACCGCGGTGAAACCGAACAGGTTCGACCAAGCTAGATGGATTAGGACTCCTCGTCCTTGTACAATCATCCCAGCTTGGCAAACATAAAGAGCAAGAGGATGGAGAATTGCGCTAGGGTTTATGAGTTCCATCGCGGGATTGGGATTGTCCCCCAACGAGTTCAACAGGTTGTAGTTTCCGATCACGGTTGAGGTCATGAAGAAGCAAAATGATTTTCTCCACAAATTGGGGCTAACGATCAAGGACATCAATAACTATCCTTTTGTCCGGGGTTGTAGTGTGATGAAAAACATTATTCCGGTGCTCAATTTGCTTCTATGCCCTAATTTAGCCCCAATTTGTCAATTTGGGGAAAAGATGGCAAACGAGTTCAAACCGACTCTCTCTGTCGATTATGTCGCTCGCTCACTCACTCACTCTCTCTCTCCCCCACTAGTCCACGGCCTCGTTCAAGTTCCAGCCATTTTCCCTAAAACCTATTCCTCTGTTTTCCTCTGTTTTCTCTTATACTATTTGAGCTCGCAGTCCACGGTTGTCTTCCCTCAAATCTATTCCTCTATGTTATTCTTGATTTCATATTCAAGTCTTACGAAACAAAAGCGTTGTAAATGAATCTAAGGTTCCTATTGTGATTTGAATATATGGTGAACACTTCAGCCTACAGATTTAAGCAATTCGCTCAAGTACGCTTCACAACTTGATGGAGACATTTCAACAAATAGACTGCGTGCAAAGAGATTACTAGATCTAGTCATGAAATTGAAATAGTTTTTCATCTAAAATCAGTAGTTAGAACAATAATGTCGTCACCAATTATCAACTAACAACTCAGATTTTCAGTGATTTACGTATGGGTTTCGTGGACGAAAATTGGTCTCACACTTCTCCATAATAAGGCAAGAAAGAGAAATGAAATTACCTTGTCAATGAGGGGTTCTTGGTTGCACTTACTCTTCGAGCTATACTAGCATAATCTGAAAAGCATTGCCAGTAAGAGTGAAAGCTGGTAATTAAGCTTCAAACGTGAGCTACTTTGAATCTTTGCAGCCAGAGATTAGGGGCAAAACAATTCCCTGTGTTCTCTCATGACCAGTGTGGACAGAGAAGAAAGCTGACCAAGGATTTACAAGATGATTCACAAGCTTCAGTGATTGATCAACGCTTCGCAAGACATAGACAAGCCAGGCTTGTGGCCATGGACGAGACTAGAGTGACGCCGAAAGGGGGGAGCAATGACGAAGCTGATCGCGAGATCTGTGGACAGAGCTAGGCTTGCAGCCAAATTTGGATGAGCAATAATGGAGCTGATCACAAGCGATGACGGAGGTGTAGCATGGGTCGACCGCAAGGGACGCCGAAAGGGGTAGAGATTGTGGTTGGATGGACGATGCTATGCGATGGAGGAGGAAAAAGAGAAAAATCAGGTTTTTTATTTGTTATTCCACCTTAGTAGAAACCAATATGTAAATGACGTCATTTAGGATTATTAATGCTGACTAGGCACACTAGCGAGCCACGTGAGTAGGAAAAATTGAAAAAAAATTGCCACAACGGATTTCCGGTGACCCAAATCGAAATTGGTACTTAAGTAGTCATTTTGTTTATTATTTAAATGGCACTTAAGTAATCCAAAAAAAAAAAATTGGCACTAAAGTGAGCGATATACAAAATTTTTGGCACTTCTAGTGTCTTTATGCCCGAGTATCGCCAATATCTCCGCCTGAATCGATGAGGCCATCTGCACTGTGTGAGCAAAATTGTCCACAAGTAGGCCTTAATGATTTCAACACACACACGCAATTGGTCCCCCGGTCATACCTTCAACAAAAGATCCATCGATGTTGAGTATTAGGGCACATAGATTCAGGGGTTTTCAAATTGAGGTAAATTTGGGGTTTTTATCACCTTTTTTCTTGGTTGTGGGTAACATTCTGATGAAACTTTGTTGTAGAGTGCAAGCTTTGCTCATAACAAAGATATGTTCATGTTGTTGCTTCTTGATGATGAAGTTATTTCTAGTCTTCCAAATCAACCCACAATACAACAGCTTGTAATTGTTTACGCCAAAATTAATCAAGTCATCATAATCGGTATGACAACGGTTTGAGTACATGACCCAAGACTAGATAATGTGAATATTAGTGGGATACCGATTATAGGAGTCCTTATCGATAGCCATACTGGTCGTAGGCGTTCTTGCTGATGGTCATACTTATCAACGGCCATGACCAGTGACTGATATACTATGGCAATTGGTCGATGATTGTCATAATAAGAGTTGAAGGAATGCTAGTAAAAGCGAACATATCAATTGAAGGGCATTGACCGACAATTAGATGAAAAATCATCTGATCTAGTAAGCAAATTGAATGCGAGATTCGAGCATAGTGATATTTGAAGTAGAAATGGCTTGGAAATGAGATAATGGAGTACAATGGAATGTGGAGAATTAGGACGCGAATATGAAAGTGTAACTGCCCGGAGGTTAAACATCATAGCAATGTGAACATAGGGAGCCAAAAGTTTTGGAGATGTAAAGACATGGGTGAAAACCGTTAAAGAACTGCTAATGAGTAGTTACTTTGTAAATATTATAACCACTAGCTCTTGTGCATTGTGGACCCCCCCTACACACACACACAAACTTGTTATCTTTTAGTTCGTGTATCGTAGTCATATTGTCGATTAAATTCTAGCATTGTATTTTCATGTATCTTAGTTGTTGTCAATTAAATTCAGGAAAAGTTGTATACTTTTATGTTGATTAAATTTTGCTGAAGTATATCTATCAGTTCCTTTGTCCTGTGATATCTCATATCCGAAATCGCCACAAAACTTGTCTCCTTTTATAAAAAATCGATGAACAAATTTCGATGAATGGTATTTCATTGTCGAGTCAAACATTGTGAAATAATAAGTCAAACAAAGGAGGATTTGTCAGATAAACCACAAATTTCTTGTAATCTAACATCTAATCATCGATTCGTGTTAACCTTTGACTCTGCATGTTAATATTCAATGCTAGACGGGACCATATTGACTTCATCCATGGGTAAAACAAGAGAAAATGCTCAATGGTTTCTTGATGTTGCTAGCACAGGTCGCAAACTAGCTTAGGTAAGATATTCCTTTTTAAAAGATTTCCCTTGGTAAGAAGAGCATTCTAGCAAACTCCCCATAGGAAAAATATGATCTTAGGGTTAGTTTTCAATTCCCAAATCTTACTCCATAGTGGTCGCAAAATCTGATAAGAGGATGAGGCTAAATCATGGCATGATGTTTTCTTGCTGCTGTTGTATCCAATCTTAACAGAACAAGTACCAGATGTAGTATTTGTTCAGACCACTCTATATTTTGTTAACTGAGTTTTTAGAGGAATAGTGAGAATTTCCTTCACTATTTGCTCCTCAAACATCACATTTAGAATTGGTTCAATCCATTTTGGTTCAGGCTTTAAAATTAATTTTGCAACCCTTAATGGTTCTCCTCTGTTTGCTAGCTTCCCTAATATCCCTCTTTTCAGCCACTTGTCTTCCTTAATATTAATTTTCCCCCTACTTCCAACTAATCCCATAATTAAGCTCTATCATCCCCACAAAAAATCTCAAACTGGTATATCTATGACAAATTTATCCAAACTATTTTTTTATCACAAAAGACCTCAAACTGGTACACCTATGACAAATTTACCTCGAACTAATTTTTTAACCACGAAAATTTATAAACTAGTACATCTATAACAAATTTACCCCAAACTAGTACACATGTAATAAATTTACCCTCTATTAATTTCCATTAAATTGGGTTAATACCACAAAAAATCTCAAATTGGCACACGTATGACAAACGAAGGGTAAAACCTTAAATTGGTAAACCCTGTCAACTGTTATATGTCATCAAACTCAGCAATTTGACAATAAAATTTGACGGAAACTAATGGAATGTAAATTTGTCACAAGTGTACCAATTTGGGGGTAAATTTGTCACAAATGTACCAACTTAAAGTTTTTCGTGGTCAAAAAAATAGTTTGAGGTAAATTTGTCACAGGTATACCAGTTTGAGATTTTTTATGGTATTAACCATTTTAGAAAGAATCTCAAGTAATATATATTGACAACAAAATTTGTAACCACCAATAGAGATGTTGAATCAATCTCGGATTGCTAATCATACAGATATTCTGATTGTGTTCTAATTCTAGTGGGAGCTGAGGATAACATTTGATTTTGGTGCGAGTTGGAACAGCTAGCAGTGGATTGGGTCAACAAATTTCTTTTAACAACTTATACATAATGAAGATAGAGACTGTATTAATCTTCATGCTTATTTTCCCAGCATAGCCTTATTGAAGATTAAGTCCCTAAAACCTAGCTTGCCATTATATTTCTAAGTTTCAACACTTTCCATTTCCCCCAACGTAATCCCTATTTCTTTTCATTATTGACACCCTAAACAAGCAACTTTCTTCTCAATCACCTGACAAATGAAAAAGGAAATTTTGTAAATTGACATAACATATTGTGGTAAAGCCTGCACCAAAACTTTGATAAGAATTTCTTTCCTAGCTTTTGACATTAAGTTTTCCTGCCAACCTTCAAGTTTCATGTTAACCAAAGTCGGGATCCAAGCAAATATTTGTTTTTTAAACATCCCCAATTTGAAGGAATCCCCATATATTTTTTAGTTTTCTCAATCTATAGTACCTCAATTCATCTATCATGGTCTTTCTCAAATTTTGTGAACGCCTCTTACAGAAGAACAACCCGATTTATTCAAATTTATAGCCTAGCTTGAAGCAAAACAATATTGATTCAAGATAGTTACAACATTCTGACATTAACTAACATTTCCATCCAAGAAGAAAATCGAGTCATCTGCAAAAAGCGAGTGAGATAAAGTAGGGCATGATTGTGTTAACTGAATCCTACTGATTATGCCATTCACTAGAGCTTTCTTCATCATAGAGGTAGGACATTCGCAACCAAGAATAAGTATGGAGATAGTGGATCACCTTGTTTGATACTCCTTGAAGGTTTGAAGTAAGGCAGAGGTTCTCCCTTAAATTTTACATTGAAGTTAACTATTGTTGAACACTGCATCACCCATTTTACCATTTCTCATGCAAGCCCATTTTCAACATACAAGCTTCCAATAAGCCCTATTCTATTGTATCATATGCCTTCTGCATGTATAATTTAAACATGGTATGGAACTTCTTCTTTCTTTTTCGCACTCTCAAATGATGCAAAACCTCTTGAACAATGAGAATATTATCTTGGACTTGTCGTCCGCTTACAAGTGCGCTCTATTCTATAGCAATTACATTCAGTAGCAATGGCTTTAGTCTATGGCCAAAATATTGAATATAATCTTATAGATAAAATTGCATAAAAATTATAGGACGAAATTGTTCCAGCTTTATAGGGTTGCATATCTTAGGGATGAGTGTAATTTGAGTTCTATTCACTTCGACATTTAATATTCCAATGGTGAAATGAGGTTACATTCTCAACTACATAATGCTAAATATCCTTCCAATGGTGATGGAAAAACTGCATGTATAGATTGTCAGAATCCAAAATTTTAAGGGCTCCCAATTGATGGGCGGCTTATGATACTTCTAACATGGTTACCTTGGTTATAGCCTTCGATTCATATTTTCCATAACTAATTTTGAAATATATGCAACAACAGGCTGAAAACTCCTCTTCCCAACTGACCTATATAGTGGCTTCAAATAGTCCACTATCACCTGCTTAAAAGTGCTAGGTTCACAAGTCCACTCCCTTTCTGTGTCTTTGAGCATTGATATCATATTTCTCTCTATCCTTTGGATCGTTGTTGCATGGAAGAATTTAAAGTTTTGGATAAATGCATTATAAGTTCTAAAACTTGTCAAGAAAGTGCATTTTTCATGACAAGTTTTAGAACTTAATTGCATTTTTTAAAAATTTTAGAACTTAATTGTACTTTCTTGACAAGTTTTACGACTTGCTTGCACTTTTTTAGAGTTTTAAGACTCAATTGCACTTTCATGACAAATTTTAAAACTTGATTCCACTTTTTTATAGTTTTAAGACTCAATTGCATTTTCGTGACAAGTTTTAAGACTTCTAGTGCACTTTTCCTTAGAATTTGTATACCCTTCATTTCAACTAGTTTATTCTAAATTTCATGCCCAAATACAGGAGAAGGACACCGGGAGTGCCATAAATTTTGTACGGAGATCATTTAAGTGCCATAACTTTTTTTTGCTCACTTGAGTGCCATAACTCTTAAAAAACGATTACTTAAGTGCCATTGGCATTTTGGCTCGCCGAAAATCTGACGTAGACGCCGAAAAAGCATACGTGGATGTTGAAAAGTACAATTTTATTATTTTTAATAATTTTTTTAATTAAAAAATTCCATCTCAATTTTTCTCTTCTTTTTTTTTTTTTCCATTTTTGTTAATT
>BCNH02000010.1:12204177-12215331 GCA_001662345.2 Metrosideros polymorpha var. glaberrima | reverse complement strand
ATTAAAAAATTCCATCTCAATTTTTCTCTTCTTTTTTTTTTTTCCATTTTTGTTAATTTCATTTTCTTAAAAAATAAGCTAAAATTTTTTTTAAAAAAAAGGGAGGCGGGACTTTGCAAGCGACGAGGGCCGCTGCCGCCCCACCATCGCTGGCAATGGTCAGCGAGGGTGGGGGATGGCTGGCGGGGGTCGCCGAGCCCTAGGCCGGGAAACCCTCCCCCAGGGCTGGACGAGGGCGTTGGCCCTCGACGGACCTCACCGAGGGTCGCCCAGCCCACACCTGCAGCGGTGGGGGTTGCCAGACCTTGATCGAGGCTCGGCAACCCTCGCTAGCCATCTCGCACCCTTGTTGACCACTGCTGGCAATGGTGGGGCAGCGACGGCGACGGCTTGCACAGCCCTCCCTTGCCTCCTGCAATGTCCCCCTCTTTTTCTTTTTTTTAGCTTACTTTTTAAGAAAAAGAAATTAAGAACAATAATTTTTAAAAATGGTCAAAATAATAATAAATACTAATAAATTTCACGTACGACTACTTGCCGGAACTAGCACTCAAGTAGTCGTTTTTACTTCGATGTGACACTCAAGTGAGCTAAAAAAAAGTTATGGCACTCAAATGATCTCCGTACAAAACTTATGACACTCTTAATGTCCTTCTCCCCCTAAATACATATCCTCTCTTTTCCAAAGAGTCTCAATTTCCTCTTTCAGTTTCAGCACATTTTCCTTACTTTAGGATGTGTTTGCATTGTTCATTATGTATTGAGTCTCTTTTTTCCGCGCTTCTACCTTCCTATAAGCATTAGAGTACTTTTCTCACTCCATTCTAACTCTTTTTACTAGTTTGGGGAATAATTTTAGCTAGATTGGACTGTGATCAAACCTTATTGTTGGTAAAGCAAATGCCTCCATATTAGGAAATAACGCTCTCCAATCAATGGTGCATAGACCTCCATCCAGCTTCATAATCATCCCCCTCCCCGTTATTTGCCCATGTGAAGACGCATTCCTTGCTTTTCATTTCCATGAGGGAATAGGTATTTAGAAATTCCTTGAATGCAACCAGGCGGTGATTTTCAATCGTCCTCTTACCAACTCTTTCTCGGGGATAAAGTATTTCGTTGAATTCCCTTAAGCAAACCCAACGTAAATGATTAGAGTGGCTAATTCTGTGCAACTCTTTCTATAGCAATAATCTTTCATGAAAGTCATTAGGTGCATGGATACAAGTACTACACGTTCTCTTTTTGCTCTCTTCAAACTCACACACCAGGTCAATAAACCTATAACTATTAAATTCAACATATAACAATACTTGATCATTCCCCAAAATATTGCCAAGCCTCTAGCAATTCCCACAGAGTTGAAAACAACACAACTCTGAAACTTTAATATTTTCCTTAAGTGTAGTGACATTTGTTCTTCATATCTAGTTTCCATAAGAAAAATCACATCAAGCCTTTCCCAAGCCACAAGAGCTTGAACTTTCAGGGGTTGGGCACACCACAAATAGTTCCCGCTTACAATAGTCATATGTGACATTTAGCACCTAGATTTGTGTTTCTATCAGCTACGCCTCATCAATTAAGTTGATGCTATAGTCATGTAGACCATAAGGAATACATCTTCTGGATTTTTTTAGTTGCTGAGGATTTCTTCCTTTTGGTCTCTTGTTTTTGTGATTTCTGTTGTACAGGGCTGGGGTAAGGGGGTTTTCTTCCCTAAAATGAGGTGGAGCATGAGATTTAGAGTTAATCATCTTTGTTTGTTGTCTTCCATATTGATTCATGCTACAGTCATCTAAAATTTTCTCTTTTCCTTCATCTTTTTTAGCAACCACACACTGTTTCACTGGAGGAAGTACTCCCTTCTAATAAGGCGCAATTTGCCCTGAGTTCACAAGAGTTTAGGCACAAATTCTTCATCCAAGTTTGCATCATTCTTCTCACCATAAAATATCTTCCAAAAAGGATTATCCTTTGCACCTCAGCCTTTAACCATTGACCCAAGAGATTTTCATTTTCTGAAAAAAGTTTTTCATCAGTATATGGCACCTCTACACAAGTAACTAGCATAATGTCCACCACATGAATAACCAAAGTAGGGCAACCTTTCATACTTGAAATCCAGCAAAAAAAATTTTGCAACAAGGCTTATAATGGGCAAAGGACACTAGAAGTGCCAAAAGCTATGTATGGCACTCACTTTAGTGCCAAATTTTTTTTTTTTCAGATCACTTAAGTGTCTCTTTTTAAAAAAACTTAAGTGCCAACTCCAATTTGCATTGCCAAAAATCTGACGCGGCAATTTTTTTTAATCAAATTTTCCATCCCACATGGCTCATTGGCGTGCCTAGTTAGCATTAAAAGTCCCAAATAACATCAATTACACGTTTGCTCCAAATATAAACCTTAATTTTGCCAATTCTTTTGCTCTAGAGGTGGGAACGGCGCTGTGCCAGCAGCGTCCGTCATTGCGGCAGTTTTCCTAGGGGCGATCGTCATTGTGTCTCGAGCTGCTTCCATTTTTGCTACGACTGCCATTGCTTGAGCCATTGCTCTCATAGATGGCGGATGGTCACGAAGTTCGGAGGAAAAAAAGGTCATCCGTCTCCAGATTCTCCATTGAAGCTCAGAGAGAGAGAGAGAGAGAGAGAGAGGGAGGGTTGATCGATCCGTCGACCCCAAGAGAAAGTGCAAATTGCAAGGGGAGAGAGAGTGAGTGAGTGAGCGACAGGGTCGACACAAGGATCCAGCAAAAGAGAATCGAACGAGCTGGAAGCACTTCAAGCTTCTTGGCCGAGAAACAGGGCATAATAGAGCCCCTCCTTTGTTGAGATTAACGCAAATGGACTAATTGAAACAACGCAAGACGTTTGGTCGGACCCGCTGGAGCACTTGCGGTGGCTGCTGAATGTGATCAATAGGCAGCAGCAAGCTGTCAAACATCGAAACTCCCTCAAGGACGCGAGACTAAATGCGAGCCAAAAGCTGCGTGGAAACACCTGGGATTTTCAAGGTTAGAGATGTATCTCGTGAGAACAAGCCAGGAAGGAGACAAGCTTGCCCATTGAGAAACTTGCTCATTGAGAAACTTGCAAAGCGTTTAGGTGTAGGTGTGCTAATCGTGAACAGCTAGCAAAAAGATGAAAGTCATTTTACATCTCTTCCTCTTTATGTTTGTGTTTCTTGTATTGACCTCCACTCCAGCCAAAAGTCCCCCTCGAGATGTGAAAATTCCTCTCCTTTTATTGGGCAAAAATTTCCTTCATTCATGCACTCAAAGCGATTGAATGAATATTTTTTTTCCATATTGCTTCAAATCCCATCGATTCCTTTCTCAAGTTCAATCATCACCTCCACGATTTTACCTTCATTCATGGCGGTGGCGTTTAGTGGTAAGGGAGCAAACTACGACGGTCCCGTTTGTAAAACCCTATTCATATCCCTTTCAGATTTAAAGGTGAAAACTAGTACTTTATTTCATGAATAAACTTTTAAAATGTATTTTTCATTCAAGAAAAATTGAACAATACAATCGATTTCACTTCGAGAGAAGCAAAACGAAAGTACATTGTAAAACATATATACCACATCAACACTCTCACTAGCTAATGTCATTCGAGTAATTACTAATTCATACCATAGCCAATCATTTAAAAATAGAATTATGAAGAGGCGAAGCATCATTAGTTTGTCCCGAGCCAACACGACAAAATAATTTGGTAAGTGGTAATTTGCAACTAATACTTGGGCCAAGCTGCACCGCATGCATTAAAGCTTTATTGACCTCTCTCTCTCTCTCTCTCTCTCTCTCTCTCTCTCTCTCTCTCTCTGTGTCGCGGCTAAAGGCTCTGTTCTGTTCATGAGGCAATATCAGCATTGAAGCATAACTTTTGTATTCTAATCGATGTCGCAATCATGGAAAGCCACAAGTAGCTGACATTTTGTCTGTTAGTCATTATCTGTTGACATAATTTAAAATACGGCTTAAGTACACTAGAAGTGCCATAATTTGGTACGGATGAACACTTTAATGCCACAATTTCTAAAAAGTACACTTAAGTGCCAAAATCGGAGAATAAAGGGACACTTAAGTGCCAACGGCGAGATTTTCCGACCAAAATGCTAATGTGTCTTTTTCAGGCTAGAATTTTCAATAATGTGACATTTTTTTAAAAAAATTTAAGCCACATAGACTTTTTTTTAATCTTTTCTTTTGTTTTATAATTTTCCCTTTTATTTTTTGAAAATTTGAAAAAAATAGAAAAAATTAAGAAAATTAAAATATTTTTTGAAAAATATTATAATATTATATAAAAAAAATGGCCACGTCAGCACCGGCGAGCCACATAAACTAAAACTATTAATAAAATAAGGCCACGTCGGATTTCCGACAAGCTCACCGGAGTTGGCACTTAAGTGTCATACTTTTTTAAAAAAATAGCACTTAAGTGTACCTTTTAGAAATTGTAGCACTAAAGTGTCTACCCGTGCCAAATTATGGCACTTCTAGTGTACTTTAACCTTTAAAATACCATCGCCGTATGCTTTTCTGTCAACATTGAAAGCCCAAAACTACCAAACGTTCGGATACCGGGCTCATACTCATAGATTAGGACATGTTTGTGGTTCGATTTTAGCAAAAGAAATTGAGGTTCAATAGATACTTTTCTTCGAAATATAGTGCATTTTAAAAAAAAATTCACATGAAATTTCCGACTAAAATCCGATGGCTAGCGGAGGCGATGGCCATGCCGATCCCCTCCATCCACCTCTTAGCAACTAAACACGACTCGCTATGACGTGGGCATTCGCGCTAAATCTCATGAAAGATATATGTTTTGACTAGTAGGAAGTGTTCGTTTGATGGAATGATAAGATTGTATTGTGACGAAAAGGATTTGTTTTCTTCTAATAGCTGTGCACCGACACCGCTCTTTTGTGTCAAGACTGTTTTCTTTTCGGGCCCTTCTTTGATGATTCAACGGAATACTTGGATGGATGGTCCTCAGTCCTCACTTCGCCTCGGTGACACAACTGACGAATGGGTTAGAACTCAATGACTACCCAGAGGGACTAATGTGAGCACTTGAACGAGATATTAATAAAAGAAAACAAGATAGTTGAGAAAGATAAATAGGAATAATAAATTAGGTATTGATCACTGAACTTATACACAAATAATTCACGTGTTTCAGAGATAGGCGTAGATTGTTTGTTTCGTGGAAAATTAAACACATTGTTCATATTTTCCCTTTTTTTTGGCATCACTAGATAAAATAAATCAAGAGTAGATAATTCCAAAATCAACAACAACAACAAAAATCGATGTCAAATTTCAAGAGAAAGAATTTTTGCTTTTTGAAAATCTAAATTCATTTACCGCAATCATTTCCAACGCCACCAAGAACGATCACACTACTTGGATCCAAAATCTCAGGGCCAAACTTGAGACCCAAGGAACCGAACTGGGAGACCCACAACTAAATCTTGGACCATAGAGCAACTTTAAATAAGGGTGAGCAGTTCCAGGTTTTACTTGGAACCTAGAACTTACCCGTCAGAATAGACTCCTCATTTTTTGGAACCTAGAACCTACATTGTATACCTTATAACTTAGAACCTACCTGTCATAGGTTCTAGGGTTGGAACTTAGAACATACAGATTTCAAAGTCTACTCAAGTTCCATCTACATTTTTAATTGAACGATTGTAATAAATCATCATGTTTATGGCCACCACTTGCCGCAACAATTTTATTGACCACAACTTATATTTAAACGCACAAAAAATACGAAATATTAATAAAGTAAAAGTTCGAGTCATAAATATCGTCGGAAATAGAAGATCAGACTAGTGGTTCTAGATTATACATTCATCATCGGATGTCATGAATATCGCAGGATCGCGCGAAGACATAAATCAAGAAAAAAACAAAAACTTGTTATAAGTTCTAGGTTCTAGATTCTATCTATCTAGAACTTGAAACCTTCCCGTTGAAGCTGGTTTTCTAATTTTTGGAACCTAAAACCTATTAAAACCGATAGGTTCCCACCGGACAGGTTCTCAGGTTTTACCTTGGAACTATGCTCACCCCTAACTCTAGAGATCCTTATTCACATGCCTCAGAAGCTGACAACCAAACATGCGGCCCCAAGGGTCATACACGTGACCAGGGGCCTTGGACTTTGACCCCTGCACTTAAAACCGCGAGGGTCGAACTCCATACGTCGGTACGCAGACCTAGAAATCTACCACACGGACCCAAGACGTGGGCAGGCAATCTCAAGATCCAGATCCTCCGAGTCGAGATGCTGATGCCCGGATCCAGCACACAGACAGGAGACTATAGGGACTGAACCCCGGGGGGGTTAAGTCCTCGTTCCAAGGTCCTGAGTCAGAGGCACCAGGCTCTTGGGTCTAGCTACAAGATTGTGGCTCCAACCACCTTTAAGGTCCCGGACCAAGTGTCGAGGTCCGAAGAGTAGCCCCGGTAGCCCCAACTTCAGGAGAAAATTTATTAGGTACTCTTGAACTATGTTAGTCCATTTTTGCATATACCATTTAATCATGTGGGATTTTAAGTGAAAATGGTTTACCTTTTTATGGCGTTTGGAGTACTTTTCAAACGAGCAAGTCATTCCCAGATATTTATTGTCGAAAAACTACACATGTTAGTTTGGTGCACGACCTCAGAAGCCATGTTTAATATCCTTCAACAAGCGCACCCGACCCACCCCAAGTCCTTCTTTTAAGAAGCTGAAGTGATATAATGAAGAGAAACATGTAGCATCTGAAAGAAAAAAGCTGAATAAAGTTCTTCCTATACAATCCGAAAAGTTTTTCCGCTGAGTCTAGGATTAAATGAACCATGCGTTTCTTAAAGGCATCCCATGTTGTGAAAGTAATCAGCGAAGATTCACTCAAATTTAGCAGGCAACAAGAATATATTCAAAAACAGGTGGACATAGGTTACTACATCACATACTCTACTACAACAATCTAAAGTACGGTGCTTTGCAAGAGATAATCGTAACGCATGGCCTTCAACCCTTAGTTTGCAAAACGCAGAACTGAGCAGAGATCTGGCCATTCAACAGCGATGCTTCTTTCACACTCTTCGATGGGCAAGCCAATTTTTTGGTACTGCTGAAGTAGACCGTTTAGTACAACACCACAATTCCTCAAGAAAGACTGTGGGACCCACACAGACCATCACGTTGATGTTTCTGATCAATCCTAGAGTTGAGAAAAATTTAACTCCCAGAGTACCTGAAATATTTTGCACCGTGGTACCGCAGCAGTTCAATCTATACAGTGGCTAAACGCCTGTCCAACAGTAAGAAAGATTAACAAAACGCTTTCCAACAGAGTAACAGATGTGAGTTATTAGAGAATAGAACCCACAAAAAGATGCTAAAACATGATATTATTGATGACGAATTCAGACAGCAAAAATGGTAATGGCAATGGATCAAGTGCTATAGGTGTCCGTCGTTTATAGATAAGGAAACCGAGAAGGCTTCTCACATAGAACTTGCTAGTGTCCAAGTTGATCCCAAATCTGATTTAGCAGATCAGTTCGTTTCTCGTGAGAGAATGGCAACACTTTGGAAATCTCTCTGGGATATCAACGGAAAATTTCTATGGGCACAATCCAAATTTTCGAAGCCAGAAGAATAAGGGGGAGGATAGTTGGGTTCCTAAAATGACTTGCAAGTCTCTATATGTTGAACCATTCTCAGTAGTGCCTCCATGAAAGATATAGGGTTCTTCTTCATCCTCAGATTCTAGGAAGAACAGTAGCTTTACCAAAAAAGCAAGATAACACTTTTGGTTGTAATTCTCAATGGACGAATATGGCAATGGTGAATGACGATGCAATTCTTAAAAAAATAAAATCCTTTCACTGTGCTTAACTCTAGTGATGTCAATTCTGTTATGAAGAAGGTTGATAAGCAGGATGCTTTCCTGCAGTGATTTCTATCGATGCTGATGAAATGCTTAAAAGTGAGTTGTGAATGCAGACAAGATCAAGAAAGACGGCAACAATTGGTGAGAATGGCACTCCCAAAGGGTTGAGTCCATCCACCTCCTCACCTTTTTCATGACAAAAAATTCTGCACACGATATTAGGGGCTTTCCAAGCCCCATAAATGGAGGGAGGAACAGAAATTGGTTTCTTGTTTGCAGATTAAGTCATTATTTAGTGGAAACTAGAGTTGAGGAGGTCCACATGAAGCTTTTCACTTCTCTTTTTTCACATAGATAGCAAATGGTGCATAACTATGAGTCACACATGCTGGTAGAATATCTTTGAATAATTTTGTGGTATCAGTCATTGCCCAAGAAACATTGGTTAGTGGCCAGAGGTTACAATGTGATCCGTAAATAATCCAGCAATGGTGAAGAAACTTCTGGTTTGTTTGGTTACTCTTTATTTGGAAACTTCTTTACTAAGATGAACAATAGGAGCAATGGACAGGTGAAGAGAAAGTTTGACATGGTTCTTATTTCTGGAAATTAATTTTTCTTATTTCCTGCATCATAGTTCATGTTGCATTCTGCATATGCCTGAAATGGTCTCTCGTAACAAGCCTTTTAGATACTTCCATTTTCTCGAGCAATAGTCTGGATTTTCTTGCTGCTGTGAAGGAATCTTGGAATCAACCTATTGGATATGCTATGTTGCAATTGCTCAACCTTGTACTGGACATCCTACTTTGCAATTGTTCTCTAAGCATATAAGATTAAAGTAGGTGCCTAAAGAATTCAACCAGAAGCATTTCATTGCATTTCCTAGAAAGTGCAGACTAAGAAGACCAACAGTTGTCTTTGCAGCTAACTAATTCAGCTCATTCTCCCGATTCCCCTATTCTTGAGTCAGAAAAGAAGATTATGACAGAATTGAATGAGTTTAAACAAGCAGAGGAGATGTTTTATAAACAAAAGTGACGAGATACTTGGCTTAAGCTTGGTGATCACAACACTTTTTTCTCCACAAAGTTGTCAAGTCTAGTACTTCAAAGAAAACTTTACATGGACTCACTACTTTCATGCTGTTACCTCACATGATGGAATTGTCCATGAAGCAGTATCTTTCCATCAGGATTTACTTGGTAAAAAGGACTCTGTATCTACTGGAAGGTCTATTTCTCATCTGCGATCTAATTGTAGTTTTCAATTTGATGAGCTTCTTGTGATCATTTGTTTTCTCCAATAACTAGGGATGAGAGAAAGACTAACTTAAGGGGTATGAATGCAGAAAAGACGTTTTGCGTAATAGATATACAGCTCACTTCTAAGGTGGCTTGGTCTATTGACAGTGAAGATTTTGTGAATGCTATCCAAGAGTTCTTCAGGTCTAGCAAACTGCTTGGTTCCATTAATACTACTGTCATTGCTTCAGTGCTTAATAATCCTAATGCTTCCAAAATGAGTGACTTCAGGCCTGTTTCCTGCTATTATGTCATTCAATGCATCACAACAAATTTTACCCAATAGATTGAAGAAAACTCTGCCTGGTTTCGTTCATTGAAGGAAGAAATACTGTTGAAAACATTCTATTAGTCCACGAACTTGTTCGAAGTCATCAACTGCAACAAATTTCTTCAAGGTGTTCTTGAAAGTGGATCTCATGAAGGCATTCAATAGCATGAACTGGCAACTTACATCGAATTTTCTTTGTGCCATTAATGTTACTGAAGTGTTTATTGCTTGGATTGTAGCTTGCATGTTTTCTCTCAGCTTTTTTGTGATAATTAATGGGAGTCTAGAAGGTTTTTCAAGAGGAAAAGGGCATAAGACAGATAGATCCTTTGTCTCCTTATGTCTTTGTTTTCTTTATTAATTTCTTGTCTAAGATACATGGTACATCTTCACCCTCTTTGTCAGAAAGTTAAACTCACTCATTTGGCTTTTGCTGATGATATTCAGATTTTCACAAAAGGAAGGACTGAGGACCTTACAGAAACCTTGACAATGTGCAGAAATTCATCATGATGTCTGGTTTGAAGGTTGATCCTTGAGAGTCCGAAATTTTTAAGTGCTGGGATTTCAGAAAGATAAATTGGAACTGTTGTTTCAGCTCAGTGGAATTAGAAAGAGAAGCTTCCGGTTCAGCTAGGTTCAGCTCAAGATATTAAGTTTTGACACGAACAGAATGTGTAAGAGTATTAAGAAATGTTTTCCTCACAACACAAACTGTTGAACTTATACTTTTCTACTGAGGAAAGCCCATGTGAAGCATCAAAAGAGCACTAGTTCTACTATAAATTCAGAAGATCTAGAGACAACTTTCTCAGGTACATGACATGTGGAGCATCAACAAGGGCACTAGTTCTACTATAGATTCAGGAGATCTAGAGACGACTTTCTCAGGTACATGACATTGGCTCCAACCAGCCACTGTTAAAGCAAGTACCAATCCTCAGGCATCACATGTACAAAAAGCTAAAAGGTATCTAAAGGAAGGAGCAAACATAATCCAGGTTTAGTTTCTAAACACTGGTGGTGTATGAATTGATGCACAAGCAAATATTATTTTTGGTAATAGTTGTAGAGTGAACTTAACTATGGCTACTTGTATGGTAGCAAAATCTTAATTAGGAGAACTTTAAAGTTGAAAATATCAAGTATAGAGTATCAAAGTTGAAAGTTCTTATTGCATTTTTTTAATTTGTGTTGCTTCTGTAATACCTGAGGAAATACATGTACCATTGTAATAGAACTCTTTTAGCACAAAAAACCGGCATCTTCCAATTTCAAAATCAAAAAAAAAAAAAAGGCATTTTGAAGTCTTCTTCCACATTAGATCAATTTGAAGTCACAAAGTACTTTTGAACATATATTCTCAACTATTTTCTGTTATTTAGACAATAAACTTTCCCAAAAGTTTAAAGAAAAATAATGGGATTAAGGGAAAATTCCAATTAAGGGCCCGAAGTGGACTCGTTTTTTCAAATAAGGGCCTGAAGTGGACCCTATTTCAATTAAAGGCCTGAAGTGACCAAAAAGTTTCAAATAAGGGTCTGAAGTAGACCACGTTTCAATTAAGGGCCTGAAGTGGTAAAAAAATTTCAAATAAGGGCCTCATCTAAGGGTAATTTTGTAAATTCACTTTATTGATTAAATAAAATAAAAATATTAAAAAAA
>BCNH02000010.1:12186795-12204154 GCA_001662345.2 Metrosideros polymorpha var. glaberrima | reverse complement strand
AAAAAAAAAAAAGAAAGGAGGAAGAAGGAAGGGGCGGCAGCAAGGTGCTGCCGCTGCTGGCCTTCTTCCTCCATTTTTCTTTTTTCTTTTTTTTAATATTTTTATTTTATTTAATCAATAAAGTGAAAAGACGAAAATGTCCTTACATCAGGCCCTTATTTGAAACTTTTTGGCCACTTCCGGCCCTTAATTGAAACAGAGTCCACTTCAGGCCCTTATTTGAAAAAACGAGTCCATTTCGGGCCCTTAATTGGAATTTTTCCAGGGATTAATGATATTGATTAGATTAGATGCTCAATAACGAAACATTAGTTGTTTAGTAATTAAATGTGAATGAATTGTTCATGCAAGGCATTACCTTTGTATCGGCGTTTTGGCAATAATAGAAAAAAATCAACATAAGCACCGATGTAAAAAGTGCAAGTAGAATAAATTGAAAAATGCACTTTGCTATATTTACAAATAATTTGTTTTTTTAGGAATTTTTTTGAAATAAAATGCTTTCAAATACATATAAAGATTGTGATTGAATAGATAGACACATGTTACAGAAAAGAAGAGATCTGAATGAGTTTTGTGCAGCGAAAGCCTAAAAATTGCCAATGGTCCACCTTCTTTAAAAAACAATTAGTATTTTAATTAATGTGCTGAAAATGACTATGATTAACAAAAAGAGGTTAAAAAGTGTGCTTAAGTGGGCCCGCTTGTGGATGAGCTCGTACAACGTCGGTGTATGGAAGATTTTCCCATATGATGATCTACAAATTTGGTATATCACATGGGAAAAGCAGAATTGTATACTAGAAACACAGCATACCTGGATTTAAATGTTAAAACTATTATGGCTCAAGGGCCTCCTCCGAATCTGACAGAGGCAAGAGGATGCAATTTCCAAGCATATGTCCATTCAGGCACACATAGAAGTCAGTTGAGTCTGAATGAGCACCTAGCCTACAGCTGGCACTCTGAGGTATCATTTTTGCTTCCCGCATGCTCCATAGCTTAGCTTTGCAATAAGGACACAACTCTGTCGGGTGAAGCTGGGCTTCCCTATGAATCAGCATTCTCTTAGCCATGGACATTGAGAATGACTTGAAAACCCCACGAAAAAATCCCACATCCCCCTCATCCCCTTGGTCTAGATGTTCACAAGGATCAGACACATAGAGAACATCATTTTTGCATTGTGGCATGAGAAAGCTTTTCCCCGATGTCCTAGAAAACCGGGTACGGTAAACAAAGTGACCAGGCACTTGGACATTGTTAAAGAGGCCATCCTTACTGCACCCTGAACAGTAGATTAGCAGCTTTGCCAATGCTCTCCAGTTCCCATCAATACTGTGGCTACCACTAGATTGCAAATCGAGCATCATTTTAGGAGCTCTCTTTCGACAGAACTCCTTCCATAAGACTCTTTTAGCAAGATCATCAAACCACTTGCACACAAGAGACAGGGCGGCAATTGCCTTAGGATTCCAATTCATCTGTCGGAATACTAAGAAAACCACATCCTCGCTTAGATGTCCTTTCGTGCACCGACAGCTCGACGAGTGTATGCAGCGGTATTGCTTCGCAGGAATCATCTTGTCGACCTAATAACATGAACAAAGCAAGACTCTTCATTCTAATCATACACCAAATTTTTTTTAACAAATTCCTCCTACAGACCGACATGGCAACTCGCAACTGCGACACAACCGCAACCGCAATGCATTCACCACGGGGCAGATCACTATTTCAGGCGTTCCCAATGTGAGCTCGTAAAAGGAACTCAACAACAGTGGACACGATCTACCCCGAATTCCCAGATGCAAACTAAAATAGCTCAAACTATCAAACTCGGCAGATGCGACTAAACCCAATTCAAACAGATAGGAGATGAGATGACCCAAATCGTTTACCTTCCCCCCCCCGGCTACGAGATCGGCGAGATTAGGGTTTGCGAGCTTGAACAAACGGCTTCGGAATCTGGGGACGGAATCGGATCAGAGAGGCGGAGCAGAGGCAGAGAACATCCGGATTGTGCGAAAGGCGAGAACCGAAACGCGACATGGGGAGACCAAGCGAAGAAGATGAACCCCAGATTACACGGGCGCGCTTCGTCTGCGCATCACATGGCGGGTTGAGCTTGCGGGAATCTGCAAGATTCGTACAATTTCAAACGGAGATGATGGTGGGTGGGTGGGTGGGTTCGCCTTGGGAAGAAGGTGGAGCTCAAGGAGAGGGAATCTCAACGAAAGTGCGCAGGAAGAGGAGTCGAATCAGCCGCAGGAGACGGTCTCGAGTTCTCACCCAGTGAGTCGACTCGACTGAAGTGTACTTTGAAGGGGACAAAAAGAAGCGCATTGATTAAAAAAATCTAAGAGCTTCCATAATATCTCAGGGCTTTTCTTCTTCTTTTTTTAACTCTTTTTTCCTCTTTCTCTAATAGGGTAAATCTATAATATATAGTCTACAATTATAATCTATTGCGCATGATCTACCATTAAATTTCGAGCATTTCATGTGGTTTCTTTAATGCAAGTATAAACTATCCTACAATAGTAGACTAATTAATCCAACCAAATCTCAAACTTATAATAATCATATTTATTGTCTACATATAGAATTAAACTTCTGGACCATATATTGAGTTAAATATGTCAGCTAATAAGTTTTAATTAATTATATGTCAGACTTCATGGACTATATATGCATGTATGTTAGAGGAATTTTGATGAGAGGTTTTTAAAAGGGCTCGAATAGCTTGATGAATTTTGACATTCGAAGAGACGATAACAATAGATACCAGGCTTATCACGTTAATTAGGGTTGACTACATGAATGACATCATGTCATTGTGCTCGTTTAATTATTTTCTTTTCCTTAATCTTTTTTAATTGTTATGTTTTTTTAGTCAGCGTTGTCCTTAAGTAAACGTAAACATACAAAATCTTTCTAATTTTGAGGTGGTGAAGAGGCAATTTCATTTATACAAATTTCATGCTACTTTACGATTAAATTGAACTCAATTCCATGATTTTTTTTAAGAAAATGAAGGGCCAATCCCAGCCTTTGTCCATAGATTTATCCCCTCAATTTTGTTCCATGATAGAGCAAGAATAAGCCATTTCCAACTGCTAATAATACAGATAAACATGATCGAGATCCTTCTTCTCTTTTTACATTTTTGAAGGGACAAAAGAAGTGCATTAATAAAAAAAATCTAAGAGCTTAAGGCCATAATATATGTCAGGGCTTTTTTTAAAACTTTTTTTCCTTTTTCTCTAATAGAGTAAATCTATAATCTATAGTCTATAATTACAATCGATAACGCATAATCTACAATTCAATTTTGAGTATTTAATGTGTTTTCTTTTATGCAAGTAAAAACTATCCTACAATAGTAGACTAATTAATCCAACCAAACTTCAAACTTATAATAATAATATTTATTGTATACATATAAAATTAGATTTCCGAACCATATATTGAGGTTAAATATGTCAACTGATAATTAATTATAGATCAAAGTTTGTGGACTATATATATCATAGTAGAGGAATTTTGATGAAAATTTTTTAAAAGGCCTCGGAATGTCTTGATGAATTTTGACATTCAAAGAGACAACAACAACAACAATAGCAACCAAGCTTATCACATTAAGTAGGGTTGATTATATGAATTCTATCACGCCATTGTGCTCGATTAATTATTTTCTTTTCGCTAATCTTCATTAATTGTTCTCTCTCTCTTTTTTCCCTTTTTTTTAGTCGGCATTGCCCTTAGGTAAACACAAACATACAAAGTTTTCTTTTGAGGCGGTGAACATGCACCATTTCAGCCATACAAATTGAATGCTGTGTTATGATACAATTGGACTCAATTTCATGGTTTTTTTTTGTAAACGAAGGGTTAATTCCTGATGCGGGAACATTGGGCTTTGTCAATCAATTCGCAAGCTAAAATTCTATCTCATCAATTGATCCGGCTCAATCCTTATTCCTGCATGAAAAGACCAATTTCGGGGCACGATTTGATTCGATGGTCCTAGCTTGAAGATATCAATTCTACAAAGGAATTGTCAATTCGATGGACAATTTGTCAAATTCGTGGTTGCCGATTGACTATAGGATATCGATTCTAGTTATCGATATGCAAGAATGGTTGCCAATTGTCTATCAAATTATCTATTAAGAATTTGACGATTCTTCCCTTGTCGATCGGGTTTTAAGTTACCAATTCACCAGTATAGAGGCCGATTTTAATGATGATTTTCAATATATCGATGGAAGGTTGTTCCGAGCAATTTCTTTTGATATTTGTTGATCTCCTAAGATGGTTATTTTCTGGTCAATGCTAATGGACGAATTTTGGAAGATGAACCGCAAGGTTGAAGAATCAAGAGTGCAAGTCTACATGTTATTAATGCGTTTACTAGTTACTTGGTCTTTAATTTCTTTCTAGTTCCCATGTCATTTAATATTTGGGGAGTCCTCATGTCTCTTTAATGTTTGTCTATTTTCTATGTCATAATCCATCTATAAATAGAAGAGTTCTCCATAGTAATGTAATTCGTGAGTTGAATTATTTACCTTGGATTTCTTTAGCCCTAGTGTGAATTGTTCCTCGGTGGTAAGCCAAAAGCCCTTTAGCCTTGGTTGGTGGTTATCCTTTAGACCTTGGTGGTGAACTTCCTATCCTGACTCTTGATCTTGACCCTCGGCTGGTGGCGCGTCCTTTATACCTCAATTCTAATCGTATTCTATCATATATTTTCCTTCATCCATTGATATCATTCTCCTATAATTCGTTCATTACACTTCATTCCCTTATCACTCAAACACCTGTCCATACTCCTAGTCCAAAAATCCTCGTAACTTGGAATCACTCACCCATGCACGCATTAAGTTGGTATTAGAGCTCAAGGTTGAATTTGTCTTGAATGATTCCTTCTATTACCTATCTTCCATTCTATCTCATACTTTCATTCAATAAAAAAGAAAAGAAAAAGGCTAATCAGGTTCCAAGAGACATGAATTTGGAGTAGGCACACAACGAAAGAGGGGTCTGTGCCATAGAAGATCTCCATCATCAAATGGAGTGAGTACTCAATCTTCTAGAAGATCCAATGAGACAAGGACAACCATTAAGATGTCCTGAGAATCGACAATGATATGACGATTTAGATTCTCGTTGAAGTTTCAATGGCAAATCCCATGACACTGGAGGTAACTCTAGTAATACATAATACAATGTCCAAAGAAGAAGAAAAATGCATGAGGAGAATGATCGTGAAGTTAAAGTGAAGGCACTTGAATTTGAGGGTAGTCTCAATCCAGATGACTTTATCAATTGGTTGCATACAATCGAACGAGTTTTTGATTACAAGTCATACTTGAATAGAAGAGATGTAAGGTTGATGTCCTAAGATTAACAAAACATGATTTTTTTTTGTAGATAAATCTAAAGCATCAACGAACCAGGGAAGGGAAAAAAAAGATCAAGTCTTGGGAAAAACTCAAGAAACTAGTGAACAAGAGGTTCTTACTTGACAACTATAAGCAAAACATTTTCCTCATACTCAATTTCCTCAAACAACATGAGATAAGCATTGAAGAATACATCAAGGAATTCAAACAATTCATGATGAAATGTGATGTTCCAGATTGCTAGAGTAAACCATCGCTCGTTTCCTTAGTGGTTAGAATAGGGATATTGCCAACTTGGTTGTAATTCAACCATATTGGTCCTTAAAAAATGTTTGCAAGCTAATCATAAAAGTCGAGAAACAATTGAAGCGTGGCAAGGGATTTTCGGCCAAGCTTCCAAATGACGATACATACTTCTTTGAGGATACTCATTCTAACCAAGATGATGAAGATGTTTCGAAACAAGAGAAAGAAAAGGAAAAAGCCACAGAGTTTGTCAAAGAATTCCCCAAAAAGGCTGATGGTCGTGTTAAAAATATTTCAAATGCCATGGTTATGATCACTTTCAAGCCGATTGTCCTAATTGAAGAGTTTGGATTCTTAAAGGAAATCAGGAAGATTGACTTGGAACTTCAAAAAGCTAAGCAAGATTCTGAATCGGATGAATTCGAGGAACATGTCGATTATGGAAGCTTGTTGTTCATTTAGAAAGCTTTACACGCCGCATTTGTCCCAAAGGTTGAGGAACAAAGGGAGAATATTTTCTAAACTTGTTGCGCCATTAACAGAAATGTGTGTAACTTGATCATCGATGATGGAAGTTGCACTAATGTAGTATTGACAACTCTAATTGACAAGTTGAATCTTCCAATTTCTGAACACTCCAAACCGTATAAGTTGTAGTGGCTGAACAAGGTGAACCATCTCCAAGTAAGTAAACAAGCCTTGATTCTACTTTCAATTAGGAGAAATTACCAAGATCAGGTTATGTATGATGTCATTCCTATAGATGCATGCCACTTTCTTTTTTTTGTCAAAGATGCATGCCACTTATTATTGTTGGCATAATTACCAATATGGTGATTGTTGGGAAAATCTCCTATATTGTTTTGACAATGACAAACACAATCAAAGACTACTAATGTGTGTATTAGTTGGGTAGTACCATGTGATATACGCACAAGCCAATATGCAGATGTTGTCACAAACAGCACCAAAAGATTCTAATATGAGGAGTGCTCTGCCGATGTCTGAGAAAAACAAGATATTGGATGTCGAGATGTTTACAAGCTGGAAGGATCTTCAGAGAAGATGAACATTTGGAAGGGCCTTGATCGAGGGCGAATAAGTCGAGAAGAACAGGGATGTTCATGATGGCTTTGAGGTATAAAGATCGAGTGAACAGTTGAATGAATCTGATGATGGTGACTAAGTCTAGAATAAGAATGTTCAGTAAAGCTTGAAAGGATAATGAAAATGAATAGTTTGGTAGAATATAGATTGTCAATGTTCTTGGAAGGACTAGAAAAAAGATCAACTGAGTGCAGATGTTTGTGATGATCTTTAAAGACCAAGTAATATCATGGTGTGATCCATGAGGTGAAGATCACGAAGTGTCCTTGAAGATTTTATATAAACAACACCAATAGACTTAAAGATCAGTTGGAGCTAATGTTTATTTCGGAGCTGAGATAGCAAATAGTTGGTGATGTCTGTTGAACGAGCATGTGAAGATGTTTGAGATTATATCCATTGAAAGGTGGATATGCACAATGGAAGATCGGGAAGTTTATCGGGAAACAGGAAACAGACGTCTATAAGAGATGTCAGAAGCAATTAATGTAGGAGCAATGGATGCAGTAACTATTTCCAGAAAGCTTGCAAATGTTCTAGAAAAGCAACTGTTTGGGCAGTTCTGTTCTTTAGATAGCAGCACCAATGAATCTTTAATGGCTAATTGGTCTTTTAAGCATTTCTAATGGGAAGATTGAAGATGGCTATTTAAGAGAAGAGCTTTTAGGTTAAAATGTTAGAAAGCACAATATAGAATCCAAATATTTGCTCTAAGTTGCTATTCCTTGTTGATATTGTTTTCGTTTTTTTGAAAGATCTTCACTGTGATAATTTTGCCGCAGAGTAATCGCGTGAGAGATCATATGTACATAAATAAGTGCAACAGCTAAATCCTAATAGTGTGATCTATCATGTAATAAGATTAGTACTAGCCAATTATAACTTGTTGAGCTGATTACTCGTGCAATCAAGCTCGATTTGTGGCTGTTAGTTTTGAAAGTGAATGTAAGCTTGAGGATAAAGTCAAAACCACTATATATCTACTAGCATATCTTATATCTCTTCACTATTAGCACCATTGATTTGATTTCATCACTATATATTAAACAGCAGCATGCGCACCTAATTTCTATGAGATGTTCATGCCAATGTTTGAGCCGATGTTTGAAGTTGAACTTGTTAAATTTTCGCAAATGTTTTTCATAGTGCTTAAGCAACATGTTCACCCTCCTTTAAGTTGTATTGTTAGCCCCAATAGTTATTGAGAAGACTTTGGTAATTTGATAGGAAAGCCGTCCATAATGGGCATAAAAACACTTACTCATTCCAAAAAGAGCATAAACGTATCACCCTTGTCCCTTAAAATCCATCCATGACCCACAAAAATCAACTTGGAAGGGAAATACTAGCAAAACAGATTTATTCTTGAATGAAACACGACTTGAGAGCACCATTCACAAACAAAAGATTGTTTTTTCCTTACTTGTGGTTGAAAGCAAAATAAGTAAGAAAGAGAGTTCATTATGCCTCGAAACGCGTTCTTTAAAGAATAAGCTTAAATATGTGTTTTAAGCTTTTCAACATACCTTGTAGATATTGTTAGTATGAAATTGATGTATTATCTAGTTCGTTGGAGAGGTCATCCTAGATATATTTGGGAATCAAATTCCTTCAATAACAACTTGACTACTTTCAATCATGAAGATGAAGCCATGAGAAGATTTGAGGGCAAATTTTCTCAACCTGGGGAGATTGATGCGGGAGTATCGAGTTTTGTCAATCAATTCGTAAGCTCAAACTCCAAACTTGTCAATTGATTCGTCTCAATCCTTATTCTTCAGGCACGATTTGATTCAATGGTCCTAACTTGAAGATATCGATTCTACAAAGGAGTAGTCGATTGGGTGGACAAGTTGTCAATCTCATGGTTGCCGATTGACTACAGGATATCGATTCTAGTTATTAATATGCAAGAATGGTTCCCAATTTTCTATCAAATTATCTATTAAGGAGTTGACGATTCTTTCCTTGCCGATCGGGATTTAAGTTACCAATTCACCGGTATAGTTGTCGATTTCAATATTGATTATCAATATATTGATGGGTGGTTGTTCTAAGCAATTTCTTTTGATATTTGTTGATCTCCTAAGATGGTTATTTTCGAGTCAAGACTAGCGGACGAATGTTGGAAGATGAATCGCAAGGCTGAAGAGTTAAAAGTGCAAGTTTCCACATTATTAATGAGCTTTCTAGTTACTAAGTCTTTAATTGCTTTCTAGTTCCCATGTCATTTAGTATTTGGGGAGTCCTGATTTTTTTTTTTTTAATGTTGGTCTATTTCCTATGTCTTAGTTCCTAAATAAATAGAGGAGAGTTCTTCATTGTAATATAGAAGTTGAATTGTTTACTTTAGGTTTCTTTCTCAGTGGTGAGCCTAAAGCCTTTTAGCCTTAGTTGGTGGTTATCCTTTAGACCTTGGTGGTGAGCTTCTTATCCTAAATCATCATCTTAACCCTCGGCTGGTGGTGCGTCATTTATGCCTCGGTTGTGATCGTATTCTATCCTATATTTTCTTTCATCCATCGACATCATTCCCTTATAATTCGTTCATTATACTTCATTCCCTTATCACTTAAACACCCATCCATATACCTAGTTGAGAAAATCCCTATTACTCGGGATCACTCGCTCACGCACGCATCAATTCTAGCCTTTTGTTGATAGATTTATCCCCTCAATTTTGTTCGATGATAGAGCAATAATAAGCCATTCTCATGACTAATAATATAGATAAACACGATTGAGATCTTTGTTCTCTTTTTATATATTTGGCTAGCTACAGGGTAATTACCAAAACAATCTTAAACCAATTGTTATAGTGCCAATTCAGTCTTAAACTTTGTTTTTGCAAATTGAGTCTTAGACCTTTTATTTTTGTGCCAATTCAGTCTATTCAATCAAAATAATAATATTTTAATATTTTTTTGAATTTTGAATTATTATTTTTTCTTTTTTTCTTCCTTCCTTGTTTATGCTTTTGCTTGTGGTTGGCGAGGGTCGTCGGAGCTCGCCGGGCACTGGGAAAAGGTCGTAAGCCAGGCCAGATTTGGGCGAGGCCATAGTCGCCTTTACTTGTGGTTGGCGAGTCGTGGACAAGGCTGGCCTCAAGCCCCTCACCTAGTCTGGGCGAGGCGACCTCGTGCGCGTCGCCCAGATCTGAGTGAGGCTGGGTGAGCCTAGGCAAGGGCCCTTGTCCAGTGGCCGACGAGCTTCGACGATCCTCGTTGGCCACAAGTAGAAACAAGGAAAAAAATTTAATTAGAAATTCGAAAAAATATAAAAAATTTAATTTTATTAATTTTGCCAGATAAATTGAATAAAAGTTTTAGAGCTCAATTTGGCAAAATTTTTTTTAGAAATAAATTAATACAATTGCAATTTGATTTAAAACTGTTTCGGTAATTTTCTCGGCCACCACCGTCTGGCAAAATAGAGGCATCAACGCATTAAATCTTAATGAAGATGGCACGTGCATTGCACGTGCCCGCAATCTAGTTTACAAAAAATACCCGTTCGTACTTCTCCTTCTTCTCCACCTCGTCGCCGCCGCCGCCGCCTTCTTCCTCCTCCTCTTCCTTTCAATGGGCTATTACAGGCGAGCTTCTTCGCATGCCCTAATATCACTGAAATGCCCCTCTCTCTTCTCCAGGCTCTCTCCAGCTCCTGCCAAATTCGACTTGCTCGACCGCCGGTTAGGTGGTGCCTTCTCCCCTAGTTTCGGCTTCGGCTTCAGCTATGGCTTCTGCTCTCACTCTCGCCCGAACCTCAAGGAGAGCGCCATTGACTTGAGCCAGTACCCACCGGAAAGGATAAGGAACTTCTCCATAATCGCGCACGTCGACCATGGGAAGTCCACGCTCGCTGACCGGCTCTTGGAGCTCACGGGGACTATCAAGAAAGGCCATGGTCAGCCTCAGTACCTCGACAAGTTGCAGGTGTTTTATTGCTTTACAGATTGTTGCTTTTCCTGTCGCAATATTTAGTAGTCGAGGTTGTCTTTCAGTGCTGAAAAGAAAGGAATTTGGAAATGGAAATGGCTGAGGGTTTTGATGAGTAGCAGAAATGTCTCTATCTGTTTGCATTTCTTTTGGGTGGTAGAATTCGATGGAGGCTATCGACTATGATCGTTTCCTCCTTTGCTATTATGGTCTAATTCACACAAGTTACAATCTTTTTAGGTAGAGAGGGAAAGGGGAATAACGGTGAAAGCTCAGACGGCGACAATGTTTTATAATTACAACCTCAATGGCCTTGAAGCAGTTGAGGGACATGAAACTCAAGCCTTCCTACTTAATCTCATCGACACGCCTGGTCATGTCGATTTTAGCTACGAAGTGTCGAGATCGCTTGCAGCTTGCCAGGGTGCCCTTTTGGTTGTGGATGCTGCCCAAGGTGTTCAGGCGCAAACTGTCGCTAACTTTTATCTTGCGTTTGAGTCTGGCCTCTCGATAATACCTGTAATAAACAAAATAGACCAGCCGACTGCTGACCCTGAACGTGTTAAAGCCCAATTGATGTCAATGTTTGATCTTGACCCGAGTGATGCTCTTCTGACTTCTGCCAAGACTGGACAAGGTCTTGAGCAAGTGCTTCCAGCTGTCATACGGCGCATAGCTCCTCCTCCTGGGAAGAGTAATTCACCTTTGCGGATGCTTCTGTTAGATTCCCACTATGATGAATATAAAGGAGTGATCTGCCATGTGGCTGTAGTTGATGGTGCTGTGCGGAAGGGGGATAAAATTTCCTCGGCTGCAACTGGTCAGTCTTATGAAGTACTGGATATCGGCGTTATGCATCCTGAACTCACCCCTACTGGAGTCCTTTTAACTGGACAAGTGGGTTATATTGTTAGTGGAATGCGGTCAACCAAAGAAGCACGGATAGGAGACACTCTGTATCAAAGCCGAAACACTGTGGAGCCCCTTCCAGGTAGATCTCTTTGGATTTAACTTGCAACAGCTTCGTATCTTGATTTGTTTTTTCTATCTAGAGAGCCATGCCAGCATCCATTGAAGTCTTGAACTCTACCAGTTGGTCCAGTTCTACACCAAGCTTATTTTTACCCGAATTTTTGTTGTGGCTCTTAAGTGGTTATGAAGCATGACCTACTTTATAGTTTTGGAAAGAAGATCAGAACCTTTCTTATACTTTGCTATAATGCTGCAGTACTCACTGTATCAAGGGCGAGTGGAACATCTTAATTTGCATGCAAGTGGACTTGTTGGTCCTTGACTCTGGGGAGAATTAATTTGTTAAAGAATAATAGATAGTTAAATTACATATATCAAATGAATGGTCTGGTAATTGCATGATGTGTTGCCATGTCGTGCTTGTCAAAGAGAAGAAGTATATTGTTGAGAACTAAGGCTGTAATGTTTATTGGAAGATTATGTATAGAGCTTCAGCGGAATTTTCTTGTATTTAAAGATTTCTATGTCTTTTCTTTGAATAGCACCGCTTTTGTTTGGGACTTTGTTTCTACATGAAATGATTAGAGTGCTAAATCCATCAGTTGAGAACTTGAGATCACAATTTGAACTAGTTATGTATCTTTCTTCATCTTTGGGATCACTAAGAAAATTATATGATAGCTTTTGCACTCCTTTGTCCTAGCGACAAACAATCTTTTAAAAACCAGACTAAACTAGCTAGTTTACCAATTTCGCAGGAAATTGGCTTGAGGTTTGGTGTCACTTGGGCTTTGAACCAACTATGGTCGAAAGTCAGATTGAACCCCCATCAACAGAGTCAAAATGGGGCAGATTAACTGGGTCAAGAATCTGTTTGAACAGGTTCTGTTTAGAAAGAATAAAATGTAATGATGGCTACATATTTAGTGATTTGAACCAAGGAATTACCCTTCGAGTTACTCCGACATGCTAGCTAGGCTTTTTCCTCCCTCAATTTCAGTAAATTGTTCTTAAAATATTTGATGTAGAGCACCTTTTAAATAAGAGAATGCCTCTGTGAAGATTTAAACACCAGACCTGGGAACCCATAGATTCGTTGAATGCCTATGATCTGCCATTGAGCCACTTGTTTCTGTATTGTTGTAGTGAGATAATTATTGGGAAAAAGTCCAAATCACCTATCAGCAAGGTAGTTAAAATTACATTTTCAATTAGGATTGGATGGCCTATCTCCAAATCTGATGGTAGTTGGAATTTTAAAATATTAGGATTTTATACGGGTGCAAAATTTAACTGAGAAACATTTCAATCTGGTAAAGATGATCTTTAAAGTTATATTTCACTTGGTTCTTTGAAGAACCATTAGCAGGACATCATCTTTTAACTGAAAAACAGTTGGCTAAAGTTTTAAGTTCCTGTCAATTAGAACTTTTTTATCTCTCTGAACAGAGAAGTGAAGATCACTAAGGAAAGACCAAAGTGCTCTTCAATTTAATCTGTGAAAGAGTCTGTATAACCCAGACTCAACGTTGTTTTGATATAGAAAGCCCATTTGCACATCACCTACCTCACTAATAGAATTAATCAAAACTTACCTCAAAATTTCATCTGGATGAAATATTAAAACTTGAATTTGAGTATTTGACGAAGTTTTTCACTTTTTAGATGTAAATGGACATTTTCATGTAATGGTAGTTTTAGGTGAATTTTGCATTAAAAGCATGTGATGTTTTGAACTGTGAATTTTATTTTGCGGCATAAAGTTTAGGCAGTGTCTTAATTATATTGAAAGTAAGGTAGTCTTGGAAAATTAAGCCTATTTAGAGGTACATAATCTATAATTTTTCCCAAATTATATTGTGGTATATCTTTCCAATGAACTATTCACTTGAGCAGTTTAATCACTGGTCCAGTAGTGAAAACATCCATGAGTAGGAGGTTGGTCAGACTGCAGAAATATAGTGCATGATTCTATAGACTAATTTCTCAAAATAACAGTTGCATTGCAGTTGTTTTCCTCATATAAACTGTAATCAGTCAACTTACTGTGGAATAATCTTTCTTCTAGTGTAATGGGCGCTGTCTTAAGGAATGAGAATGAAGCTGATATTAGTGTTATGTGGACTACATATTTTTCTCTTGTTACTGGAAGCATGGGACTCAGTTTGGTGGCTTACTTGTAATTGGTCTTTTGCTTTCCCTATCAATAGATAGTCCTGTTTCATGCTCTAATCCACCTTTGTTTGGATTTAGATTTCTTATCCTTGCAGTTTGCCTTTATTAACGGTTCCAGGTGGTCCTAAATTCAGGTTTCAAGCCTGCAAAGCACATGGTTTTCTCTGGTCTTTATCCAGCTGATGGTTCTGATTTCGAGGTACTTAACCATGCAATAGAAAGGCTTACATGCAATGATGCCAGTGTCTCAATTAGCAAAGAGAGTAGTACAGCCCTTGGCCTTGGTTTCAGGTATGGAATCAACCCCTACAAGACAACATGTCCTTCTGATTGCCAGTGGAGCAGCTCGGTTCTACTTTTATCTAATGTTATCGGTGCCAATCCATCCGGAGTATCGATGATGTTTCTTCGTTTTTCTTGCAGGTGTGGTTTCCTAGGTTTGCTTCACATGGATGTTTTTCATCAGCGGCTTGAACAGGTATTCTCCCTCGTTCTTTGTTATTTTATGCTAAAAATAATCTTGGCAATTTATTACAGTAAACTTGCTGGAAGAACATGTAAACTTTGTCCTTTAGTGAGGTCTGTGAAGTTTATCTCTTGATGGGTCAATATGGTGCCTCTATGTTCATGGAGAAGCCTGAAAATCTTCACCCATGAGCTGATGAGAAAACACTTCTACGCATGTTTTGGTCAAAATACCAGGGATTCATTGCTTGAAAATGGAATTCTGCATTAATGGCTTTAATGTGATTAAAATGGCTGACTTTTCAATGGAGCAATTGTTTCATGAAAATAGACTGGTAATAGTTGTTGATGCCCCAACAAGCTTGTAAACCAAGAATAAGCATGATGCTTCTTGTGCATTTGATAATCATATTAATCATCTTATAGTACGTGAAAGTGGGCTTTTAAGGGGACTATACTCATCACTTGTTAAGTGGCTTATTTTCTTTGTTTACTCCACTTTTTCTTTTCTGTCAATTGATGTTTTGCATTCGTGTTTGTGTTAACAATTCATGTCACTTTGTTTATTGCTAAAATAACCTATATCCTATCCAGCATGATAAAATTTAATCTTTATTGTTCAAAACATTTCAAATCTTGTCATTTTCAAGTTAGTTGTGTTTATGTTGTGCTGATAAATATCTCCTGTGTCATGTAGTTTTCTCATTACCTAAATGTTCCCTTTGGCACCAACCCACTCTTGTTCATGATGTTGTTTTCCTCAATCATGTATTTCATGGTCATAAGTTCGGATAACTTCTCTTGCTTTCACTTCATTCTTCATTAAAACACTTGATAATTACTCCAATATTGATTTCTTTTTCCAGTTGCATTCCTCTCCATTTTGTTGTTAACATTTCTTATTTCAAAGGGAAATTGCTTATTATATATCATTTGTCCTAATTAAATACAAATATTGCTGGCTAGAATAAACTTACAAAACAAAACACATTATTTCCTCTGCATGACTCAAGGACTTCATTAAATTGACTTTTTTTTTTCTCCCATAAGTTTGCAGACAAAATTGATTTTTTATTTATTTAATTGTAAGTTTGTAAATTTCTTAGATAGGCCATGTTATTCGAAGTCAAGTTGATAACTAAGGCTTGATGAATATGAATTTTTTTTTTAAAACTAAATCACAAGCTAAATCTAAACTAAATAAACTCGAAGATTAATAAAACTTGTTTAAAAAATAGAAGGATCATTTCCTATCTAATAATATGCAACATTTACACAAAAAAATACAGATACCCTATGTCATTCAAAACAAAAAAATACAGATACTCTGATTTCTGCAAGTTAGACGGTTCATCGTGCAAATCATTATATGGATATTTTAACACTATGTCTCCCTTTCAAGAATATACAATCACAAATAACCTATCATATTCTACATATCAACCTATCATATTCTACATCATCATCATCATCATCACATCATCATCATCATCATCATCATCATCATTATTATTATTATTATTATTTCTCCTTTTTCATATCACTTTGGAAATGTGTCATTTCAGGAGTATGGAGCTCATGTCATTTCAACTGTTCCAACTGTGCCATATATTTTTGAGTATTCTGATGGAAGGTATAAGACTATAATTTATTGTGCCTCATTTGTTGTGTGTTTTTGCATTTAGCTAACATTTTGGTTGACTCATCTCTCTCTCTCTCTCTCTCTCTCTGTAGCAAATTAGAAGTGCAGAATCCTGCCTTGTTGCCGTCAAATCCCAAAAGTCGGGTGACAGCCTGCTGGGAACCTACAGTTATTGCTACCATTATTATTCCTAGTGAGTAAGCTCTCATACTCCCCTTAAAGCATAATCAGTAGTTCTTTCAACATTGGGAAGAGCATAATCATTTGTACTTCTGATTTTCATCTGCTATCTGCCTGAAGGTATGTTGGATCTGTTATCACACTTTGCTCCGAGAGGAGAGGTCAGCAGCTGGAGTACTCATTCATTGACAGGTAAAAACTGTGCCAAACCATTGCCTTTTGGCTGGATCATGAGGTGGAAGACAGCTCTTGGTTCTAACATTATCGATATCTGTTGTTTAAATTGCTGTGCAGCTGTGTGTGCTGAATTATTTGGGTTAAGTGCAAAAGTTGAAGCTGAAGAGTAGAATCTTTCTGCTCCACTGACTAAAAAGCCATTCTCCTTAGAGAAATCTACACTGATTGACCTATTATACCCTGACCTTTTAATTTGGACTTCAAGGGGAAAATAGTGATAGCTTGGAGAATGATCTTCTGTGTAACTTTGATTTTTCACGTGCATATATTGAACTGACCGTAGGAGCAAATTCTTCCACCTCTCTCTCTCTTGTGCTGTTATGCTATTTTCAGTTCACACCTTCTCCTTTTTGGGAAAGGGGGTGAATCACTAATATATGTTGTAAATGACTGTTTGTAGCGCTAATCACCCTTTTGTTTATTCCAGAAGATGGTTTCTAGTGCAAGTGTTTTCTATTTCTTGTTTTGTCTCACTTTTGCATGAGATTGATCTTTTTGAGTTTGACATATGCAGCCAACGGGTATTTATGAAGTACCGCTTACCTTTGAGAGAGATTGTTGTCGACTTTTATAATGAACTCAAGAGTTTAACATCTGGATATGCTTCATTTGACTATGAGGATGCAGAGTAAGTGAAATCTCTTTGTGTGTTTGGGTCTATTACATGAACGATTGAACTTGTGAGGATCATGATTTCAAATGTTCTACACACTTTTATTCTGTTAATGTTAACTAACATAATAGAAGTGGTGTGATGGCCCCATGGGCTCTCTTTTGGTGCTTGGTTGTTGTCCATTTCTTAACAAAACATTAAGTTACAACTGCTCGAGATAAGCCTTTGTGCTGCTGCTGTTACTATCTCCAATAAGAATTGGGCATGATGCATTTCCAATTGTTTGGAGTACGGAAGGAAGGAAAGAAAGAAAAGAAAGGAGGAAAGGGAGGGAGAGTAAGGTTTTAGAAAGAGAAGGATGGGGTTGGGGGGG